>PYHX02000413.1:53362732-53962732 GCA_004302925.2 Cochliomyia hominivorax
TGGTTTGTTGTTTCTTTGTAAGTATTTCGTATTTTGGTATCTAAGTCTGTCAGTTATTAAACCAACAAGTTTGATAGAGTTACGAATTCTGTAGAAAGGATACGCTGCTTTGACTTGTGTAAGTGTTTACAAAGAAAATTGTCATGTGTGACACGTTGCGTAAAGTGGCATACACATTCTACAACTACACCTCAAGAGGTGTGTGTGTTTGTCATATATGTATGTGAATGTGTACATATACACTTGAGCCACTTACATGTACTTTGAGATTGTTTGTGTTTTTACGTATTTGAATTTATGTATGAGTATTTGTTAAAAGAAAAGAACGTAAAAGAGTGATATAGCAAAATTAATTTCATTCTTCGGTATGTGATATTTTGTGTGTATTTATGAAAATTGAATTATGTGATTGTTTTGTTTTTAATAAATTTACTTGATTTGGAATTATTATATGTTTATTTTTTGTACTTAAAGTAGTTGTGCAGTCGACATACTTATAATAACTCTGTTCCCTTAATATAAATCAGGAACAAACGGGCTCCCGCTGTTATCAAGAAAGAAAATTTGAATGTTGTAAAAGGGAGTATTAATTATTTTATGGTTGTTGTATATACATAACAAATAATCCAAAAAGTAACTTGAAGTGTACAAATTTTCTATTCAGGAATATCATATTCATGGAAGATATACGAATATATCGCCACTTGCTGCTAGGCAGTCATCTGGAAGTGAATATGTTGTAATGAATAGTTAAAACATAATATTAATTTGAATAGAAACTTTACAATTCTGAATTAAGAGTCAGATGAAAAAATTTTTAACATATATTTATTTTAATAATAACAAAACCACTTAAATTGTAGTTCTAGTTTTTTAAATTAACTTTTTAAAGTGCTTCTCTTCTTTCCAAGAGCTGGTAGTCTATCTCCGTTTAAAATCTACAAAACTCTTGCAACCTTTTCGTACTATTCACTTCTTTCTCAACAAGGGAATTGAATAGTACTGGTTTAGTTCGGGGCAGCTTGAAGGATTTTGGTCTCTTGGTAAAAAACCAAGCTATTTTTATTTTGTCACTCATAGTGACAGAATCCAAGACAGACCAGAAATAAGCGGACACATTATTAACATTCCTTAATGCAAATTTCAGTAACAATGATTGCCTTCTTTGCGCAGTTGCATTATGGTGCCACACCAAGACATTTTTGGTAAATTTGACCACTTTTGGATCCATCAGCAATCAGAAGTTACGAAAAATATGAACATAAATTTCTACATCTAAAATACTTTTTTAAACTTGATTTCAATTTCTATGCCTCTATTTTTAGCCTCTATATTTTTAGCTGCGTTCCTGTTGGAAATTTTTTGATCCTTGTTTTAAAAACTGCATTAGCTTTAAATCTAAGGACTAAATATTTCGATCTAACTGAACTAACCGGGCTACTTTCCCCCCGGTTTTAATGGGATCTCTTCAGAAAATGCTTTATATTTGTTAGGCTTTATCAACAACATGTAGACCCTTTTTCCTAGCTAAACCACATTTCTTATCAAATGACAGGTTCTCCTGGCACTGCTAATTAACATTGGAAATAGATTAACCGCAGACCTTAGAATGCTTGGTCAACTTTTTGTAGGACTCTACATATTATTATATATGTAAAGTTCATTCTGTTATATTAGAGCAGTCGATAAATAGCGGTTGAATCAATTCTCCAAACTAGCCAGTATGTGAAATGTGCACCTCAGATTTATGTCACACCATGTTCAAGAGTATAGGTTCTTTATACGAGTTTCGTACGTTCCCTAAGAGTTTGTATACGCCCCTTAGCTTGTCGTGGCAATTAAGACATATATTTTTTAGGCGAGACCATCACTATCACATGGGCTTCCAAAAGTAGTGTCTACTTTTTATCGATATCAGTAGTCTTAATTGTTTTCTTATTAAATGGTCCTACGAATGTCATACTTCGACCAAATCGCAACTGTCATATATTCTTTTAATAAAATGTGCACTTAATTATCCAAATATCTAAATAATTTTTGTAGTCCTCTTTATCTTGTCAAAATTCATTAAATTTGGTTAAGTATTGTTTAAGTTATCAAGAATTATTTATATATTACTTTTAACTTACTGAGTTTTTATCTGTAGTACAGGAGAATACTTAATAAAATATGAGTATATTTTTATTTATAACTCATACGCCTAGATATTCTTTATTTATGGTTTAAATAGAAACTACGTAATTATTTTTAATTGATAGTCATCAGATTCAGATGAAATTATTTCATCATCGGACTGAGATCGAAAAATCTTAACACACAAGTATTATATTATATTTTTTCATCATGTTACCTATGTCAGTTGTTAAGTTTAACATCAACATACGAATATTTTGGCAATCTGGATAAAATGAGTCAAATTGTTTTCAATGTAATTAAATAGTACCGGTTCTGGTAGAAGGAATGGTTCACATGAGATTTCTTAAGACCAAAAATAAAAACCTCCCAACACATCCGGTAGGTAGCTCAAAATACACAGTTTAGGACCCAAAGGCAGTACAATTTTCCAAAGGATTCTTGGTCTGGCAGCAATTTGTAATGGGCTCTATAAAAGCCGATATTTACATCAAGGAATGTTTACTATAAAGGCTGCTTCCATTCATAACAATCTGTAACGTGTCCATTTTTGGCTTGACTTGGCAACCTGTTACAAACCCTTGAGTGGTACAAGAAGAAATTGAACCAAGAAAGGCAAATCAACCAAACTGCCAGTGCAGAGATATTTTGCGTTAATGAAAATGAAAATAATAAACCAAAAGTATGTATGTTAAGAATTTTTCGATCACACTGCTTATTAAAATACTTATGTATTAAAAAAAAAACTTTTTTCATAATTTCTTTCATGCAGAAAATTAAGATTATTTAACACTTAAAGAAACTAGTTATTTAAAACTCTGATTGTCTGTCTGTCTGTTTCTAGTACTCTATATAAGTGCGATTGTCAAAGATGTGTTGTTTCTTAAAATTATTTAATGACTTTGCAAAAATAGCAAGAAACACAAACACTTTTCACATACCACACTCTATATTTGTATGCGTATAAGTATAATTATATAGAGTTCCATATACATAGATATCTGTAATAAGCTAATAATACACTTGTATGAATGCGTACAAAGAGAAAGACTCACACATACTTATGTACATAGAAACTACAATGAATGAAAGAATGAACGAATGAATTAAAAGTGTAAAAATGTCAAAGTTTTTTTGTTTTTTCAATACGTGCGTAAAGTATGTATATGTAATATAATTTGAAAAAAAACACGATACATATACACAGCATACATTTGTAGTACAATTACCCATATGCATATATTTATATGTATTTGTAGATCTTAGAATTTGTATATGTTCTTGTAAATGTGAATTGAAGATTATAAATAACATCATCTTCTACATGTGTTTTTCTTTTCTTTGTATTTTTTGGGTTTAGCTGCTCTCACGCTTCCCTTTTTATACTCTTGTGTATACTTTTTATAGGGGTATCTATCTACCCATCCATCTATCTATCCTTCTTTGGTGTGTATTTAAGTATGTCTTTGTATGTTGTTGGGTTTTCTTTTTATATACGTATTTATTTTTAAAGATTCAACATTCTATCATCATGATTATACACATTTCACGTAATTTACAAAGTATGTGGTAAATGTACGAAAATAATTGTTTTTATTCGGTTTTATATAACTTACATACATACTTACACATGTGTATATTATTTCGCACATTTGAACCTTTTGCAATTTTTATGAGGTTGAAAATAAATCTGTTATACGCCTAATTTAACTGATTTATTTGTAAGCAAAGAGTTAAAAAAAAATAATTAAATTTGAGGAAATTAAAAGAAAAGCGTGTGGCATCTTTCCCAAACATTTTTTTTTGAATTTTTCACGTAAAATATAATTTTGATGTATTTTATTGGGTCATATAAATATTAGTTTAGCTTTTGTTTTTAAATGAGAAATAAGTAGATGATGTTATATACTAAACGTGTTCTATTTCATCGAGTTGAATTTTGAAAATATTTTGATTATCTTCACTATTTGATGAGGGCGATGAGGCCAATAGTTTTTGCTTTGACATACATACAGATTTTGAGGTTTATCACAATTTATATATAAACCTATAGCTTTTTGGTTGATTTCGATGATTTTTGGCGTGATGATATTATATGGTGTATACCGACAAGAAAGAGTCATACAAGACTTCATAATATATATTCCGTATTGTTCCGAACTTAAAAAACTTTCCCAGCATTAATTGCCCTATATTTTCTCTTTTAAAAAAATGATTATTTTTCTTTTATTTACCATTTTAAATATTCCAATTATACAATAAAAAACACAAAAAATAAGAAGTTGTAGTTTATCAAATCCGACTACATTATACCCTACAACTATACCCATATAGTTGGTTTATAAATGGTGGCTAAGAAAATTCAGTGAATGAATTTCTTATAATTTGCTTTCAATTTATGATAGATTATGTGTTCCAAAGGACTTTTTGGGGCGTTATATGTAATTATGTGCAAACCCTTGTCAAATTTCGTACATCGATTTGTGCTTATGTTTATCGTAATTTGACAAACTTTTAACATAATACTAAAGTGCATGTGAGATAAATATATGATATTTAGAAGGGTGATTGTATAAAACCAATGAGAACCAATCCTTGTATAATTTGACACAACGCTTAACATTCTTTAATTGCTTTATATTTTGGACTTTTATAACCTCAAAACCATTCCAGATATACCATTTATAGGGGGCTAGAAAAAAGTGGACAGAATTGAACATCACTAGTTTCAAAAGGCAACGTCCTTGGGCCAAAATAAGGACACGTGAACAAATTTTCGGGATATCTCTACAATTGAGACCTGTTTATTTTCACAGGTTTTACATGGATGAACGGTGTACTTAAAAGTGGTGGTATCAATTTTTTTGTGCATTGTAAATTTAAGCACAAACGCATTATGCCCCATCCACATATGGTGATGTAGGATATCGTTAAATTATATTTCTTAAAAAAAATTAATACAATAAAAACAAAATAAACTTATAAGTAAACTGTAAGAAACGCAAGCAGCTTTTTATTTCTAGTTTGGTATGAGATTCGTAATAGCAGATGTAGGCATCGCTTCAGATTCATTGAAATGAATCTGAATGGTTCATGACATGCTGAAATTTACAGCAAAGTGGTATTTTTCACACAACATAAAGTAATATGTGGGGCCAAATGTCCCTCAAAATTTAACGGGACATTTTCATAGATTTTAATAAAATGATCAATAACACTGTACAAAAAGCAGGTTTAAACCCCTTGATTTTGGAAGTCCTTAGATATTGTTCTTCTTACACGACGATCACCATCTGAATTGAATTGCTTAAATTTAGATTCTTTCGTGAAATCAAAACCTGAGCCTCCAAAAATATGGCCCTTTTCCTGTCTTACTTTTAGACTAATTTTCCGAATTAAATTAAATTCGTGAAGATTCTAAGTTACTATTCCAAGCAGCATCCTTTTCAAACCAGCATATCTGTCCAACAATATTTATTTAAAATTCGTATTTTATTATAATTCGTTTGGTCAAATCTTCTTTGTGTTATTTTATGTGGAATAATTCTGACGTAATCGGATATGAAAATTAATATTGGTGTGATGGTTTGGGCAGCATTTTCTGTAGTTGACAAATCTAAAATTTGTATAGTCAAAATAAAATTATAATAATAATAGCACAATTTAGAACGAATTGCTGGAGGATGTTCTTCTCTCTTTATGGATCAATTGGATGAATATTGCATATTCCATCAAGATAATGCTGCGGTAGTTGCTTAAAATCATTCTAAATCATAGTCTAACGAACACGGCATACATCTGCTAGTCAGACTTAAAACCCGTAAAAATTAAAAAAAAATTATCATTTGATTGACAATAGTTGTACCAAACTTCAGCAAAATTGGTGTGCTTTAAGGATTCTGCAAGCATAGGATACTTTCCTGGAAGGGGTCTTACCTTTAAGCTGTATCAAAATGTAGAATGTTATTGGTTAAATCAATAACATATGTTAAAGACAGTTAGAAAATAGTCAATAAAATTGCTTCATAAAACAGAGTTTTATTAGCTAAAACCATTTTTTCGGAAAAAGGCTTTAAATGGAAACATTGGTAAAATATGGACTAATACTGGTCAAATTAATAGCATATTTTTAAGACAGCTATGGCAAAATATGGAGCAATATAGATCGAACATATAGCATATATTTAAGATAATAAAAAGCTCAAAACTATATTTCGGAAAGAGTATGTATTGGAGATACATCGAAATATTGATATTCACTAAAGCTCAAACGCATTTTCCGGGAAAGGGTCTTATATGCTATATCAAAACATGATCCGATGTTGGTTAAATTAATAACATGTGTCCAGGGTTGTATCAGATATTATTGTGTCAAATATCAATAGAATTCATCAATCTTTTTGAGATTAAGAAGGTTTAACCCATATCCTTGTATGGAAGGTAGGACAAATAATGGTCTTAGGATAATAAAGTTTCTTTAGGTATATTACTATATCAAAAAATATAGATGATTACTTAATAAGGAAATCATTCCGACTTATTTAAAAGTCCTCAAATATTTGTTACAGTTATAGCTTACTTTCTGGGACAAATCCTTATAAAAGCGAAATGTAAGTTAAAATTTAACTTAAGATTGTTGTTGTTGTATTCAAAATTTTACGATGGCAATGAAAATCTAATCTACTCCATTGTTGATACCTACTGACCGACAACTCGTGAAAAATACTTTTTTCAACAATTTCAAAATAGCTTTCAGTTGAAAAAAATCAATTATATTGTACATTCGTTCTCAACAAGGACTCGTGAAACCTTAAATCCTTATTCAATAACTTCAATATATCTTTTATTTAAAAAATCTCCCCTTATTTTTTAATATTTCATGCCTTAGAAATTTGAAAAGAAATAAGGTGCTAAGTGAGAGAGTTAACTTTTTTATATGTAATTTTTGCCACTTTCTAATTTGCAATTAAAATATGAATTTGCAGTTGAAAACATTTTTTCACAATATTTTATTTCACTTTTTTGAAAGTCCTCAGAAAGGAAAAGAAAAAAACGAAACGAGAAATAATAAACAAAAAAATTAAGGCATAAACATTCAAAATAATAATATGCAACTTTATTTTTTCGTTGGAAAAAATATTAAATTAAACTGCAACACGAATGGGGAAAAAGTTTAAACGAATTAATTGTATCAACACCATGGGGAACATTAATTGCGGTTTTTTCCACTATAAGTACAATGAAACCTGGATGTGTTGATATCAGCATGTAACAGTGATACTCAAAATTTGATTTATGATGGCATTTAGGGAAATTTCCATGAAATTTTTATATATATGAAAATTTTTATAATTTATTAAGAATGAAATATTCAAATGGGTTGAATTTTGTATTTCTATCAAAATCTTAGGCGACATTTTTTATATAATTGATCTCAGATAAATTTAATAAATAAGCTTCAGAGTTATTTCCGCCTATAATTATGTGTTGATTGAACAAGGAAAGTTAAATCTGAGACATTTTTAAGTTCATTTGGAGCACTACTAGACCCCAACTGGTCAAGGGTGATGTGTGAATGTTGAACATGTTGACATTTTGAAAATTTGCAAAAAATTCATTTATAGTTTGAGGCAGATACATTCCAATCTAGTCCTTATTTAGTCCAATTTTAACGATTTCCATATGTTGTATGGACATTTAAGCAAAGAGATTTTTAGAATTATATCTACAATAAAATATATTTCATATAAAAAGCATATTTATTCTAACTAAAATATTTCTAATACACAGTGTAGTTAATTCCCTGAAAACCCGGCCAAAATTTTTAAAGTAATTTCCTAATAATAGTTTGGGGTATTTTGACATAAATTGTAATAAATAGTAATCTGATTGATCTTTGTTGTAATAGATTCATATTTTTTCTATATAAAGTCTCCTTTCAAATTTAACTGACGCTATTTACTCCGAAAAGGGAATGACACTAGTTACGCCGAAAATGGAATCCGATTGACTTTTGTTGTAATAGGTTCATAATTCTGCTAAGCCCCAAATTTCTAATTTCAAAATTTCTTTTAACATGACACTTAAATACACATAAAGACGTTGAATTTGGTGAAAATGTGAACACTTTTGGAGAAGTCCCCATATAAAGTCCCATTTCGAAACTTACTTAACGTTCGTAATAAATCTAAAAACATTTGTATCATGATGAAATTTGGCATTGTCATTGCTTCTGGCAATTTTCATCGTTTTAACAACTCGTGTTACAGTGTGTCAATAACTTTCATTAGGTCCCATATAAGGCCCTTTAGAAAATCCGTAGAACTTTCACAGCTTCCGTTGTGAAATTCTATATGAACTTATATTGTATATATAGTGATCGCAAATAATGTCATAAGTTTTCTTGAGAAAAGGTTGTTTTCAAGTCCTCTCAATTTTAAAAACTAATAATAATCTGAAAATTTTTATTTATATATACTTTATATATATTTATATATACTATATATAAAAAGTACCATTGAAAAATTAAAAAGTACCATTAATGTTAGCTCATTTTAATTCTAGCCAGTTGGTTGGTACCCAGCATTGCACCCGTATAAATTTAGAACTATCTGTATATAAAACTCTTATATATAAAACAATTCTATCGAAATTCGGAACAATATTTTAATTTATAAATTTGATGTAGATTTTTCTAAAAACTCGATGTTAAAAAAATTTTAGGCTTGTAAAAATCTAAAATCTATTTTGAATATTATTTGATCAGTATCGGGTAATATTTTGATATGGTTTCCATTAAAGAACCCTTCCCAGAAAAGGGTGTTAATCTTATAAGATTCCTAAGTTATATTAAAAATTGGCATAATTGTTAATAACTTTCTTTTAATCCTACTTTCCGGACTATTTTTTTAGGCTGAAAGGGTTCTTAAAATGTTTAATACATGGTACACAATACACTGTAGTTTTCATAGAGGTCCCTTTTCCAAAATCGTTGTTAAAACTGAAGAACGAGTTTCTGATAAAATATCATGCAACTCATGCGAATAGATCAATTGCCATATTATAATTGGTTATTTGTGATCCGGTAAAGCTGAATATGGCATTCTTGCTTGTTTGAAATACTGAAAATATCTGATGATCTTATATTTGAAATTCAAACGAATCGAAATAAAACCACTAATTGTTTAGCCACAAAAATAAAATCACGTTGATTTTTTTTTCCAATTTATCGATTTTAGCGGTTGCTATACAAATCAAAATATTGTGGACAATTGAACTGAGTACTCAGTTTTCAAATTTCAGTGGCAATTTTGGCCATTCATTTTTGCCTTTAAATAACTTACCGCACAGTACAACGGTACAAAAGTTATAAATTTATAAAATTAAGATTTCGCAATCACAATATTTTATTGCTTTTTTGCTAAAAGTTCCTTGTTCGATGAAAAAGAAACTTAGAACTAGAAAATTATTATCCTCCATATGTACATCCGTTCCATGCTAATTTGTAAACCTGTACGAAATGCTTGAATAATGGCCAACAATTAGTTCTTTTTATTCAACACTATTTTAATTTCCATTTCCATTTCCAATTTCATAGAAGTGCACTTGATAAATTTTTATGATTCTACTATTCTAAATTTTAACCTTTTTAACCAGAATTTATATAAATTTTATGTATCCTGTTGGGGTGTCAATAATATTTGCTCACCTTATGTTTAAAGTTACTAAAGGTACCGAGGAATTTAGCGCTTTTAGGTCAATATCATTCGAGATATAAAGAAATTTTCAATCATCTATAAACGTAAAAATCCTTTTTAATTCTTTTGTTCCACATTGTACTTTTCGTCAATCCTCTAGAGTACTGCTCAGATTTAGTTAGAACAGGAATGTAAAAAATAAGTTCTGTTTTTGTTCACTTTTGCAATGGAATACGCATAGAATATTCATGTTTTGTACAGTTTGTTTTACTCCAAACAGAAACAAAACAAGTAAAAATGTTACAGCCGGTCATGCCCCACTATGTAGTATCCTACACTACAATGTTGGTTGTAAATGAATGCTACAAATCGCCCTCGTATGCTTATGTGGGCAATAGATTATCATGATATCGACATTCATAGGAAAAGTAAGCGTTTTAAGAAAAAATTTTTAGTGCTTTGTATAAAAGTTAAAAAAAAATTTTGGACCGACCCTCGTTGAACCTCGAACAGCGGTTAAAATTTATATTTATTTTAATTTGACTAAATATTACTGCAATATGAACGTTTTGTGAGTTTCCTAATGCTATTAAGAGGGGTGGTTGTATGAAGCCTTTGAGAAATAATGGACTTATCCTTGTATAATTAAGCACATCGATTCAGAATACAATAAGACCTATTTTTGCAAAATTTAGATAAAATTGGATTTTTATTTAGGAATTTGATGAGACTATATGATCAATCATAACCAATTTAAATAGGTATCGTCCCTGACCAATATAATATCACGTTTTAAATTTTATTAAGACATCTTTAAAACTGCGACCTGTACTTTGCGCACAAGCCTCACGTGGACAGTCAGCTGGACGAAAGGTCATAGTTAAATCGACTGAGGACTATTTTTTTCTCTTTGCCCGCTATAAACATCAGAACAATCGCATAATATCCCCACCGCGGTGGTGTAGGGTATAAAAATGTACTAGAGAAAGAAAAAATTAAAAAAAAATAATCGTGGGAATATTTGTGGGAAAGTTTTTCGTCAACACCAACAGCATATCAGATTTAAGTTTTTTTCATCCTACTTGGTTTTGTTTGTTTGCATGTTGATAATACAAATAAAAAATAAATGAAATAATAAAAAAATTCCCACAAACTCGTTAAGATTTTACTTCCAAAAATAAGAAAATTACTAAGGAAAAAACTTTATTGCCAGGTATTACAAACAATTTCAGGAAAATGAAGGTTTACAGAAAAATAGCGTTAGAAAACTTAAAAGAAAGTTTAATTAGTTTCTTAAGCGTCGTCTTAGCCTGTTTCCAATTATACATTTTGTAAATTTTACCAAAAAAGACGTTAGTTTTGGTTGCAAAAAAAATTAGGAAACCAAAATTAATTTAATTTTTAATACCTTAAATAAATAGAGGCAGAGGAGACACATTAGCATTTAAGAAACCAACAATAGTTATTAAGAAAGTTATAAAAATTAAGATTTTTATGCAAAAGAAAAAAATAAAAAATAAAATTTTATTATTAAAAATATTTAAAATGGACATTGTGGTCTCTTTCTTTTTGAAGAGAGTCTAATCAGGAATAGGATTTGTTGAAAATTGAAATTAATGATGTAAATTTTAATATAACATATAATGACATATTAAAAATTCACAGTTGCTGCATATGAAATGTAGATAGATTGTATCAAATTGTCATAACTACTCTATCCGGCTAAATACGCTTTATTGAAAAGAAAGTAAGAATGCCAAATTTGGCTATTTCAAACCTGTAATACCCATACGTATATTTATGAAATTTCAGCAATATTTAGATAGACACAAATATTATATACATACACGCAGGCAAAAAAAATGTTTGCCGTAACTATAAACGAGAAACAACATACTATTGTTATCAGCTATTGTTACCGTAACTAAAAAAAACTTTTATACGCATTATGATTTTGCATTAATAAAAATAGTTATTGTTATCGTCACTAAAAATATTGTTATTACTACTAAAATTATCGTTATCGTCACTAAAAATATTGTTATAACCACCAAAATTGTATTTCTCATTTAATTTATGTAGACTTTTTGAAAATATGCAAACATTATTTGAAATGTTTTCATCATATAATTTTATTTATTTTAATTTTCAAATTTTTAATTTATAATTTTTAATATTCAAAAATGTTATATTTATTTAAATTGTAAAATATTATAAAAAATATTTCTTCATATTTAATTGCCAGTAAACTGAAAATAATATTGTATCCTAATAATAATAGTTTATTTATAACGGGTTGTTTAATAGCAATTAAATTCTGATCAGTCAAACATATTTTCAAACATATCGCGATTATGATAAGTTTTTTTAATTAATAAAAATAATTTTATTACAGCAACACAATTTTTATGAGAATAAAATAAAATCAACAATTAACATGTTGGTGATAACAATAAATGTTTGCCGCGAATATATCAATTCACTCAGTCTGGTTTTGGTGAAAGTTCTGGTGTTGTAGGATAATTTCTAAATTACACTGAAAGAAAAGTACAGCGACATAGAAATGTATGATATTTTAAATGTTAAAATTATCTCAAGCAGAAATTAATGTTATTTTTGAAACAATGATATTGTGTAAAAGACATTTATGTGCACAAATTTATAAACATTTTTTCTATATTTTTTAAGTGAAAATTGTGAACAGTTCTCACATATACGAGCACAAATTGTGAAAATTATTCTCTAGCGGCTACTGTTTTATATGCATGGACGTATGTTTGGAGAAATAAAAATGGAACTGAATTTCTGCTTATCTGATTGTTATCACTTTATTTCTGAATTTCTAGATAGTTTCAGTCTATAATTTGTTTTTTTTTTCTACTGCACTGAATCTGCTGCTTTTAAACAAAAAATTATTAAGGACAATTACTAAAAGCATGGTAAGAGTTTATTGAATTTGGATTATCAACTTCAGCATGAGAATGTTTCCGTTACAAATTTGCTAAATCGACTCTGATTTTGATATATTACAAGAATTTGTGGGATTATTGATGGTTCCTTCTTTGAACTATATAAAAGCGATTGGCAGGAATTGAATACGATTAAAAACATTTAGTGTTATCAGCTAAAAACTTGTATTCAAAAAAGGGCTTCTCTGAATATACAGAAATACTGCTTTATGTTCTTCAAGTTTTATCAGCTTAAAGAAAGAAACCTTCCTTGAACACACAGGAATGTTGCCTTATGTTCGGTAACGTTTATCATTAAAACTTTTAATCCAAGTATAATTTTACTCTTTTCCTTGACCAAGTCATCCCGGTAAAACATGTGAGTTATTTTGTTTAATGTTAAACAAATAAATATATATTTTTAATCTCATTAAAATGAATGACCAGTAAAAAGTGTATACTAATTTATTAAATATATTCAACAAAACCCAGTGCTATCAAACAGTACCGGGAGAAATTTTCCGTTAATAGAAACCCTGGCTTAGGCAGAAGGATGGTTTTATAGCCAAAGGTATGAAGCATTTTCAAAAGACCATTTAAAGAGAACCGTTTAGCTCAGAACTCAGACAATTTAGTCCGAAGAATTAAAGCTAATACAGGTGTAAGAACATACAAGGCTCAAAAAGTCCCATATGAAACGCTGCTGAAAGACAAAGCACTGAAATTGAAGTCAAATAAACATATTTATGCTCGAGGGAATGCTGAAGAAAAGTTTAAGATCCAAAAGCAGTTAAAATTGCCAAAAACGTATTTGCTATGGCAAACAATATCTGTTACCCACGTTTCAGAACACCCGAGTCACTCACGGCCAAATATTACAAACCTAGCGACAGCAGTATGAAACGAATTTTTTCCCTGAGAAAAGAATCTGTCAGGTACAACCCAACTTTTATTACAACGGGTTCTATGAATAGCAATTCAGATCAAGGAATGTCAACAAAAAAGTTTGATTCCATTCATAAGAATTTAAAATGTACAAGAACAAACATCTGGTACTTGTAACACGAGAGCCACGGAGCTGAGGCCAGTAAAGTGATATTGAACTCTTGTTAAGAGAGAATAAATAAGCACAAAAAAGGTGTCCAAAAGTTTGGTGAATTTTAAACGATGATCAACTACTGTTCAGTCTAAGGGTTTCTGAAAATAAATATGCGTGAAAATATTTTTTATTGACATACAGATGGATATAGCTAAATCGATTCGGATTTCCATTCCAATAAATATTCCAATATTTTACACAAGCGGTCATGTCTTGAACTATAATAGATTATAACAACTATATAATATTCTTCAGTAAGATTTATAGTACTTCAACTATGTTATGAAAAAAATATGAACAACCCTTGCATAAATAAATTTTCTGATCAATTCTTAAGTGTGAAATACATTATTATTAAACTAACATTTATGTAAAATTTTTGCGTTTTAAGAAAGCTACATGAATTTACAACGCTCAAATAATTTTGCACACCGATTTTGCTTATATTTATCTAAATTTAACCAATTATTATTAAAATACCAGCATTTTTGTGAGACTTATACCCTTTACAGTAATATTCGGAAAAAGACTTGTATGGGACCTATACGAATCAATGAACCGCTCCTCGCGCAATGTGAGACATCCTTTTAGATTATCGCAGAACTTATTTCTGTCAAAATTCATTAAAATCGTTTGGTATTTAGGAACTTAAAGCCTCATACCAGGAGGACACTTGTATAAGAGGTTTCTGTATGCCTCGTACAAA
Organism: Cochliomyia hominivorax; assembly: GCA_004302925.2. Lineage (NCBI taxonomy): Eukaryota > Metazoa > Arthropoda > Insecta > Diptera > Calliphoridae > Cochliomyia > Cochliomyia hominivorax. The sequence goes on from PYHX02000413.1 coordinate 53,377,316, forward strand.
TAGGCTTCTTCCTTGGGCCAAAATAATATGTACACAATTGTAAAATGTTCACAACGTTAACATAGAAATATATTTATATAGATAGCTAGAGTCATTCAGAAAATGACTCTAAGTCGAAAAGTATTACTTAAAGGTAAGTGATTTTTTTTTGTTTGTTACACACGCAAAATATCCCAACTGTCTGAGGTGATGTAGGATATAAATATAGATTTTATCCTACTGAGGTAATGAGCGTATACTTAATAAGACACAATAACATATATAATTTATACGTTATCATATTCTTAATTAAGGATTTTTAACGAAATTTGTGAGATCTTAAAACCATTACAGAAATTTAATTTATGTAAAATCAAATAACTTCCATTAAATTTATGATAATCAATAAATTAAATAACTATAAATTACTTGTATTCAGGATATATTACATTTTGGTGTTGGTTTTGAAAGATATTATTGTATGCCATTATATACATATTTTATATACATATTTTCCTCAAAATTAAAATAAGAAAAATATCTTTCAATTATATATAACAATTATATGGAAATATTAATTTCCATATAATTGTTATAATACTTCTCCAACAATTTATTCAATCTCTTAAATGGAATTATTTCTAACTATTTTATTTCACATTAATCTTGTTATCAAATAAAATTATTTTTATAATGATGTTAAATACTAAAATCAGTATGATACAAATTATATTTGTTCTTATTTTGTTCTTTTTTTCTTTTCTTTTGGGATGTCATCTAAATGTAAATTACTTTTACTTGTCCCTACGACAATAAAACTTTACTTATTTAGCAAGAAATGAAGAAAAATATAAGAGAAACCAGTCAGTGTTCGGCTGTACTGAATCTTGAATACTCTTCACCACTAATATTGTGCATTAGCATGAGTTGGAGATATTACACAAAAAGACTTATTCGGTCATTATCTTGAACGCCGATTATGGCAGAAGCCTCCCGTAAAAGCTATAGTGATATATGGCAACACATTCATGGGATCGGTTAAATTAATAATATATTTTCTAAATAGTTGGAAAAATAATTGTTGAGAACTTCTATATAATTTGGATTTATTTAAAAGATGAATAGTCTCAAACCCGTTTTCTGGGAAGGGGCATTATATGGCAGTTAGGGAAAATATGAACTGTTATTTTTCAAATTAACAATTTTTTTCCAGAAAAGAGCCTTATATGGAAGCCATAGTAAAACATTTTATTAAGAAAATTATTAAAATATATTCAGAACATTTAAGAAATTAGCAGTCACAAATTTTAATATAATCGCTTCTTACTGAAGAGCTTTATGAACTTAAAGTCATATTCCAGGATGAGGCCTACGTCAAAAAATAACTCCAGCACAATCAAGTTATTTAGGATTATTATTACATCAAAATTTACACACATGTCAAATTTCAGAAAATTATCTTAAAAACTGTGATCCATTCAGAACCCATAGAAATTTTGAGGCTTATCAAAATTTTTCATATTTCAGCCTATAAATTTTTTTCTATTGATGCGATTTGATGATTTTTATATCCAGTTACCTTTATGTGGTTGTCTCAGATATATGTCTATATCTCTTTCTACCAATGTGCCGATGTAGCTGGTAAGAAATAATTCAGCCAAATTTCATTGAATTCCGATAATTATTCTAGGCGTGATGATGTTTTCAAATATCAAACAGACAGACGGACATAGCTAAAACAAATCAGATGTTTATATGAAGCACGAATATATATACTCTATGACTTAAATATACCTCATCACCACTTCTGATGGTGGAGGATTTAAAAAATCATTATTTTATTTTCGTAATTTCATATAAAATAAAAAGTTTGCGATTAAATAATTTTTTATAAAAAAATATATGTTATTAAAATTCGTCTAAGTTCATTAAAACAAATTATATTCTGATGTTATTTGAATTTGAAAAGAAAATGAAATATATATAATGGAGATAACTTCAAAATTGCAATAAATTTCTAAAGCCTCCACCACAAGCACTGAAGGGGGTATACTAACATTGTCATTCCATGTGTATCACCAAAAAGGAACCATCTAAAAGCCCATACCCATATATATTCTTGCATCAAATGAAATTTGGTTTAGGTATCAGTCCGACCGTCTATAATTTGATATTTAAAACCAGCCGATATCTAAACCATCCTCAAAATTCCGAAATCGATATATACTAAATTTTTCATAAAAAATAATTTTCAATAAAAAAGAATTTAAGAATTATGCACAGTTATATGTACCTCATTAGCTTTGAAAAATCACGCTAAAATATGCAACATTTTTATACACCTCAACATCTCTTTGTCATATATGTCACAATTTTAAAGAAAATATCATTTTAGCTCCCAAAAAAGATCCTTTCTTTAAAAGTGCTTCTGACATTATAACATTCTTAAATATAAACCAAATTTATTGATCAAATTATCATAAATATATGTTACTAATTTTATTAATATCACCCCACAGTTGTTAAAGTTCCCTTCCCCGAAAATGGTTTTATAAAAAACTCTAAACTAAAGACCAGTTCTATAGAAAATCGGCGCAATTATTGTTTTTACTGTCTTAAATGTATGTACAAATTTTTATATTTTGCCATAGATCCTATTTAAGGCTCCCTTCCGAAAAAGTCCCTTAAGCTTATTAATTTGTTTTGAAACAATTTTTTTTAAACTGTCAGCAATATCTGTATCTGATATGGAAATTATCGAGCCATATGTAGTTACAAAGAGTGGGATCAAAAAATGTTTAACATACTTTATTCATTAAAATTTTTAACCAAAGTATTATTTTATTTCTTTGCCTTTGAAAAAACAGTCAATAATTATTTTTAATGTCAAAAATCTGATTAAAATGAGTGACCAGAAAAAATGCATACTAGAATTATTAAATATTTTCAAGAAAACATAATTTGGTTCTACAAGAAGTTGACCAAGCATTCAAACTGCTTTCAAAATTATTAAGCAGTACCGGAGAAACTTTTCCCTTGAAAAAAAAACGATCAGGTAGAAGAAAACTCAAGATGTTTCTAAAGCCACATATTACAAAGCATTTTCAAAACATCTCATAACACATCCGGTATGAAAACAGCACAGTTAACTCAGTACCAAGACAATAAAATAATAAGATAATACAGTTTTGAAAACAAACGAGGGATCAAAATCAGATCATGAAAATTAGTAAAGTAAGTTCCTGGTTAAAAGTTTTTTGTTGCTGATGTTCGAGCGGATGTGAAAGAATAGTTTAGAACCCAAAAGGACTCAAAATTTCTCAAATTCTTGAAATATGGAGTTGGACAACAGAAGCCAATATTTTGTATCCACTTATTTCTTGCCTGACTTGGTATCCTCTTATTATTGTAAACAAGCCCTGTACAAAAATACAGCATTTGAACCAATAGTTCTTGTTAAAACAGCATCAAAGAGCAGAAGAAACTGTCCAAAGGAGTGGTGGACTTTAAATTTCATCTAAGAGTTTTCGAAGAAGCTTCGGATTTTCAGCACTTGTGATTAAAGCTATAAAAATGTTTGTTTTTTTTAATTGTAATAAAAATTATTTCAAAAAAATGTTTACTAAAATTGATGTGTGTTAAGAATATTTCGATCTTACTCCTTTAAAAGACTAAACGATTGACATTATATCATATTAGTTGCTTACTATGATGAAAATAATACATTGAAGACCGTTACAAATATCTATTTCGATAACAAATTTTTGTTATTCTGAATCCTGTATTAAATTATAAAGTTTCGAATTTAATAAAGTTATGCAGGACATTTGGAAACTTCTATTTTTCATACAAAATTTATTTATAATAGAAAAGAAATTATAATAGTTACAAACTTTTACAGTGATATTTAAGGAATACGAAGAAGATATCCTGTGGTGACTAAAATATACAAATTGACTGTCAAGTCATTTAGTTAAAATAAAAAACAACTTCTAAAATTAATATACAGAATTATTTAAAATATCGTATAATTAATTATACATATTTCAAAGCTGTCACAGGACATTAAAATTCATATTCAATGGTTATTGTAACTTTATATTTGTTGTATCACTTATTTAGTATTATGATTTTAATATTAACCGAAAATCGAAATAAACCAAGTGTATAAACACTTAGCATTTAAATTAATCAGCCCAATTCGGGAAAACTTTTGCGGCAAATGTTTTTTTAATATATTAATTAAATGAATTATAGCATAGTAAGAAGGGCAAGATTGGAGCTTTATGAAGGGAATGCGCCAAAACTTCTTTTACACCCGAATTGTCATGCACCAATAACTTCGTTTTGTCAATGAGTTTATCAAAATCCGCAAAATAAAAATCAACTTCTGTCTTACTATCAATAGTTTCATTGAACTAGATCCATCTTGATGACTTTAAATATCTATCACCATGTACCATCGATTTTTTTTTTTTAAATAATTATTTAAACAGTAAAAGATGTTTAAATAAAATTTCACATTATCAGAGTTGACATATTTCTTAGTTGATGCTCGGGTATGTCGATTTTTTTAATTCGCCAAAACTCCAGTTATGAATTCAGTTAATTGAAACTTTCTACATAGATACTCTATATAAATGTCTATCAAATTATGCTACAATATTGAGTTGAGTTATCTCTTTTAGTTTTGGAGATATTCAAGTCGAAACAAATTTTTTGTCCAGTTTTAGCCCTGTTTATTTAAATTTTTTTAGGATGACTTACTAACGGTCTTTAGTTTTTAAAAATATGTACCAGATTCCGTGTTAAATTCTTAAAATTAAATTAAATTAAATTAAATTTAATTCTAAGAAAAATTCAATATATGAATCGTTTAAAAGCAATTGGGGCATTAAACTTGGTCATATTTGAGAAAAAATATTTTTTTATGTTCTCAAATCGTAAAGTTGGAATCATCTTTTTACTATCTTTACTACATGTGTCAGGTAAAATTGTAAAAAGTATTTTCTAACGGGTGGACCTTTTTATGGAAATGCGAAGATATAAGTGAAAAAGAGTAACATTTTTAAACATTTTTTATATTTTCAATTTTTTTTAGGAAAGTAATTATGACCAGTTTTACTCTATAAAATGTGGAAAGAGGAAAGATCAGGACGAGATCAGGATCAAATATATGAAGAACTATTGAGTTGATTGTATAAGGATTCAATTACATTTTCTCTAATATTTCAACAAATAATCTATAAATTATGTTTGCATTATATGGGAAAGTAATTTAATATTAATACAATCACCTAAATAGTTCTTAATATATACGAACCTGATCTCGTCCTGATCTTTCCTCTTCCTACATTTTGTCGAGTGAAACAGTTTCTTGAGAAAGTGATTTTAATCATGTTTCAAAGCTTCGCAATGATTACGGGGTACTTTCCCCCAGATCTTATTTATCCTACAGCTTGTTCAGTGAAACAGTTTCGTGAGAAAGGGACTTACACCAACTTTTAAAACTCTCGATATAATAATTCGTTATAAATTCGGTTACAAAAATTACTTTGTATGGAAAGAACCTCTCACCCTGATCCTATCCATCCCAAATTTTGAATATTTCTTGAGGAACTGATTGGGAACAATTTGTAATGTTCGCCTTATTGTCCGCTCGGTGCTTAAAGGTAAAATATGTTTGGTGAACTATTTCTTAATAAAGCTTGGGATCTTAGTTGGCGAAAGTATAGGAAATAATTCATCAGTTCGGTGTCTTCGTAGCCTGAACTACTTACGTTGACATCGATGATTCCATTAAAATATTGCTATTGAGTTCAGTGAAGACGCCCATCTTCCTGCTAACTGACTTCTCCCTTAGTTCAGATTATTTTTGGTTTTCCCTTCATCTGGATCATCCCACAATAGACTCGCCATTTTAACCAATTGCCTCAGTATAAAACTTTTCTAACTTCATTTTCAGTGCAATCTCACATTAGACACAAACTTCGCATAATTAGCTAGGTCATTTAAGTCTTCATTTCAGACCACTGCCTGATTACCGGTCATACAGGTGATGTGTACCGTTTTACCTGTAGAAAAGTTACCTAAAACTTCTTTACAATCGAAGGCCTTTGGACTTTAACGCCTCAACTGTTGTTTGACTGTCGATAATGATATATGGATGTATAGATGCATCAATATATAGTTATATAGATAAAAACTCTCTCTTCACAAGACTATGCTCTCTTTAATCGCACATACCTCCGTTGCATTAGAAACGTCATCTCTCGATATATTTTTATCCGCTTTCTGAATCTGTTCTAAGACGCCTGTCCATATGGTTTTCTAGATTTCTGTGAATACACATCTGAATTTTGGTGTATATAATTATATATTCAGATCTGAATCAACTGTTATCCTGATGTTGGACTTTGAAATAAAAAAGCCAAATTTCGGTGCGAAAGTCGAAATAGATTAACGTACAATCAACTGTACCTGTCATAAAAGACTAACTGTTGAAAATACGAGGCTCAGTCTATAATTTCTTTAGCTTTCAAATGACCCGCTGAAGATTCCCTTAAAAATATTATGAAAACTTTGTAAAATCAATGAAAATCGGCCGTCTATAATTCTTCTATTTTTGGATTTTTGTTATCTTGAAGACAAAAAATTATATTCAAATAATTTTCTGATTCTCTAGAATTTTTAGGACTTTGTATCTCAATTAAAATCTTTTTTCCTAAAAAACTTGACAGTAATGAAACCAAAACATTAATTAAAGTTCAATTAATTACAGAATTGGGTTGATAACCCAAGTAATAAGTTCATAAATATCAAACTGTTAAATTCAATACATTAATAATGTAACCACACGTACACAATTACAATCTCACGCACATTTCCAATACCATTATGTCATATATACAGACATACACACTTATATACACGCACATCCATCGTCTCAGGCTGATATTGAACAATTTTTGTGTATTTCATTTTGTCTGCTCTCTTTCCCCAAATTTATTTCTGTTTAACGGTGGGTGTAAATTTTATAATAAAAATACAAAAAATGAGAACTACAAACGAATCATAAAAGACCGGAAATGAAAAATGAATGAATTTAAATAATAAAACGAGGCAAAAGGCAGATTTTATTAAAAAAAATATGTATGAAAAGAATGAAATAAGAAATTCTCATTGTAAATGGGTGTCAAAAAGTCACGCAAATATTTAATTTAATTCAACGTTATATTCAAATGAACAATGAACACATAACAGTGACACACATACACATTTATATTTTATTTTTTGTTTCGTTTTATACCCTACACCACCTCAAGTGGTTGAGGTATTGTGCATTTGTGCTGATGTTTGTAACGTACAGAAAAATTGGTGTAACATTTACTTTTGAGTATACTGTTCAAGATCACATTCTGAGTCAATTTAACGATGTCCGTCTGCCTGTCTCTCCGGCTGGCTAACTGTGTGTCTGGTTGTGAATGTTTTAAACAATTTGCATGCCGGAATTTTGATATCTTGAAATAAAAAGCAAGTTTTAAAGTATAATTGATTATGTTTATAATATACTAATCGAAATTATGCGAGAGTAAGTTCATTACTTCTTATAAGCGCTCTTCCAAATATGACTTTGAAGTGCATAAATATCATGTATAAATTTATATTGTTATATTGAAATTTCATTCAAACAATTTTTTGACTCAAGTCAAAAGCGATTTGAATTGAATAAAAAATGAGTTTCATGGTATTTTTAATCGATTATGTTTTATAGTATTCTATTCGAAATTATGCGAGGTTCGGCCCAGTATTTATTGTAAGTCCTATACACTCTGAAGAGCATAAATCTCATATAACATTTATATTGTAATAACAATTGGTCAAATTAACATAAATATAATTAAATTCGATGTTCGAAATTATACAAGATCGGTCCCTTTATTCTTTAAGTTCCGATATAACTCCCAGAAAAAAATTCAATTAATTATAAATCCGAAAAGGAAATTATACGAGGGTCGTTTTCTTTGTAGCACCCTATATAACGAAAAATGTTATATAGGGTATTCAATAGTCGGATTTAGCTGACTATAAAATGTTCACTTTTTTATATATATTTTTGAATGTCTTTACAAAATCATTTCCAAAGTATAGTAAAACAAAAGAAATAAAAAGGAGAGAAACAAAAAGTTACTTACTTACTCTGTCATAAATGAAGTGTTGACAATTGTTACTTCTTTATTATTTCCTTCATCGTCATACTTGAATAATGGAAATATTTGGTGTTCCATTAAATGTGAACTTAACATGGACATTTGCTATAAACAAAATATGGTAAATCTAAAAATATTGCGAGTTGTTTTCTGTTTTAATATAAATATATTGGATGTATAACGACTTCAAATATATTTAAAAAAATTAATAAAGATCTCGAGAATGTTTTCATAAAATTTTATATGAAATTTATAATAATATTTTGTACCAGCAACAAAAATTATTTTTTTTTTTCATAAAAACTGATTTTATTTTGTTATTTAATAATATCTAACATATTGGAAGTTATTTCATTAAGTTGACCTCGATCTTCTATTAAAATAAGTCCTAATAAAATTTGGTCAGTACATTTTTCAATTAATTTTTAAATTAAGTATTTTCTCATTTGAAACTTATAGGGGAGAAAGTTCCTAAGTTCGCGCAGATAAAGTTTTCCCTGCAAAGTTGCCCTGGAAGTTTATCAGAAGAGAAAGTCCCTTATTCCCTGTCGAGGGGGAGAAGTTTTCTTAGTGAAACTGGATTTTTAATTATCACAAAGGAGAAAGTCCCTATGTCCGACCGATCATAGAGATTGGTTTCATAAACAAAAATACTTAAGTATTTAGAATGAACTAATTTCATAATTTTTTTGATTAAATTTAATTATAAAAATTTAAGGATTAACAATCAGAAGAAAACAGCTATTTTTATTAAATTACAAAAAAAAAAAAAAATAATAATAATAATAATAATAATAATAATAATAAATTGCGTATTTTTGCTTCTTTTATTAAATTCAATTGTATTTACTTACAAATTAATAATCAAAAGGAACAGCTGCCAGTTTTTTTTTGTCAAATTTGAGTAAAACGATTACTATAAACGTAACATTTTCCTACAATTTCAACAAGATGTTCACCAAATATCGAATTCACAACTAGAAAGGCAAAACGTATATATTTATTTTTTAGTCTAAATTAGTTATTCATATGTATTTATAGATTAAAAATGTGAAGACAACAGCTTTCAGTTTTTTGTTTAAATTGAGAAAAACAAATTTTGTAAATGTAATCTGATTTCGATGACTTTAATTTAAAAATGGTTTTGTTGTTATTATGCGAAGTCTTTTATATAAGCCATAAATATAGAATGCTAAAGCGTATGATTTATAAATGTACATATACACATATATTTTATTAAGTATACTCCCTATACTATATACACACATAAACACAATCATTAAGTAATCAGTTAATTTAAATAGCTTTTGACAAAGCTTATAAAAAATGAAACAATTACATTATTTTATAAAAAAGTTTATTTTGGAAGATTTAACGAACTTTCGATCCTAGTTGTGGACAATATTTTAGATTTTAACTTCAGGATATATGGGAGGTGTTGGAATTCTTGAACGATTCTCTTCAAAATTTAGTTTTGTACCACTTTTCAAAACTCTGTTGCATGGGAACGAAGGTCGGCAGAGATGAAAAAATTTTTTAAGCGATGCTGGTTTTTAATTATCAAAGGTTTCCAAGTGGATGTATGAAAACATTGAACTGCTATATGTTTCTTAGCGAATCCTTTGTTAGGATTTTTTATGAAAATTTGCCTCATATTTTGGTATTGTGTTGAACATATTGTACTAGAAAAAATGTAGTGTTTTATATGCTTAAACTTGGATTCTGAAGAGAAGTTTCTTATGAAACTAATAATAATAAATGATTCCGCACCAAAGTTTTAAAAAGCCTTAAAACAGCAAAAATTTTTATAGACAAATATTTTCTCCATTACGATATATGGAGAAAAAACTAACTTTAATTGATTCAATTAACTTTACCGAATAATTAAAATCAGTTATGAAGCCTTCTTGATCTCGATGAGGTTTTAAGCTTATAAATAAAGAGTTATGAGTCATATTAAAAATTATTGGAATATAATAAAAATATAAGTACTTTCGTCAAAAATTTGTGTTTCAGTAGGACAATAAATTAAAGTATTTAGCAATTTTGGTAATAATTTAGCTATCAGTTAATGGTATTCTAATCGTGGGATGGACATTACATGATTTGAATTCCATAGATAACCTATTTCATATTTGAGAGGCAGAGTTGCATCACAACACTTAAAAATTAATTGGAGATGATGAGCTGCCTAAACAATATATACCAAAAAGTGAACAGTGGTAATAAAAAAAATTATATCACAAGAATTTATAAAATTTCTTGGGTTTTAGAATAATTTTTTAGCCATATAAAAGTAAAGTTCAAGTCTACATAATGGCTCAAACTTCATGCTGAAAAGTAATACATATTCTAGTCATTTCGAAGAAGAGATATACCTTAACCATTTTTAATCTCGGGGTCATCTGTTTATATCTCATTGATATAGATTGAATGCTATGCGGTCTTTTTCTTTCAAGATGGTTTTTATACGTAAAAATATCTTTCGAAGTTAATTCTTGGCGTTAAATAATCAGCTTCTATGGTCAGTTATGGTTCGACTTTTAGGGTCGAATCTAAAGTTGTTTTCAACCAATAATACTTCAAATCTTATGGGAAAAAAGTATAGTATACAACTGTTGTCACATTACGTTAATATTATTTAATCTTTTTCTACTGAACTTATCTTAAACTTTTAGTAAGAAACTGCAGGATATTTTTCCAAGATTTGAATTGGATGGATTTACTCTTGACCAATTATTTTTTCGTTACTCTATTGGAACGTTAGTTTTCATTTGTTGTGAATTTGTCAAAATAATTGACAACTAAATCCAATTATCCTCCAATTACATTGGAGATATTTAAAATTAATTAAATAGGATAAGCAAGGATAAACCATTCATTAAATTCGATCAAATGGACATAGATTAATTGATATAGATTTAGATTTGGTGTGATATTATATATATACTTTGTGGAAGTGGTATATATATTTTATATATATATATATATATATATATATATATATATATATATATATATATATATATATATATATATATATATATATATATATATATATATATATATATATATATATATATATATATTTATACCGATGTCTGAGACAGTCAAAAATTCAGATAATAAGTTTTCTAAAATTTACAATCCAAATTGATTCGATCATTACATTTTACCCTTAAAAAATCATGAAACTCGGATTAGTAGAAGAAAACTTAAAGGTTCATTTATACAGAATTTTGATACACCCAAATATGGAAAATGTTGATTTTGCAGTTTTTTGGATATTATTTTTTTAATTTTTCGCATATATTTATCTTGATGCTATAACAAACCAAGAACTTCAATTCACATTTTCTATGGATCAGATTCGGAATGGGCTTTTAATTAATAACATTTTTATACAGTTATAAAATTATAAAACGTAAAACTATATTTTAGTGCAATATTTTCATCTCACAGAGACGTTCACATACCGTGAGTGGTGGTGGGTATTTTGGTTCAGAGTATAGCTTATAGCTTTAATCTTTAATCTGAGTTCGTTTCTTTGTTATGAATGAAATAAAAAAATTATAAGAATAATTAATACTTCACTTTTTATAAATCTTTCTACATATTTTACCAATCGTTTTTGGAAATCTAATTTATGCATTTGAAACTGCAATTTTACATCCATGTACATTTCAAAAAGTAATAAATATGAAATAAGAAGAATTTACCGAATAAATGAACTCATTAAAGTACATTTAAAAAACATGAACATTTAACTGAAAAATTGTAATGTATTCACGCGTACATATACATTGCAATACATTGGCATAATGTAATAGACCAACAGATAACTTCAGAGAACATTATTTGGCCGCAAGTAAAATTTATGTAAACCTCATTACAAATTGGATTGCATTTTATGTCCGCAAATTTTCGAATAAAAACGACTGAGACAACCACTCATTTAAAATCATATACAAAAAAAAGGAGAAAAACGCTCATGTATGAATAAAAAAATACAAACACATATTTTAAAAATACATATGTATGAGTAAAAAGCAACAGAAATAAAATATATGTAAATATAAATATATTAATCTGAATTAAAAAGTGTGTTCGAATCTACATATGGAGTACCATTCTCATAAAATAAGGCAATTGTAATAAAGCTAAATATGAAAAAAATGGAAAAAAAAGTTACGAAATCTCAACTGTTGTGAATATAAATGTTGAGTGAAAGTATGAGTTTTATAACTAACGGCTTCAATACACAACTTATACAACCACACAATGCAATATTTTCCAATTATATTTACTGCATATCATTTCTCGCAGGAAATATCAGTATATATATGTATATAGTGTATTCGTATATGGATCACATATGAATGAGTTTCCCGCAGTTGAAATAATATTTGTAAGTGTTAGTGAAATTAAACGTGTAGGTGTACGTGTGACATATATTAACAGTGAAGAGTAAAAAGTCATGACATTAAATATTTTTAATAACATTTTAGTATTTCTTCCTCAGTATTATAAATTTTAACACGTTAATTAAAATATATTGTTAGAATCTGCTAACGGATATTGCTGTGCGTCCCGCCATTACCACTAGTAGTAAAAATGGGTGTATTAAGTTTGAATATTCAGTGCATAATGGAAAAAACATAATAAGAAATCATTAAATTTTGTTTATGTGAATGGATGTCCATGAAATAGAGGTGGTATGGGTGGAGTTATAGGAGTACACATTTTAACTTCAAATTTTTTTGGGTACATGTATTTCTGAAGATCTGAAAGCTATTGATTTCAATCCTTTTGAAGATTGTCGAGATATAGGTAATATTTACTTTCTTCCGCTATTTAGAAATATACAAAATTTTGTTCTGCGATATGGAAAAGAGTTCCAAGTCTCTCCGGCAATGTACACTAAAATTCATACTGATGGTTCTACTATTGTGCCTTAAGTACCTAGTATAGAGTGTTTTTAATCCTAACTCAAAGCTTCTTTTTTGTATATAAATACAATATATCAAAAATAACAATGTTTCATGTATGTTAGTTTGTAGAAGCTTTTCCATGGCTTGAAACAAAATAATTTTCAACATCAAAAAAGGACTACCCTTCCACACAATTGCATTCTTCAATTACTATGAATTTAATTCATATAAGACTTCTAACTTCAACTTCGTTTGGACTATACAACTTCATTTGGTACTCAGCTGCTGTTGTATTAGTAGAAATATTGTACTAACCCTTTATTAAACACCGTTAGATTAAGTTTTCTTAGACAAGTACTCACATAATGCATATTTTACTTATGATAACTTGCACTTAAAATATACAGTTTTCGAATGTTTTATACACTCCATCAGTATTAAGACAGACCTAAACACACTTTTATATATTTCATATGTTCGTATATAGGAATCCATTAATTTTAATAATTTTTATTTTGATAATTTTTGGAACAATTTAGATTTGTGCTTAACCATAAATTACTGTTAAATTTAATTTTAATGTTATGACTATTTGTTTTTTCTTAATTAGCAAACGACTTTTTTCTGATTTTCAAGGTTGTCCCAGATATGAGCCTACAACTTCTTTGTTACTGGACAGCTTTTGCTAGTGTTAAATAACAAACTGTTGAGAAAAATAATAAATAATCTAGTCAAATATTATTGTTTATATATTCTCTATCACCATTTTAAGTGGTGAAGAAGTTCCATACAACCTCATTTTCAATTATATTTTTCTTTAAAACTTTTTGAGATTACATGCGTTTGCGAGTCTGTAAATGTACATATACTGAGTGTAACCATAATGCATTTAATATAATATAATATAATATAATATAATATAATATAATATAATATAATATAATATAATATAATATAATATAATATAATATAATATAATATAATATAATATAATATAATATAATATAATATAATATAATATAATAATATAATATAATATAATATAATATAATATAATATAATATAATATAATATAATATAATATAATATAATATAATATAATATAATATAATATAATATAATATAATATAATATAATATAATATAATATAATATAATATAATATAATATAATATAATATAATATAATATAATATAATATAATATAATATATTAAATAAATATGGAGAGTATTGAGTACTCAGTATAGTTAAATATATATTTCTTGCTAGTTTATTATTTTAAGTTAATATCTACATAATATTACGGCGTCGGAAAAGAACATATTTCATCTTTTAACTACTAATTTCGCTTTCAGTTGAGGAGCTTATTTAATCACAAAATTATACCGATTTTTTTTTTACATCTGATCTCTTTTAATGATCTCCCATAAATTTAGTCAAATTTATTCTCTTTAATTTATTTTAACAAGAGGCCAATACCACATAACTGGTCTTAGCGGGCAGGTTGAACGACCTACTCTATATTATTTCTCTTTTTCCACCTAAGGCTTGTTTAACATAGTGACAGGACGTCAAATAAAGTGAAAAAAGTAGACACAATAAAAGTCTTATAAATAGAAGCAAAATATTGGCTTCTGTTGGTGCAATTACATATTGGTTGGCATGCCAAGCCCTTTGTGGGAAATTTTTCTGCTTTTGGACCTTAAACTTGTTTTTTTAACATTCCCTCGACTATCAGCAAAATGAAATTTTTATCCAGTAGGTTGCTTAAATCAACTAGAACATGTTTTTTGTCTTTCTTCAACTTTCGTCCTCTGTATTTGGTCTCCAAATTTCTGTTTGGAATTTTTTGTGTTTTTGAACCTGTATTACAAAGTAGTCCGAATTCTAAGCTAAGCGGGACGCATTCTTATCGAATGTGTTAGGAGCTCTTTTAAAAATGCTTTCTGTTTTCTTTTTTTGCCTTAAGAAACTTCATGATGTACCATTTATTCTACATGTGCCAGGTTTTCTATCAACAGACTAGTTTTCCGGTACTGTTTAATAACATTTGAGATATTTCGATGGCAAACCTTTGAATGCTTAGTCAACTTTTTTTTAGGACCAATTTGGGTTTTGTTGAAAATATTTAAAAATTTCAGTATGTACTTTTTTCTTATTTTTAATAGGTTATCAAAAAAATCAAATAATACATGGATTAAAAGTTTTATTAAAAAGAAAGTATCGATATGGCAAAATAAAATTAATCGATTAAAATTTACAGAATAAAAAAAATATATGAACTTTATGAACTTTAAATTTTTCTATAAAAAAATTTTTTTGTTCAGTGTTAAGATTATATACATCAGCGGTCATACAATTGAAGCACTACTAGGTGCACAATGAATATATCAAGCGAGAAAAACCTTTATACACACATATACACACATAAATACAAACATATACCCTCGCACTTCATATCAAAGTTGAAAGTGAACAAAAATGGGAAAAAAGAAGTAAAATACAATTTTAAATTGACACTTATGCGACAATGTAGAAAATCCATTTTCCCATGGTAGAAAAAAAAGTTAAATAAAATTGGTTTAATATACTTCAGAAAGGAAAAAAAGTAAAACATAAAACAAAATTGTAACCAACCAGCCGTCAAGCATATTTTTTCTTTTTTTTTTTTTTTGCTTTTTATAAAGATGCTCTTCAACTCCAATATTTGTTGGTATATGTTTACAATAAACTAAACTTTACACACATACATGTGCGTTTGTATGTTTAAAAATACACATTTAAGGTCCAAACTCGAGTGGCTCTATGAATGGTAATTGTGACAATTTCATTTTATACACCGGTGCACAATAATTATGCCAAAGTTACCATTAACATTGAAACTAACAACAATTGCAACAAAAGCTTGTGAAATGCAACCAGCTGTGTACGTACTTTCTCTATTTTCCACAATACAACTTTACACATCCAGTGATCCAACCAAGCCAGTCAACATGGGCTTTATATTTAACAATGCTATTATAATTTTAGCCTTCGGCTGAATGTTCTTTTTTCCCTTTTTTCTATTCTTGCGCCCCTAATTTTTCTCCAACTAAGTTATATTTGAATTGTAGTTATGCGATGATGATGATGTGTTTTCGTTATATGTTTCTATGTAATTTTGAGATATAAACGAAACAAATTTAAATGAGCAACGTAGTTATATAACATCTAATATTCTACCAGTACTTAGGAAGTATAACACTACAAATTTTATAAAATTGCGTTTATTTTTTTCGGGGTATTGAAATTGCTCTGAGGGTCACGATGGTGCTGATGAATTTTTGTTTGCCACTCATATTCATTATCAGAAATTGTGTTTGTGTGCTTTTTTTTACTACATTAATACTAATAACACACGCACTTGCCTAAAAACAGTGTGCTAAGGATTTTATATTCAAATCAGATTTTGGTATAATTTCAATCTTAGATATTGACTGCTTAGTTGAAAGATCTTTATTTACAAATTGGAAAATGTATCGTATATAAAGTGTTTGCCTCATCTTTAGTCAATCTACATAATTAGAGAAGACCATTCTACCACTTCGAAAATTAACAAGTAAGAATACTGTATTCGGCTTTGCCATATCTTCAATACCCTCCACCAAGAACATTATACAAAATATAACAAATGAATCAATTGATAGATAGAGGAATAATAAAGACGAATTTCATTCGAACTTTTTTCCTGAAAGTAAACTTAAATGGAAGCTAAACAAATAACACATATTCAAAGGAGCTAAAAAAAAATAATCGTGACGATTTAATATAAAATGAGTTTCTCATTCATATAAGAGTTTTAAAGGTTTAAACTCGTTTTCGAGAAAAAGTGTTGTATTGGATCTATAGCATTATATGGACCAATCAAAGTTTTCAACAGAAAAGTTATAGTTGAAGCTCATTTTTATGAACTATTGTGAACGTTGCTAAGAGTTTTTTAGGTCTATGAAATATTGAAACAATCGGTTCTGTCATTGAGACACTTAAAAATTCACACCTTCATGAGGGTCTTAAAATAAAATTTTCATTTATAAATAAAGACTTCATTTATGGCTTAAACCATAACCCTGTATATAAAGATAAAGTCAAATAATTTTGAAATTTTTTTATTATTTCAAAATGTTAAAAGAGGACAGTTATCAATGCCGATATTTAGAGCAGTTGCAAAAAACGTTCTGAACAGAACAGAAATCACAATTTTTTAGATATCTTGATGACGGAGCCTATTCGAAATTTACCACTTTCGGTCCAATACTTCAGGTACCTCCCATATAGATGTTCTTCCTGTTCTAAATATAAAGTGATTTAAACGAAATTTCTCAGATGTTAGGCCTATAATATTCTTTAATGATGTGACAAATTAGGCTGTTTATTCTTTTTCATAAGTCCCATTCAAACCCTCTTCCAAATATCACTTTAAAGGGTAAAAATCTCGCATATACGTTGGTATTGTAATACTAAATGGTTAAATTAAGGTAAATATAACTAAAAATGGATGTGCAATGTTAAACGAAGGTTAGTGAATAATTTTCTGTAGTTCTTGTGTAAATGTCCCAGAAAAATTCATTTTAAAACGCAATTATTTAACATAAATCTAAGTATCACAATAATGTACTTCACACTTAGAAATATATCAGAAATTCAAAATTTGCGAGATTCGTTCACTTATTTTTCGCAACTACCATTTTTAACCGACGATGTGGTATAGAGTATTATATAGTCGTGCTTGATCGACGACCTTCGTTTAATGTATAAGTAATTTTATTATCCGATCTTCTATATTAAAATAGTATTTTTTAAGTTTTAAACAAATTTTCCAATAATTTGAATTCGTATGAGCCCAAACTTTTTAAAAATATTGTTGCCAGACCTTTGAGCTTGTAATAAAATCCAACCAACTATATTTATAAGTAATATTTCTAAAAATTATTACTCATACGTCTAATCATAACGAATTGTTTAGTATTCCTCATACACATTACTGCGTTCAATAATAAAAAACCACGAAGATTTTTCTCGTGAGTCTTAAATAAACCTTTTTAATTTCAATAATTTTGTACGATTATAGCTTTATCACACTATTTCTTGTTTTCTATATCTTTTACTATTTCAATTCACATCATAGCAATCGTGTATTTGTGGTCACGTGGACATCAATAACGTTCACCAAATAGCGTGTGTACATACGCCGTTAAGTGTACTTTACTTATTTCATATTGGACAATATTCAACAATCAATTCTTTTCGTAATTACTCACATTTTAGTTTTCGCTTTTTAATTTTTTTTCCATTTGTTAATTCAGCAATTTAAGTCGTGAATGGTTTCAAATAATATTCTTCAAATTTGCTAAATCTGGTATTGCAGTGAGAACCGCAAACATGTAAATTACAGAGAAATTAATACAATGACGATATTTCGATAGAATCATTTAATTAAATTTTTTGGTACTTTTAACTGTTTAAACATTAAACAGTAGTGAAGATAGTTATACATAAATGACACTATTTCATTCTATACTTTCACTTTAAATAATTAGTTAATGATTAAGTATTATCAACATAAATATGAAGGCTGATGATCAATGATGTATAAATTAAAAAAGAAAAATTCACATATTTCGAAATAAATAATTTCTAAATCGTATAGATGAATTTTTTTTAAATTATATGGTATTTGTAATGAAATTTTTAATTTTTTCAATTGAAGCAAACAATTGGAAAAAAGTTTGCAAGAAAAATCGAGAAAAGAACGTCAGAACAGTACCTGAGATATACTTTGTAGCAAAGCAGGTAGAGCTCTTAATATTTATACGTATAAAAAAATACTTCAACTCTAATCCCAGTTATAAATATTATTTGTTGTAAAATTATCAAGCCAAATTTCACTGCGATCTTTCTGTTACTTCGGATGTGAGCGTGACAACAACAAACAGAAAATGAACAGGCAAACGGACCCTATATTTTGATCTAAAAAAAGTTTGAAATGATTGTGGATGATCTGAGTAGATCTGATGATTAGAAGAAGTTTGCAAATAGATATTCCTCTAATATACACTCAGAGACATTTAAGAGGAAATAATTTCCTAAGTATCTTTCAGCCTAGTGACTTTTATCCCACCCATCAATGGATGGTTTATGGATAAGCGTTAAGTTAGAAAAAAGTAATGATACTGCAACAGGTACGAACATAAAAATATTTTTGTTTTGGATAAATCTTCTATTAGCGAAAATGAATGTCAGTTATCAATAGACGTTCACATCCGAAAATCACTTCACAGCACTCAATCCAAATAAATGTTAGAACGTTGATAATATTTGGTTTGTTGAAGATCAGTAAATAATTTAAAAAACTCAAAAAGGGACGCATTAGGCTGCATCAAATAAAAATCCGAATTAATTAAGATATGTTCGTTAGTCTGTTGTTGACACGTTCCCACCCACAGCAGTTGACGAACTTAATGAAATCTGAGGTGAGAGTACTTCTCTTGAAAGTTTTTTCTTTAAAATTGATTGATTAGGAAAAACTTTTATTATTTTGAAAAAATTGTATTCATTATAAAAATATTTATTAATGCCAAACACCGCATACTTTAAATTGTTTGGATGGAGCACAATGTATACCCCTAATAAAATTTCTAATATCCAATATCTCTATAATCTATACAGAATATATAATGAAATTTGGCACATGTATAGAACTTCAATAACTCGTTATTGTGTACCTCTAAATTCGAATAAGGTACGGACTTTTAATATCATTATAACGTATGAAAAATTTAAGTTAATTTTATGAAATTTTATACATTGTTTACTAACAAATTATGAACGGAGAAATGTGGTCACTTACAGAAAATTTAATGAAATTTATCATATAGACAAAGTCATGATAATGAATTATTATATACGAAATAGAGAAGAAATATTATATAAAATTTTTAAAACAAGTTTAACAAAATTACTTTTTTACTAAAATAATCGCCTTTCGTTACAAAAGTTATTCAGAAGTATATAAATTTTTTGTGTTTACCTTACATATGTAGATTTATATGAAGGCTAACTAAATATTAAAAAAATGTTCATATGAGAAGAGATCTTAAAAAGAGCTTTTTTAAGAGGACTGCAATTGTGTTTCGACTTGAAAATTTCTGAAACTTTATGAGATACACTAATTTATCTTTTATCAGTTCATAAGTGGTTTTTGGTAAAATTTAAAGATTTTCTTCAAAATTATTTTAAGAGGAGTACGATTTTTGGTGACAATTTTTATGCATTTACTCATATAACATTTCGACATTAAACGGATGCAATATGAGTGAATACTTTGATAAGTATAAGGGCTGAAAAATTAAAAAAAAAAATTAATTATTTTCTATTTACATTAAATATCTATATGCGGTTCTAAGACATAACCGGCTTAACTAATAGGAAGTGTTTCATTGAGCTACATCGCCACTGGTTGTTTTTGTGACAGCTGGAAGGAATACGTATATTTTTGTTTATTTATGTTCTTTTATACCTCAACTCTTTGCCAATAAATTGAGTAATCTCCACTGCTTTAGTCCATAGATCTTCAGGATTGAGTGAATTCGGATTGGAATAGTAGTTGAATAAATGTCGAGTATCATGCTGTCCATGGCGACATGCAGATCATCGGTTTGAAATGGCACCATTTGGTATTGAGAATGTTGCTTCATCTCGATGCCAGAAATACTGTTGTTGACCGCGGCAAATTCTGTTTATTTTCTGCAATGGAGCGGCCTCTATCACCATCTGATCGATCAATGTGCTGGGTTTAATCTTTTATCATTTGTGAACAAATTGAACTTTTAGGCAGTATCAACAAAAAATATCAGCTGTTCGGATTATTTTTTAGACATAAAACATTCAACTTTCGTCCTTTTTTTAGAATATTTCACAAGGCTGTTAGAAACATAATTCGCCGAAATCGGTCAAGGCATCATGTTTACACACACATCTGTGTGTAATGTGTAATGTGCATCTTGGATTTGAACTTTCACAGCAAATACATTTAAATTTGGTAGTTTTCCAAAGAAAGTTGGCTGACTTTTATGATGTCAAGAAATCGAAATGCATGGTTTTATTATATTTGAAAATTAGTTTGATGAGATTATCGATTTTGAATTGTATTTCAACGATTATAAGAATTAATTAAAGTAAGAAAAACCAGTAACTCAAATAATCATGAAAGTAATAATTAACAAAATTATTATATATTTAATTAATATTATCATTTTTTAGCAGTTAAATCGATGAAACAATAATAAAGACAAGCAATACTGTATTCGAACTTGATTTTTATTTTTTTCTGCAAACCATTTCATTTTTTTCTTCAAAATTTATTTGATAAAAATATATTTCTTTTAAATGAAATGAAATTGTTTTCATTGTATGATCTCGCAGGATATGGCAAGAATGTTAATGTTGAGTTAATTTAATACAAAAATCCATTTCAAAGGCTTTCAAAAAAATGTTCCATTTTTATCTGTGCTGGAATTCATTGAATGTTTAATGTAATTTAAAGAACTCCATCAACCCCAGTTGTCTAATAAGTCTATGACTGTGGTCATATAAAAATTTATTTTATTGTTAGTTGTATCTATGTTGTATTTGTATGTTCTTACCAGTACGTTTTTAAACCCACACAAGTGGTGAAGCGGGTATATTAACTTTGTCATTCGGTGTGTAACGCTAAGAAGTAATAATCTCAGTCCCCATAATGTATATCTATATCAATGGCATCCTTACAAAATCTGAGTCGATTTACTATGTCCGGCTCTCTCTGTCTATCTGTTTTTCTGTAATTGGCATGCTCATGTCTCTAAATAGTTGACAGAGCTCAATGAAATTTGGCAGAGCACAATGAAATTTAGATTGAATATTTGCTATATAGTCCTGAAAAGTTTCCTATTTAAAACCAACAAAATCGGTTCATTACATTAAAAGATGTAGACTGATATCTGAGGCAACCTCTCAGTTCAATCGAAGAGCTTTCGTAGAATTGTAAATTGTTAATCGATAAGTAAAAATTTGCTATAATAATAAATTATGAATACCTCATTACTATTCTAAATATTAACAATAGAAAAAAGTTTATAGCCAAAAATACTTTTATGTATTGTATAAGTTAGTTAGTGTACGTATGAGTCTATATGAACGAACCATAACGTATTCAGTGTTATCGTTGAGATTTTTCGAACAGTCGCACAAATAGGGGATTTTGGAAAACAAAGTCGCTAAAATTGATTTGCGGAACAAAAGACGCTACAGCTTTAATTTACCAAAAATTAAATGGTTTTGAAAAGTTTTATATTATGAATTTGCTCTGATTAATATAGAAATATGCTTGATTCTATCGTTCTTGAGGTTAATTTTTTCACTAATAATTTATATAAAATTTATTGGTATGACTTTTGTTAATCAAAATTAATGAAATTTCATGAAGTTTTGCGTAGAAAATGCAAATTTTAAAAAAGAGTCGAAAGTTTAAAAAGTACACAAAAAGTCACACTCACTTGAACAAGTCGCACTCTGGGACTAGAGTCGCACCAAAGGTAACATTGAACGTTTATATTCACACTCATTTGTGATGGAGCGTATTGAAGATTCGGCATAGCCGAATTTTGCATTCTCACTTGTTTTATTTAAGCGATTATTAAGCTATTTAGTATTTTGTTTGTGATTTGCCAAAAAATCGAATTTTTGCGATGCCATCATTTAACCCCGACCATTTTTCGGTATGTGTGAGAGCGTAAGTTAAATTATTTTTTGTTGTTGTCATATGTAAGGTTATGTGACCATAATATTATGTATTTAATGCAAAAGTATATTTTATTTCTTGTATACAAATACTTACTGTTTGATATGTTTTTGTGGGTTTTTTATTTATTTCTTTTTATTTTATATTGTTTTAACGTTTATGGTTGAAGCTCGTGGATGTATGTGTATATGCGTGTGTTAGTGTCACTTTATATGCTGGCGGCATTTATACACTAGACAATAATAAACCAATATCACATTAAACTTACGCCAATAAATAAGATGAACAACAGAAAAAAGTGTATATAAATAAAAATAAACTAATATATAGCAACAATGTTCATAATATTGGGTTGGTTGAATAGTATTTTCGTGAAAAGATATATTTTAATCTATTTAAGAATTTTTTAACCAAAATTCTAATGAATATCACATCCAGTGTTATTGTTGGTGGAATTTTAAATAAACATTGTGACATTTACGGTTCAATATGCACTATTAGAATAAAAATTCAGAAAAGTTTCTTAAAAATATGTTAACAAAGAAGATTTTAATAATTTGATTATTGCTATAAAATTATAAGAATGCAGAAATAAGGCATGAATGAGAAACGTTATGAATATCGAAAACTACTAAAAGCCAAAATGCTCCAAAATTCTATTTTATATATTTTCGAAAAATTACATTTAATTTTATGAAAACTCCCTTTTTGTTTGAATATTCTTATTAGAAACGCCGATTACAGCTCAAGAAAATACAAAAAATATGGTTCCATATACTGTCATTAATTTAATTGATTACCAATTGATTGTTGACAATATAGCAGACTAAATAAAGCGCTTAACAGGAAGACCTTTGAATCATTTGAAACAAT
This sequence comes from Cochliomyia hominivorax, assembly GCA_004302925.2. NCBI lineage: Eukaryota > Metazoa > Arthropoda > Insecta > Diptera > Calliphoridae > Cochliomyia > Cochliomyia hominivorax. Next base: position 53,401,126 of record PYHX02000413.1, read on the forward strand.
AAAAATTGCACCACAATAAAACGATATTCATGTAAGCTTCCAAGGAAAATCTACAGGTTATTATTTGAAATAACTTATGAACTTAAATGAATTTAATTTAAATTATTTATATTCTATCTATTATTTTATTTACGACCCATATGTGCAAACTTCAAGAACATAACCGATATTAAATTCATAACTCTTAACAGATTAATCGGACTGATAATAGATTATCACTCTTACACGTAACTGTGATATATTTCTCTTATATCGGAAGAAGTATGCTGATACCTGCCTTTTATCCTTTTTAAAGGTTTTGTTAAATAAGTAAATTTTTATCATTTTCATTGTAAAGCATTTCATCCTGCCAAAATTCGTTAAATTTGACTAAGTATGTCAAAAATTATTTAAATATTAATTCTTACTTACCAATTAAGTTTTTATTTGTAGTGAAGGGTGTATACTTAATGAATGTTTATTTATATATACATATAAATCATACGCCTAGATTTTTTGTTTGTATTTTAAATAAAGAATAATTTTTTTGTATTCAACTTATAGTCACCCGAATAAATTATTTCATCATCGACAGATGATAAAGTGTATTATTTTAAGTCATCTCTATTTGTGAATTCTTTATTGGTTCTATTAATAATTCTTTTGGATGCCAATTATGTATCTGATTATAAAATTAAATATCCTAATAAAACCATATTTGTATCGATTCAATATGTTATTATTATATTATTTGAACAGATAAGTATCTTAAAGCAAATTTTTCTAATAATTTTCTAATATTGTTGCCATTATGCGTTTTGGAATTATTAATTCTTTTTAATCATTGGAGTGAACACAATTACGACATATATTTTAAGAACTATCAGTATTTTAAAAACATTTCTCATTTATTTATACACACACATAAAATATATCTTAGAAAAAATCGTTTTTTTTTTTTCAAATTTAACATAGAACTGGCAGCTGTTCTCTTTTGATTATTAATTTAGAAGTCGATATATTTAAATCAATAAATAAAACAGTAAAAAAACTACACAAGAAAAGACAAATACTTTCATTTCAAAATTTCGGTAATTCGTAAAATTTTTAAATAAAATATTAATTTTGTTGGAAAATATTACGCTTATAAAAAATTGTTAAGTTTCAGTTCTTTTTTTAATGAAAATTTGCATATTTCTAAAAATTTTCTTTAAATGTAAAAGACATAGTTTGTATAGGATATAAATTGGGTTTAATAGTTAAATGGACTATATTTCGGAATTAAGAAAATGTTTTTAATTTTTCTTAAAGTAGTCCTCTTTGGAATTTAAAAAAAAACACTGACTTTTGTCAGTGATACAGAAAATACAGAAGAATACAGAAAATTGCAGAAACTTGTATTCCACATATTGCTCTTTCTGCAAGAACAATTCACAGATTTTTGTGAACGAGCCATTTATTTATTATAGTAAATCGTGACCAAAAAAATGTTACGCACATTTCAGAAATTATATATTGTTGCTGGAATTACAGCGTTATTTCAGGTGAACCTAGGTTTTTATATAGTTTACATGACAATATTCCTAGTGTAAAAAAATGTGAAATATATCGGAAAATAGAAAATATATATATTTTTGAAATATCACACATTTACAAAAATAAGCGATATAAGAAATTATTGTTGTAAAAATTTTCAAAAAACTAGTCAGTGTTACAAAAATTTTCGGCCTGAAAATTTATCTCTCGTTTGATTTTAAACACTTCATCAACATATACTTGTTCACCAATCTAATTACAGTTGTTACATTCAATGTAACACATATATGTATAAATGTATTGAAGTAATAAAGCGAAAAAAAATAAAGAAATCCTAAAGTCACAAATATGAAGATCATGTTACACTATGAATGTTTATACAATATCTACAATAAAAACAAGTATATATGTATATGTGTATAAATGTATTGTGGTAAGGGATTAGGGTTGTCAATGTAGTATGTTTGTTCGTGTGGAAGTGTTTACTTTTGTGCGTTATTATATCTTTGTATGTGTTAACACATATATTTGCCACAAGAGATTCCACTCATATCAATTTATGATATTCGTAATAAAATTCTACAACTTTTAAGTGTATGATTCACACACACATACCTAAACATACACACACCGATATTCAGTGGTTGTAAAAATGAATGTATTGTAAATATATTTATATCTGTGTATTGTGTATACAAACATGCATACTACTTATACATTGTTGTAACAATGCATTGTTGTTGTTGCTGCTGTTATATCTTACTATTGTTTATATGAAATACAATAAAATATTTTAGTCTCATCTGTATAATGAAACAATTTGAAGAAACAACAAACATCCCCACAAATTATAATAAGTTATAACCGACCACAGGATAACCTCTATTCAGGTTAGTAATTTAACCAAAGGCCATTTATTACTTGGTATAATTCTTTAGAAATGTGTGAGATGTCCTACGATAATAAATTGGCTGCAATTTTAAAATGATTAGTTGTTTCGGTTATTGGATAACTGAACGTTTGATTTTCCTTTGCAATAGCGGTATTGGAAATTGTTCTTAATGCTTTACCTTTACATAACGCATTTACCAAAGACTACACTATGCACAGTAGGTCACACGAATTCACTGGATATAAAGAGTGATTGACATCGTTAATGTTTGTACTTCAGCTAAAAGTACCTTGCGAACTGAAACTGCTATAACTGGCAAATAGAATAAAAGGGTGATTTAGCGAAAATAGGTGCATTTCAAACTTAGGACTTTGTAGAAACGAATTTATTCTCATCCTTAACCGTTACTTTTCAACAGAATTGGTAACTTACATAGGCATAAGGTAAGATTAAAAATCTTCGCAGATATTTGTAGATGGTGCAAGAAATCTGTTGCAGACAATTTTAATAATTAAAAAAAATACTGGTATTTTATTACTTTTAGAATTTAACAAAGGTGAGAACTTTGCCAAACTGGAAAGCATATGTCATATTGTAGTTATGGGTTTTATCCTTAAAATTTAACATGACTTATAATTAGCTGTACAGATAAAAGTAATTTAGTAATCTAATTAGAAGACATTATTATCTGACAACATAATATTAGAGAAGTTCAATGATGAGAGAGCTCACTCGAACTTTTAGGACACCAGTTCCAAAAATAAAAGCAGATGATCAAATTCTTTCAGAACATTTTAAATATTTTTTATATTCTTTAATTTATATATATAAATTAGGTCTCAAGTCATTTAAAACTAAATATTGGATATACAATTATAACATTTTTAAGAAAATTATTGACCGTGAAAATAAATAAAAATAATGGATAATTAAAAGCATTATTACTTAAGTAAATACGAAATTCCACTTATGTTTGTACTTATATTTTCCAGATATTCCATAAAAATTTTGCACTACTGGATACGTTTAATTTTAACTGGTAAGAAAGTACTTCTCCATTTTAGAAAGATATTTGTATACCTATCATAACAGACCGATATTCATCACGCTTTTATACTCTTCACCATCACAAGAGGGTTAAAGAATTTGTAATTCCATGTGTAAGTATTTACTATTTAAAACTGCAATTAAAATTGACCGATATCTGAGGCAACTTTAAAATTCCGAAGAAAATCCTTTGTTAAATTTGCAATTGGAACTTTTAACAGAATTTATCCACGAGATACGAGTAGTTATATTTTTAGTATAACTTTTTAGTATAACTTTACGAAAAATCAACAAAATCGAATCAGTAAAAATCGCTTATAGGGTTAAATATGCAAACCAAAATCAGTTTGCTATAAAATATAATATTCTGAAGTTTTTCGAATTTATTTATTTTGTGCTGGACCGCTTTTTGACTATGCTCCCATATAAAGTTCCTTCCCGGTATATGGTTTTAAGCTTAAAGAATTCTTAAATATGGACCTATTCCATTGAAATATCAATTAACTTGAAATGTTTATTCTCCTAACCAACATGCATATTTTTTACCAATTTGATGAATATCGGTTCATATTTTTCCATAGCTCCCATACAACCACCATTTTCGGCAGCTTAGAAAAATCTTAAATATTGACCAATTCATTGAAATTCAGTAAAATAATTTTTCCAACCGCTTCATATATATGTCTTTAATTGGAATTATATCGGTTCATATTTTAATATAAATTCCATGTAAGGCATTTTCCCGGACAAAGCTCTTATATAAAGTACCTCCTCGGAAAACGGATTTGAACTTATAAAACTCTTAACTATGAACCAATTTGATTAAAATTCGCTACTATTATTTCTCTAGATGTACTTAATTATCGGTTAGATATTTCAGCTTATTTCGTTCTTAAATATAGAACTATTTTAATGAACATTTTTTATATGTAATATAAGTATCTAAATTAGTAATTAACAGCCAATATTCATTTATTATTCCTATTTTATATGCCTCCAGCGAATTGGATTATTGGGTTAAACATTTCTTAAATATAGACCGATTTTAATTATTATTATGTTTTCACTTTTTGGAGATTAAGAGTACGCAATCCACAAGATTATGTCGGCAAACAACTAGACGGACGGACTGGTGATATTATCCATTCAAGAAGTGATATAGTGTCGATCAGTATGCTCGAATATAAGTATAAAACTATATATGGTTAGAATATTATGTGTTTGTGCTGATGTTTTTAACATATAGAAAAATATGGTGTTGCTCTCACATTTTATCATACCTTGATTTAAAAAGAATATATTTCTGTGTCCATCTGTCTGACTCTGTTAATGTTGTGTACAAATTTGGTTGCCAAATTTTAAGAAAAATATAAGTACTGATATTTATATAACCAGAAAGCACCGAACTGAATTTGGCAGCGATCTCGTCCATTGTTTTCTAGAGCAGTGATTTAACCCCCACATCTGAAAATCACCAAGTGTCATGAACATATTTTAGATGCGTTTGTGTTATTAAAAGCACTAATAAATTTATACATGGTTCGTTCCATAATTTTTCATGATTGCTTTATGGTGTAGGGTTTTTTCTCTTTTATTTCTTTCTGTATAATAAATATCTGTACAATATCTGCAAAACTGTAAGATTAAATTGGATAAATTAAATATAGTTGTAATGGAAATTGTAATATGGCACATCTCCGAAGCCGTTACTGCACATGGACAAAACCTTAAGTTAAATTTTTTAAACTATAAAGCGTTTGGATACGACTTGGGGGAAATGTATCCCCCTAGCAAAAAAATCCTTTAAAATCATTATACTTGGAATTTTTACAGCTATTTTTTTGGAACTTAAGGCAAATGAAAAATTTTAGTTTTATTTTTCCATTATTGATGGTTTTACATACGATAACTAATGTGTGTAAGAATGTTTACCACATAAAAGAAAGGCGATCAAAACTTAAATACTTGGGGTTTACTTGGGACTGACTATGTCAAACTGACTTTATTTAATTTATTCCCAACTTTTCTTAACTTTTTTCCCAACTTTTTGAAATTTCTCAAAATGAGGACAAACTGTGTAGGGATGTTAATCTAAAGCTACTAAATTTCTATGTATTTTTACTATTTTTAAAGTATTACGAGGTCGATAGTAAAAAATTGCAATCAAATTTTATTGTTTTGTGCGTGTAGCGGAAAAAACACAAATGATCAGAATATTCTCACTTTATTTTCGCATCTGAACGAATTTTATACGCTAAACTCTCGTTGGCATTGTTTGTGTTCATATTTTGAGGTATAACTTGAAAATAAACTTTATTTACTTCGGGTTCGGTTTGTGTTCTTATTATTTTTTTTTTTTGATATTTCACTCAATTCACCAGTTATTTACCAATATAGATACCATTTTCATTGTGTTATATTTATGTTCAATGATATATGTGTCTGGAATGTTATATAAATGTTACTATGTTATATTTTTTATGCCACTTATCATCAATGTTAACAATTTTTTATGCATAAAATATAAACAGCACAAAATAAATAAAAATACTTTGTGATCCCGTAAATGTGTAAAGGTAAGGAAAAAAGTGTTAAAAAAGACACGACCCCATTTATAAATGAACAAAAAGATGAAAATTGTAATAATGTTGTAAATATATGGAACAACAAAAAATGGTAATACTTTGTAAGTCTGATAGGTTCGTTATTTTAACCGTATTAGTCTCGAGGGTATGTCATAAATAAATATATATAAAGATATTCATTGTATAATATAACAAATTTTAGATGAATATAATAACGGAAACGGAAAATTTAACAATAATATTGTTAAGGAGTTAAAGTTGTATGTGAATTTTTTATGGGTTTTAGCTAAAAATGTTTTGTTGTATTACTAAAAGATGATGGTACAAAATTTTAGTTATCACAATAAAATAATATTAAAATGTTTGTGACAATAATAAAATATTAATCTAAATTGAAAATCCAGTTTATGAAATACAAAAATCTAAACATTTAAAATATTTACTATTTATCATTAAGCAAAATTTTAAATCACCATTTCAGTGTTTCAGCGCAAATATAATCAACACATCACGTCACACATAAATTTTAAAGTTAAGTTTTATTATTATTGTTTTCTTTTTTCTTTTTGTTTTTAATAATTGATCTGTTTCTGCAAACTATTACCGTGAATATCTGATGATGACATTTATAACAAAACCACCTCTACACATGTAGTTACCGCTTCATGTTACCAAAATGTTAGAGGAATGTTGGCTACATGTGTCGTCATGTCGTGTAACTCCAGTATTATACAACTTATATCATTTCCGGTCTTAAACAGTTATTCATTTGTATATACATTGTATACACGTACAACGAGATTTTAAATACATACATATTTACTCATGATCAGGAAAATAGTCACAAAGAAGTTTGTTTTGGAATTTCATTTAATGAAATTAAAAATATTATCTGCCCTATTTTGATATTTTAATGCAATTAGTCAAAACTTATCTTTACATGTGATGAAAGTGCAATACCATAATATGATTTTTGAAAGGGTTTTAAGGTCCATTTTTTACAAGTGCGCTGAGTATGGCGGCTATCTTCACAACCTTCACTTTACTAAATAAGCTTACAGTTGTTCCTGTTTTTCCAACAGGTGAAGTTCAATTAGATGACATGATTATATGTTGGAAATCCATAGAGCAAATGAACTATGGTCAGTTGCGAAATCTAGGTTTAACCTTATGTCACTTAATTCAGATTGTTTTTGACACCGATGACTGGTGATGATAAGGTGGTTTATAATAACTGCCCACTGGATGAAATTTTAAGGGTTTATACATATGTTTTCAAACGATGTGACAGAGTAGTAGGTTGTTGCTACAGTCTTCTTTGGAAAAATAACGATTTCATCATCTTGTATCTTTTTAGGTAATTATTATCGGATAAAATAAGATATCAGTATATTTAACTAAAGCGCACAGGAGTAAGGGGCATAGCAGATGTCTCAAAGACATTATAATTAACAACCGAATTCTGAACATAACGACAATAACTCTATATATCAAACTTCTTGTATTAACTGGTCGTAGAATGATGCCCATAGGACCAATCAGCTTTTTTGGTTTCAGAAATGGGCCAGTTTAAGTATTAACCACAGCGTTCACTCATGCTAGACAGTATTTCACCTTTTCTGTGACTGTCCGGTACTTACCGCTGGGTGATCTTTATAGTTTGATCTTATCTTTCAGTTACAGACTGATTTAAAAAACTAAGTACACTAACTTCACAAACTTTATGAAAAGCTTGAATGACATAAGTAAACGTAGGAGACGTATGGATTGCCCTGAGAATATCCCTGAAGATTATATAAAAAACCAGAGTTTCGTACGAAATCTCTCCGTTTTTCAGTGAACCATATAACACAAATGCTGGAGTCAAAAAATTACCTTTATTTTTGGCTTCAATGACGTACGATTCCCAACAATAGTATCTTTGGAACACAACTTTTGAGGAACCCTTTTATAATCCAAACATGGAGTTCCACTTTACTCCAATTTTATAGGCAGTTTTTTATGACGAGAGAGGATTAACAAATAACTTTGATATAAAAATCTATAGATGCAGATGCCATGCACTTTTCTTCATAATTATATATTACTGACCAGTTTATTTGTAATTAAATTTAACTAGATACTTGATCTAAAAACATACACTTTACAATATCTTGCCATACTATCTGACAATAAATAGCAAAAGCTATCGAATAATTTTTTGATAGTATTCACAATACCATTGTCTTCTTTTATTTTCCGGTGATTTAACTCTTAAGTAGTAATCAGAAAGCCAAATTATACAATGGTACTTCCATAAGTTTTCATAGGTACATTTAAAAACCAACAGTGCAGTTCACCATTCGGGCTCAATCGAATATAACATTTAATTAAGTTTTTCTACTAAGTTGGTGCATCAAACGTATACTTGATATTACTGATTTTTATAACTCATACTTAATTATCTTAATTTAATTTAAAACCGAATATTTTATAAAAAAGTCTTAAATAATCTGGGAAATTAAATTTGTACACTTCGATTTGCTAAGGAAATAACGCACATGGAATTCTAATCCATTTTTAGAAAAAGTTTTTAGAAAAAGACTTTTGGTAAAATTTTAGTAGTTCAAATTAGGTCTATAAAAATCTTAACCGAAAAATCCAACCGAAAAGATACATAAGTAACTCTCAAGGCATTAAAAAGTTTTTCTTTATATAACTTTTTATAATTTTTTTCTAGAGACTAAATTCAATATTCACCAGGCGGCAAACTGTACACAAAATTGTTTCAAACCACCATAATAAAGTTGTGCTACAAAATCTTAAAAATCTCTTTCATTTAAATATAATGGTCGATGATTCCTGGTGATGATTATTGGTGGAAATAATAACCTAAACATGAAAACCCACAATACTTGAATATACATGAGACCATAATATTACGTCGGGCCACATGTTGCATGATTGGAGAAAAGCTATATAAAAGTTTTCTTGTATTCCAGAATTTGATCCTTCGGGCAACATTCTGGAATACATTTCAAAGAACAAACTGTATTTTTTATTATTTGCCTTAAACTGGAGCAGTTCTATTGTGGCGATAATAATATTAAGTTCCAGATTGTTTTTTTCAAAAACTTTTTATTCACTGCTAAGGTTGCTGCAAAAAAATTGTAACACACCTATTTTAATACACATAGCTGTAAATGACAACTATGACAACTAATGCTGCAACCACTATTTAGGACAACTTCTAGTTTCTATCATGTTCAGATATAACAAAAAAAAGGAGTTAAAACAAATAGAATACAATTGCACAAGTTATAGTGACCATTATAAAGAGACATACAGTAAAATTACACTTAAAAATAAATTTAAATAAATTAGTTTCATGAAGCTCAAATTCATAATAAATTACAGCATCAATAAAAAATGCTGTATCAAAATATAAATATTCTGATTTAGTGTAAAACACATGAAAATAAATAGAATTTTACAATATCATGACGAAGTGATTTTTGCTAAGTGTAACCCATTGTCAAGCTTTGGATTATTACATAAAAATAGAAAAAGAACTATTTATATTGTTACGTGTTGCATTTCCAGAAGTTGTACGTGGACATGTTTATGACTTTATAACCGTGCAAAAGATGCATAACTGCATTTGCCAAAGGATTCACAGGTATCTTATTTAACTTGTAAATATATATGTACGTGTGTACATGTAAGTGAGTCAGTCTATGTCATGTATATTTTTCTACATAAATTTGTATGCAATTTTAGTGGAAACAATAAAATTTTCTCATAAACACAGTACATGATTTTATACAAAATATATCTGCATTTAATGAGATTTCTTATTTTCTATTGTTATTTTCGATTCATTTTACTGGTCTTTGTGGAACATTTAGTTGTCTTTTGTATAAATGTTTCATGTCATGACGTTGACTATGGCTTTAAGAAAACGAGAATATGAAAATAGTGAAAGCATAAGGCATGAAATGACATTTCTTTTTCGCTAATGTACATTAGATTGTTTGTTATGCATACATGAGGATATAAAATAGGACAATTTTGTAAAACTAAATAGAAAGAAATTTAATAATAATGTTTAGTACAAAATTTATGTTAATTTATTACTTTCAGAGGAATGATGAAAAAGTCCATTTCAGCATTTTAAGTTTTCTATTTTTAGATTAAAATTTTATTTAAAAAACCAATCTGAATATACAATAAAACTTGATAGCCATTTACTTTTATTAATAGCGTGTCGGGTGATATTTTTGTTATTGACTGTTCCTTAATGATTAAATAAATACATATTCGAAAGTAGCAAAGTCTATAAAAAAATTCTGTAGAATCAGGAGGAGAGTTATGTGTCCCTCTCCTTTTATATGCCAAATATCTAATGAAAAATTGAAGTGAGAGTTTACGGTTTCATGCCAATTATTTTCCCAATGAACAGTTTTACCGAACAGAATGTAGACTGAGTATGGTCAGGGGGAGAGATATTGCGCCATACAAAGTTAATATAAATTTTCAAAAACCCAAAGAACTTTGAAAATAGTATATTTAAATTTAATCTAAATTGCCTTTTCAAGGCACAGTTTTACTAACAAAATGTAGAGCAGATGAGATCAGGAGGAGAGGTAGCCTTCACGCGAAGCATTATTAATTATTGAAAATTTAATTTATACCAATAAATAATTTTATCGCTTTATAAGCATAGAAAAGTATACCGGGTCCCATCAAGAATGCTATAAATATCACTATATAAAATATGTAAAATCTGAGTGCTACATTTGGCCGTGTCGAATCTTCTAAATCCATCTGCATATTTTAGAAAACTTCATGAATTAAAATTTAATTTTAGAGCTCAAAATACCCTACTTTGGAAAGAAAATATATTGTGGAGCTACAACCAAATCCGAAGTGGTCACACAATTTCTAAGTTCTAAGCTAATGAACTAATAATCGATCTTTAACTTTATTTTCAACTGAACCGATTTTGCCAAAGCCTAAATAGAAAAATTTTAGTACAAATAATTTAACTTTGTCATTATATTTAGATGCGAGCGTACAAAATAACAGACAGATGGACACAGCTAAATCGACTCAGAATTTCATTTGATTTAAGAACAAACGAATAGAAATCGAGAAATTAAGTAATTAAAGACGAAACCAGTAAACGTCTTCAATTCTCCTTTTACCAGAGCCCAATATCTCTTCACGGGTATTTTGTAGGTGTTGGCTCACTTGGTACAAATAACACTTTATTGTTCTTGTACCACAAAAGGTTTTGTTTATGAAAGTAAGTCATTCCAACATAATTGAACAAATGAACGGAAGTAGTTTTTTTTTTGTAAACATTCCATGATGTAAATTTCGTTATTAATAAAATCCGTTTTAACAAATTACTGACTTATTTTGTCGCGACTGTCATTCCAAGAACTTGTCATTCCAAGAACTTGTTGCGAAATTTGTGCAGCTTTTGGATACTAAGTTTTCCTTTAACATTGTTTCTATCATTACCAACATAATCTCTTACCAAAAAATTGCAGCTTTCCGCTTTAAAATGTTTACCGTTCATTCTATCTAAGCCAGGTTTTCATTAACGGTCACATTCTCCCGGTTCTGTTTAATAACATTTAAATGTTTGGCGAACTTTTAGTAGGACCAATTTGTTTTTTTTAATATTTAATAATTTAGTACGCAGGTTTTTGTTCATTTATTTTAAATGTGTGTTAAGAATTTTTCCATCTCACTCTTTATGTATTCTTAAGGCGATTTTTTTAAATGTTACAAACATGTTTAAAAAAGTTAATCAAAACTTTATTTCCAATCATTTTGCCTTGTTTTAAAATATAAATAAAACTTGGTGTTAAAACCACTTTTAAGAATGTTTCCGAAAATCACTTTAAAGTACATAAAGTTCGAAAAAAATTAATATTTTTATATATATAATATATGTACTATATTCCGAAATGTAATTTTTCTAACATTCATATAACATCATGGTTTAAAACTCTCTTGTATGAGTTTTGTTAATTTATTATATTAAGTATACGTCTAGAGTAACAACCTAAGAACCAGAGAATAAATTTAAATTTATGTGTAAAAAATATTAAAATTAATTGTAATTCTTTTAAGTTGTTTTATATATTGCTTTGTTATGAACTTTGAAGATATATAACTCTTTGAATAGATTTTTACGGAACTTAAACTATCTCTGTTCATATATACCAACATTTAGTTGATTCCAAGAAGAAATCATGTAAAGCCCAAAAAAGGTACAACCACACTTTGTTGTCGAACAATCATATAACAATTTGGGCATCTTTATGTCTAAATACCTGACCCAAATATGTTGCCTCTCGATTTTTCTCTGCGGGCACTTACTTTTTCCATTCATTTCGAATAGCAAATTTTTTATTTAAGTAATTAAATTTGAATGCTAAATTAAAATATTTGTATATATCATTTGTTTTGTGGGCACAGAGTGCATTCAAACTGCCATAAAGGCATATGAATGTGACTCTTGTCCATGAGCTACGTTCGTGTGACTAAATGAAATGTAATTTGCCCGAATAATTTGTTCATCGTCCTATAGATTTTCATTTTTAAAATTGGCAATATCGGCTGTATTAATATACGAAGGAAAAAACCAGACACTTGGCTCCAATAAATATTTGTATATTATGGAAAAGTGTTTTACAGACCATCTAATTTTTCACAAGCAAATTTAACATTTTCATGAATAAATATTAATGACTTAAAATAAAAATCAAGGTATTTAAAATATAAACTTAATTATAATACAGACCTTATTTTAAAAATACTTTCAAACTATATTAAGACCCCTCGTATTAATATTTTAAATCATGTATTCTTTTTTTTATACATTTTGTTGATTTTTACATAAATTTTTTAACATTATTCCACTATGTGCATACATATGAACACAGTTTTTACTATATGCATTTGTATGTAAATTATAAACTGTTCGCTTATTCTATTGACACATATAGTTAAGTGTCAATTTAAGAAATGACAGTTTGTCAACACGAACACAAAATACATATGCTGACATACATCCATATATCAATCGTGACATACAAACAAATATATACACACACATACGTTTATGTTAGATATGTGCATATGTGACTGAACAAAATACAATCAACTAGGAGTTTCATATAAATGAAATAAATAGCCATGTGGTAAAAATTTCAATAAATTTTAAAAATGCAAAGCATTAATTTGACCAACATGAGCCCATTTCAAATTTTTGTAGGAAAATTTTGTGTGATTTTTGTAATTTCTTTTATTTTTTTAGTTTTCTCTGTCTCCCAACTTTATTTTATTCCAATAACACTCTCCATCTCGTCCTCTAACAAAGTCTCTGTTGCATCATTGTTCAAATAGTATTTTTCTGTTGTTTTTGTTTTTGCTGTATTTAGTTTATGTGCCTTTCAGTGAGTTAGTTTGATTTATTATTGACATAAGCCACATACACACACATATATACACATAAAAACTGACAAACAAACACATCTATGTGTATACAAACAAATAAACACTCACAGAAATGCCACAAAATTTTGTTTGTGTGTTTGTATATATAAATAAAGTATGTGTATTTGAAATTGACATCCAATATTGAGGCCCAACAAAAAATATGTTGAAAAACAAACTGGAAAAAATTAAAAAAATAAAAAGAATCAAATTTACAGATGTTTTAGTATGGTTAGAGTGTATAGTTGAATGATGCACAATGGCATTGAAAGGAATATTATTTTATGGTGTTTGATATTGAGCAGCAAAAACAAAAATCAGTAAGAAAAAATGTGAAAATTATTATGTACTGTATTAAGGTAGAGACATAAACAAACTTGACCACATAGTGACATCTGCTAACCATCATAAGTAGTGAGATCAAAAAATTCTTAACATACATATATGTTAAAAAAAATGAAACTACTAAATTTACAGTATCAATGTTTTTATATGATTAAAAGTATTATTACAATTTATAGAAAAAAAGTAATTTTAAGCAATTGAATCTTTTCGGAAACCTTTCCATTATTGTTTTTAAAGCGCTTTCTGTTACTTTGCTCGAAAAGGTAGTCAATCTCTGTTTAAAATCTAAACACATTTTTTGTGCTCTTTAATTTTCTTCTAACAAGAAACCAAAATTTATCATCTGGCTTCAGCTGCTGGCAGTTTGGAGACCAAAAATAAGCTGACACATTATGAAGTCTTGACGTGAATGATTGACTTCTTTTGCCGCAACTGCATATTGATTTTTGGGAAATTTTGTCTGCTTATGGATCATAAACTTCTCTTCAATATTATTCTGAGCATCAGCAGTATAAAATTTTTGACAAGGAAATTGCGAAAAATCCGCCAGAACTTATGATTCGTCGTCCATTATGCTTTTTTAACGTTTTCTTTAATTTCCGTGCTCTGTTTTTTGGCCTTTAAAGTTTTAGTAGCGATCTAATTTTTTTAAGCCTTAAGTGGACAATTCTTTTTGTCTGAAGTTTTCTACCAACGAACAAGTAATCTTGTTACTGTTTAATAACATTTAAAACAGTTTGACAACAGATTTTTAATTGCTTGTCAAACTTTTGTGGACCCAAGTTGGGCTGCATTTTATAATTTTAGTACGCACTTTTTTCTAGATATTCGAATATTTAAAGAGTTATAATAACGAGAATATAAGAACAGAGCTAGGACCGGAAGGAGGCGCACCACTCATACACAGCAAATATTTATTATCGAATATCTTAAGAATTATAGTAACGAGAATTTTGGTCCCAATCACTTCCTGAAGGAACTATTTTACTGTGAAAGCTCCAGTTGGACGTGGGAGAATGGCTGGTAGAAATGGGTAGAAAAAAGGAGAGCCGAACCTACATATATCAATTATTAATTATCGAATTCATAATTGGTTCAAAATAGGTCACTTTCCCATGAAACTGTTTTATTGGAAAATCTTAGAATAAATGGGGAAAGGGTGGACATTTTTTTGTACACGAAACTTCTTTCGAGATCTAAGACTGAGGAAAATTTCAATGCACAAAGGACACTTGGTAAAAGCTAGTGTGTTAGTAAAAACGATCTTTAATTCTCTTTTAACAATAGCGCAATATCTCTCCATTGGCCTTATCTCCGGGCACTTGGGAAGATTTGCCTCACTTAGTAACAATACCTCATTACTGTTCTTGTACCCCTAAATGGACACATTATGAAGCCTAATGAATGCAAGCAACCATTGTACTTTATAAGTATATCCTAAGGTAAATTTCGATATTTGCAGAGCTCATTTTAACCAATGATTTTTCCGAAATTGAATATTACTTGCAATACCAAGAAATTTTGGGAATTTAGACTGATTTCGGGTCCTAAACTCTTATTTAACATTTCCCAACAACAATTCCTTCAACCTGAACTAGGTTTTTCTCGAAAACTTAATTAATTTTTGATTTCTTAACATTTTTACCAGAGAAGGCACTGAGGTGTTCAAAACTATCTTGAGCCCTGAGAAAATTGTTAATTACGACTGTTTTTGTTACAAAATTTCCCATAGTGTATTAGATGGATGGAATGACTGTTTGGAGAGAATATGTCAGAATATATGTTTGATTGTCTGTCCTTCTGTTTGTTAGTATGTCATTTGGTGAGGTCTGGCATTAGTTAAAAGTTGTAGAAGGACAAGCTATTTATTTATTACCACTAGCTGAACGTGGCTGGAATAACATAAATTTTTCAAAATATTGAAACACATAAATTTTCTATAAATTTTCGCTAAATAAATTTTAATAAATAGTTCCACATTAGGTTTATATCCTATTACTCTGTCCCCTCTCTCTCTCTCTTTCTTTCTTTTAACTTTATTATTTTTTATTTATTTATTTTTTGTGTAAAAAGTAAAACTAATAAAGAATAATATATAAATGTATTTTACTCAAATGAACTGGGTATTTTTGCTCAATAAAGGTGCAAGAGTAATAAAAATTATTTATGAAAAATATAAAAAACAACCAATTTAAATAAAGAAAAATTACTTTACCATACTTTATATCCGGTAATTATGTTATAAAATATAAAACTTTTATTTTCTTTCTTGTTTTTATTTTTTATTATTACAAATTTCTTTAGCTTGTCAAAAACAGAAACTTCATTAATTTGTACTTTTCATAATAACAAGTCATAGAAAACAAACACTTTTGTACAAACGCACGCATTTGAATACACCTACACTAGAAATATACTAAAGAAATAAGAGTAGAAAAAGTAATAAAAGAAAAAAAAAGAAATTTAGAGTCATCATCAAATATGTTACGCTGAAGAGAATAAGAAATTACAAACGAACGGAAATAATTACACACTTAGGCGTACAATATGTATGTTATGCATAAAGCACTTTTGCAATCATGGTGCTTGTTAGCGCACTTCCGTTTCCGCTTGTTTACCCTAACACTGTTATAAGTATTTACATTTCCATATACACATACGCACAATACTCCCACTTACTTGTACGACTACCACTCCAACCAAACAATAATAATTTTAACGCACTAAATTACTATTTAAAATATGAATAAGTAAGAATGTCATTATCGGCTATATCGAATCTTAAATACCCTTCACTATAAATACAAATGAATGTCATACACTACTAAATAAACACATTTAATCAGTCATGAAATCAGTTTTAATTTCGGCTACAACTTCTTTTCTACTGCACCGATTTTGATAATTTTTTGAAGGTTTATGAAGTACATATCGAATTATATTAAGACGGGATTTCATTTTTTATTCGTCGATTTATTATTGACGAAATTACGAAAGTTCTTTGCTTGAATTTAAATGCTTCCTCAGATATCGTCCTAGATCTTTTAATATAATGAACCGATTTTGCTGGATTTTAATAGGAAACTTTTTAGGACTATAGCAAATACACAGACCAAATTTCATTGAGCTCTAACGGTTATTGTGGATATGAGCCTGCCAACAACAGGCAAGCAGACGGGCAGACAGATCGAACAAGATTTTGATTTTATGTAAGAATATGTGTACATTATGGAGTCTGAAATGATTCCTTCTCAGCGTCACACATGGAAACACAAAGTAAATATACCC
Organism: Cochliomyia hominivorax; assembly: GCA_004302925.2. Taxonomy (NCBI): domain Eukaryota; kingdom Metazoa; phylum Arthropoda; class Insecta; order Diptera; family Calliphoridae; genus Cochliomyia; species Cochliomyia hominivorax. Next base: position 53,418,292 of record PYHX02000413.1, read on the forward strand.
TCTTCAGCACTTGTGGTAATGGAGGGTATTAAAAAACATAAAATTACCGGTAATACTTCATGTAATTATAATATAGAAATTATTATCATTTAAGTCATCTATAAAATATTACATGTTCGTTTATTTCCTTTGACATTTATTTGTGTTTCTTTTTTTTTCATTTCTTTAACAGAAAAATAACAAAAATATGAAAATGGAAAATTGTGTTTTCATTTTGTTTGATTATTATCAAACGCAAAAATATACAAATTACAACAAATGTTTGAACAAAATTCGACCCATATTTTGTTATTTGAAGTAATTGAGAGCAGACCCTCAAGAGATGAAATTGCTTTGAACTGTTAAAATGTAATTTGTTTAAATAAATTAACAACGGTAAATTTCTTTTAGCAAATTAATCAAAATTTAGCAACATTATTAAAAGTTGTTCTTGAGATGTAATAATATAAATTAGACCTTTTAAGGAGTCCTAATCATCTTCCAGACTTGTGAAGTTATAAAATTGCGAAATTAAAATTAGAAATAAAAGCAGAAAGTAAAAAAGTATTTTTTATATTGATGATTGAAATAAATCATAAACAAGTAAGAATGCTTAATTCGACTATGCCGAATCGTCAATACCCTTCACTACAAATGCGTGTGAAATATATAAGTTATGTTACGTACATACACTTGCATAATGAGTCATAAAATTCATTCTTATTTGTCGATTTATGACTGAAAATTTAACGGAAGTTTTTCGCTTGAACTTAGAGGTTGCCTCAGATATCGGTCTATATCTTTGGATATACTAAATCAATTTTTCTGGCTTTAAACAGAAAACTTCTCAGATCTATAGCAAATATTCAGGACAATTATAGCAAACATGAGCGTGGAAACAACGCACAAACATGCAAGAATATGTTTATACTATTAGGTCTAAAATGATTTTTTTGCGTTACACACAGAATGAGAAATTAAAAATACACTCTTCACCAATTGTGGTGGTCAAGGGTATCCAAATTATTTTTTATTTGATAACTGAAGTGCACAAAGGATATGGCTGCCACGATGTATCTTTTTCATTTACATTACTTCTGTTATTTTTGAATACCCATTTCGAGATTACATTATTTTAGACCTCTAGGCGCTTTTTAGACGGACATCATCAGTCTTTGATCTTTGAGGATTTAACAGAATTGTCATTTTACAAGTATTCTTATACCCTACACCAACAGATGTGGTTTATGTATTATGAGTGTGATAAAAAAGATTTAATTTACAAAAATTTACACCACTTAAATCGCAAATTTGCAATATTTCACATATAATGCAGGTGCTATAAAAAATATCGACCGATATTTGTTAAATTGGTAATATATTTATGTCAGTTAGATATAAATGCCAAATTCCAAATTTCAATGGAGGTGGTCCATATTTATGAGTTTTATAAGCTTAAAACAATATTCCGGGAAGGAAATTTATATGTGAGGTTGGTAGAATAATGAGCCCAGCAATAAAATTTATAGCCAAAAATATGCAAAATATTGATACAGTCTTAATTCTATAAAAATTTGGTACAATACTTTTGCAACTGTTCAATATGGGCCCATATTTGCTATACCTCTCATATAACGCCTCTTTCCGGAAAACGGTCTCCTTCCCGGAAAATGATTATGAACTTATTACATATTAAACATTTTATGGAAATTCTAGATAATAATGTGTGTAACTTTTTTATATGCACGTAACCAGGTTAAAGAATATTGATACATATAAGGCCACTTCCCGGAAAACGGGTTCAAGCCTATAAATCTCTTATATATATGAGCAAATTTTATTGAAAATTGTCATTATTAATTTGACCGATTCATGTTTGGCTTTAGGTTCCATTCAGGATTTTTTATGCATCCAGTTTAATAGTTATCGTGCTTTATTCAGTTATAGCTCCCTCTGAATTGGGTTTTAAGTTTAGAATGTTCTTAAACATGAACTAATTTCATTGAAAATAAACTGTTTATATATAAAGCCTTTCCTAACTCATGCAAATGTTTGGATAATGTAATTGATTTAAGGTATTTAAATTTCGGCACATTATTTTTACCTGTGCAAATAATCGTTTGGCTCATATAAAAGAATTTTTGGCCTACAATGTAGCCTTTAAAGGCAACCCATTAACCATCTGTACTATCTGGGAACCAAGCATCAATTCAGCTCGAAAATATCTTAGTTATTTTTTATTAAATTATATTTAAGAGTTCAAAAGGTACAGAATCACTGTAATGTGTTGGAGGACGTGTAAATCAAAATTAAATTTATTTAATACAAACTTTATTTAATCTCATAATAATTTGTTTTAAACCAAATTATATACATTAAAATGACCAAAATATACTGCTCATAAACTTAGAAATACATTTGTCTAATATATAAAATTATCCATCAAGTAAATTAACTTTCATTTCTCAGTCTGATTTCAATTGGAAAGAACTTTTGGTTTTAAAATCTTGTCTTTTTAAATCAAAAAAATTGAAGAAAAAAATATAAAAAACATATAAAACAAAACAAATATAAATTTCTATCAAATAATCGTAAAACATTATTCTTCATTAAATAATTGTCACTGTGCAACAAACCAAAATAGTTGCTTGCACACATACTACTACAACAACATCAGCTTGAGCTCAAACACCAGCAGCAGCAACAATAATAATAAATAACTATTGCATTTTGTTTGGTGTGATATACTACGATTGCCACAACATCAACATAATAAAAAAAGAAGAGGGAGAGACAGGGAGAGAGAGAGAAAATACATGCAACAAGAACATTAAGAAAAAATAAGAAATACAAGCAAAATATTGAATCTCGTTGTACCGGAAGAACATGTCAGCAAAACCGCAACAAAATTTATTTATAAAACTGGTAACCATTGTCCTCATTTTTCTGTATCTTCAACTATTGCTATGGTCTACACTTTTACGTCCTGCCATCGATATCGATGTACACTGGGTGCCGAAATCATTTTTCTCCTCAGTAAAACAGACAACATGCATCATTCGCATACATCATCCCTATACGCCGATGGTGATGCTTGAAACAACCTTCTTTTCGACTCTCGCCTTAGTTGGTTACATTGGCGGTTGTGGCGGTGTTTTCGGAGGCGTGGTGGGCTGTGGTATTTATGAGACTACTTTAGCAACTTTCGAACAATCAATGATGGGCGTTCGGAAAAAATACTATTGGTTGTGTTTTGTGCCATGGATAATAACATTTATACAAAATTGGTTTCAAAATGTTGGTGAATTCTTGATGTTATTTTGCAACTCTACAGTTTATGAAGCTCTCAATGTCTTCTCATCCATGTTTATATTGATGTTGTTGCTGTCTTTGCAAGCACTACTTGCCAGCGAAGTCATCTGTATGGCATTACAAGGATGGCATGCCATGAAGAATATTAACGATGAAAATATGCTATGGGAACAAAAGAAAAGTTTTCTAAATGATGATACTTTAAACACAGTATTTGGTTTGGCGCCTTAAATTTATATGCAAAAATATCTCAACTACAACTACATACAATGAAATTTATATATAAAATATTTCAAAATATTCATGTATATGTATGTATGTACGACTATTAATGCAATAGAAAATGAAGTCAATGCTAAAAGATAAGATAAAGGGAATGAATGTTGATTGATAAATATTTTCTCAAGCTGGGTATGAGTGAATATATTTCTCTCTTCTCTTTTGTTTTTGTTTTTCTTTTGTTGTATCTTAAATTACATGCTATTGTTTATATATAATTTTATTTTATGACTATTTTTGTGTGTATGTGTGTGGGAAGACAACCTCAATTGAAATATAAATTCTTCATAAATAAATTGCATTGAGGTTTTTTCTTATTAGAAAATAACGTTTGAATAAATTTGAATCTCATTAAAGTAGTTGATTTAATAATTCTGTATAAATTTTTAATTGGAAGAAACTATAGAAAACAGAAATAATGTATAACGAGAAAATATTTAAGTTGAACGCAGTGAAAACGTTAATTTTGACTTAGTACCAATAACCGTTTTAGTAGTGTAAAAGACCATATTCTCATATTGTGAAAATAACACAATTCATTATTTATTTATTTATTTGGGAGTTGAGGAAGGGCTTGCAAAACATGAGCCTTATTACAGCTTTATTCTATAAATCAAAAAAAAAAAAAATTAAATATTTTTTTAAGTTATTACTATTTTGCAGCAAAAGATTAATATTTTCAAATCTATATTCATTTGAAATACAAAATGTACCAAGTTTAAAAATACAATTGTTCTAAATTTCAATAAATATAAATCAAATTGAAACCCTTTTCGGGAACGGTGCTTTAAATAGGAATTATAGCGAAATAGGCTTAATATTCGTTTATGTTATTAATATATATTTAAGACAGAGCAATGGTTGTGCCAAATTTCACTATAATTATTTCAAGTTTAAAAGTGTTCTAAGTTTAGTTTTTTTCAGAACGAGTCTAAATTAAATTAATTTTGACCATTTCTATAAGCTCGATACATTTTAGCAAACCAAAATGTCCAAACTAACAATGCGTACTAAAGTTTGTTAGAAAAATAATAGAATTGGTTTTTTTTTAAGAATTTTATATACTCAAACACGGAAAGGGTCATTATATGGGAGCTACAGCAAATATATTCCGATATTGATCCAATTGATAACATCTATTCAAAACAGTTAGATAATTGACCGAGTCGAACTTCAATTGACTACTAAACTTTATTTACTAGTTTTATAACTCTTTTCTCGGAAGGGTCCTTATATGGGAGCCAAATTATTAACATATATTTAAAGACAAACGGAAAATAATTGTGCAGATTTTCAGGAGAATTGGGGTTTATTTAAGAGTTATATAAGCTCGAACCCCCTTTTCCGAGATGTGACCTTTTTTGATATGTCTAACAAACTATGAGCCGATATTGGTCAAATTAATAATGTATATTTAAGTCGGTTAAGATATGAATTTTGCCAAATTTAAATAAAATTGGTTTATTTTCTGGAGTTTGAGAAGCTATAAAAAAGGGTCTTACATGAGAGCTAGAGCCTTAAATTTGGTGCTAGTATTGTATAAATAAAATATATATTTTGTAAATTTCGGAATATTTTCATTCAAATTGTGACCCATAAGGTACACAGATTTTGGGTTGTATCAAAATATTGAATATTTTAGCCTATAACATTTTCATATTGATTTTTACTTTGATGAAGTAAGTATAACTGTATATTACAGTAACATTTTTTTAAAGCCAATTGCTGTTTGTTAAAAAAGTAGAAATGGTCTTTATCAGAATTTTGGGTTTAACTCAGATATCGATCTATAACTTTTTTGCCAAAAAACCTAAGTTAAGATTAAAATATTTAAATTATATGTTATTTAAAATAGAATCACTTGAGAGTCCTTATTATTTTTCTATCGAATTGTCTAAATGAAAAAATTTAGTGTATTGGGCCAGAAGCAGTGTAGCCGACATTAGTGTTACCATTGAGATTTGGAGCAGAAATTCGAATTTTATCAAAATGGTCACAAGTGGTTTAATTTATACTTAATTGCACGACAATGACTTTTATATTTTGTTTATAATTTTTAATAAATAAAATTTTATATTTAGCTAAAATAAATTAATAAATTAATGATTATTAAAGACTTATTATTCGTATCCAAAAGTGAAGTTGGGTTTTTTAATGAGAGGCAACTTAAAGGTATTTTTTTAATGTTAACAAGATTTTTTTTAGTCTTTTCGAGTGCCTTATTCCTTCGGTGAAATGTTCTTAGTGCTATTTTATGTGAAATATTTCTATAAATACAGAACTGAAAATTGTTTTAAATAGAGAAAGTTGTCTTAAATCCACATGAACGTACATTAAATGAGCATCAGAATGAAAAACGGTAACTTTCACTAGACGGCACTGGCTCATACTCATGTTATGAAATCAAATCATGTTATGAAATCAAATGATGATATTCGCTACGGTTTGGGTAGTATTTTCTGCAGTTGCATATATAAAATTTGTTCTGTTCCAACCAAAATCAATAGCCAAATATATAACGATTTTTTCAAAGAAGCTATTTTCTATAAAAAGATGAAAAATGGTTGAATATGGCATATATATGCACCCATTATTATTAGTGCTTTTGAGACTGGTAAAATAAAGTGAATTTATAGGAAGATTAAATTAAAAAAAAATTGCCTTCTTAATATTTTCTTATTTAATTTTTTCTGTTGTTCTCTAAAAATGTTTGTGCGTTTATGCACCAATGGAGATTAATGCTGACTTATGTTTTCGAAAAATTACACAATTCTATAACCCACTATAACAACTAAAAATTAAATTAAATAAAAATTTGTGGGAGAACTTGTCCGTTGAAAGAAAACCTGGTTGGTGTAGAAATAACGTGGCCACGTTATATTTCTAAAGCCAAAAAAATGAAAATGCCCAAAATATAATAAGTGCAAAAAGTTCCTGGCAGGAACGTTGCTAAATATTAAAAAGCCTAAAACAAAGGACGAAATGGTAGTCCAATTTTATGATCCAATTTACTTGGTCAGAAATTTTAAGCTGCTGATGCTCGAGAGAATATTGAAAGAAAGTGTAGGACTCAAAAGCAGTCAACATTTCTCAAAAGTCCTTGGTATAACAGCCAATCATTTGCTTCTACGGGCAGCCTTTTTTGTAAACATACATCGAGGAATGTTTACAAAAAATAATGTGGTACTTGTACCAAGAGAGGCAAATCCTTCAAACTCCTCGTAGCTAATGCCAGTATAGAGATATTGAAGATTTTAAACTTAGATGAACTACCTGTTCGAGCAAGAAAACAGAAAACTTCATAAAAATGTTAATGGAAATGATTTCGAAAAGGATTAACATTTCCTCACTAGTGATTTAAACTATAGAAATATTAACATATAAAAATACTAAAATAAAAAAAACTAAAACTGAAACTTTAGTGGTTTTGTTTTTATTAATATATATTTATGTTAAGAATCTTTCGATCTCACTCCTCAATAGAATTATTAAGTATAATATAAATCATGATATGAAATCTATATAAATACTTTTACTTTACGGCTTCAAATGTATTGATGCATATTTAAGTAGACGACAGTAATATGTGATTTAATTTAGAAACCGTTCAATTTTCAAAATATAAACTTAATTAAGAATACTTGAATTAAAGCTTTAATGTGGATTAGGCTACTAATTATGTACATTAAATATTCAATTGTGTTATACAAATATATATTTATATCTTAACGAGTAGTTGTAGCGTAACCCATCACACTTAAGGTTTGTGAGCATTTTTCCACCTTGTTCAAATATTAAATGCTAATTTAAATAATTTGAAGTTAGAAAATAATACAAATATTAATTATGAATATAACAACTAAATATATATATTTATTATTGTTATTTTACGGTTTACAATCGTGGCAAAAATTTGTGCCTAAATATTTTTTGTATTTGTGCACGTAAACATTTATGTGAAATGAGTTCTGATAATATAGCTAATATATGAAATAACACCCATACAAATACTTCACACACATACATATACTACTATTAACAAATACTTTTATTCACACTTACACTACTACATAATTATGATTTTTAGTTCAATGCCACCTACAAATATTGTATTTAACAAAAGCTTCTTAAGGACTCTTAAATAGTAAAATTCTAAATTAGGGAAAATTTCATTAGTCGGGGATGACTGGATTCAATGAATGTACAAATGAGAAAAGGAACCATTAAAAATGTTATAATCCGTCAAACTAGACTATATAATACCCTACACTACATTATTGGTTGTAATTTACAGTTGCGAAAAATTTATGAACGACCATCGTATTATATGTTTGTCTGACTTATGATTAAGTGTGAGGTGTACAATTACTAGCATTTATGTGCAATTTAACATTTAAATTAGAGTTATTCTGGTGGTTTATCCGAAGCTAATAGAAATTTGGTTTGAGAGATTTATGCCCCGATATTTAGAAGCGGGTTTATGTGGGGCCTATGAGAAGTAATGGACCGACTCTCGCATTACTTGTCACTTTAATTCAAAATGCTAAAATACTTATTTTGTTGAAATCGATTTATATTTAGGATTTTTATCCTCCCTATTCCAGGAGGATATATCTATAGAGCTATCTAAAATATTGGACCAAATAGACTTTTTTCTTAAGCCAAAAAATTACTTAATTTTAAGACATTTCAAAAACTGCGTCTTGAAGAGTGTTCACAACGTTTACATGGACAGGCGGATAGATAGACAGACAAACGGACGGACATCGTCAAATCGACAAATCTGTATGTTACAAACATCTATACAAATGCATTATACCCCAACTTCATACGGTGGTGTAGGGTATAATAAAGAAGGAGAGGTGAATGGTTGGTTTGTTTAGTAGTTGTATTTAATTTTCTTTATTTACTTTATTTTATTTTATTATTTTTTTTCTTTTTTTGATTTAGTTTTCCTATTACTTTCGATGTTAAATGCCGGAAATGCTGTTGCTCATTAATAAAGTTTCACACAGTGTTTTACGATTAGATGGAGAATTGTAAGTGTTTGTTGAACGCACAGTATAAACACACTAAGTGTAGTACTCATTGTAGGGCAGAGAATTAAAATGGCACTAAAATTTCATTTATATTATGATAAACGCACCTTATTACGTATATAAACATACAATTTACAAACACATATTTCTATCTGTGTTTTGTATACATAAGTATATACACATATTTGTGAGTCGTGAATGTATGTGTAAATATATAAAGAGCTTTCGTGACGCCTTAAATATTGTCAGTAATGAATTGTAACATCATATATGGGCTATTCAATTAAATACACGTTTTTCTAGTAAAAGTGCTAATAAAAACTCATATCGTCAGTTTTTTTGTGGTTCTTAAGAAAGCTTATATTTAATATAAATTTTTTTACTATATAAGTTAAATTTTAGTAGCATAGATTTTATTTAGACTAACTATACGTAAATTTTAGGAAATTGATTAGTCATATGCCCCCAAAGTCAATAACAAACAAGAAAAGTAATTTAAAATTTTGTTTTTTGCCTCGTCGGTCTATTGGAAACATTCTCACGTCTAGAATAATTGTCCGATATCAACACATTTTCGACAGATTGTATGCTATTGTCCTGTTTAAAACCAACTAAATATGTTCAATAGCAAAAAAGTTATATAACGATATCTGGGACAAATATCCGACTAAAATGTTAATTTTTCTTAATTTTTCAGCAAATGGGAAATAAATTTAGAAATAATTTGGCCTTAACACTCTGCTTTTTGCTCTTCATCTTCTCTATAAATCATTAAAATGTAATACATAGAAAAAATATCATATAGCAAAATCTCCAAAATTTTATACACCCTAACATCAGTTTCATATGTAATTCACAATTTCAAACATAATCTTCTGAAATTTGTCACATGCTTGTATTTTTCTACTAAAATAAATCCCCGAAACTTGACTTAAATACAAGGCCCTTTCCGGTAGAGTGGTTTACATTTATAAAACTCTTAAAAATCGCAAAACTTTTGTACTCTATAAAAAATGGAACTGAATATAAAATAAAGTTGTCTTTGTATAGATCCATTATAGGGAAATATATTTTTTAATTTATAAAAATGAAAAATTTGTGTATATAATTTTAATTTTGTAGGAAAATATAAAAAGTTTTCCTTAAATTAAAAAAAAAAAACTGGCAGCTCTTCTCCTTTGATTAGAACTTATAAATATGTATAAATAAACGAAATTAAAAAAAATGAAAATAAAAATACACATTTTTCTCATTTACATGGTAGAAAATGTAGGAAAATATTACTTTTATGGTTATTCTAGTAAATCATAAATCCGCCATTTTGTTAAATTTATGTAGAAAATGTAGGAAAAATTTATGTTATTAAAAACCCTTTCCTTTCATTTAAAAAATGGCAGCTGTTCTCTTTTGATTAATAATCTACATGTATTATCATGTGGTATTAAATAAAATTAAAAAGTAATAAATAAATAAATAAAAATACACTTCTTGCATTTTTTTCATGTTAAAAATCCGGTATTTTGTGAAATTTGAAATTACATTTCTAAAAATTTCTAAAAATCATATTTCTCGCATTCAACTAAAAAAACTGGCAGCTATTCTCTTTTCATTGTTAATCAATAAATTTGCATTATGAAACTAAAAGAAAAAAACAAAAAAAAAAAAACTTAAAAAGAGAAATATACATTTCCCTCTACCTTTTAGTTTTAAAATATGCATTTTTAAGATTCCTTAAATGTGAAAATAACTCCTGTATTACATTTCTGTTTCTATATTAAAAAAATAAAATAGAGAAATACAAATGTAATATGACGGATCCCGCTAACTAGAGGGATCTATCATAATTCAAATATTTTTTTGGACGGTTTATTTTCAATGTTATTTTCTATCATTGAAGCAAATTGAATGAAAGGAATTACTGTTCGTTGTATTATATGTGACCTGCCTGCAATTTAAGAGTTTATTCATCAATTACAAATTCCTTTCATGGAACCACCTATACCATATATTTCTCTTTTTGTATTACATTTCCTGTAACATTTTCCGCTACTTTTATTAAATATAATATAATATTTGCTATTCTATGATGATTCCATTATCATTATTATTTTATTGTTATTATGTTAATTTTAATTGCATCCAAAATGCGTAGCAAGTAAATAAATACAATTTATAATAAAATTATGTTGTTTTTGAATAAAATTGCTTGTTACTGATTATGACCGGAAGTTATAAAATATGTAAGATATTTAATTAATAACTTTTAAATGTGTGAAGATTAAATGTACAATTCAAAAGAAAACAAATAATAACTATTTTCAACAAACAAAAGCACACAAACATACACACACATCAAGGTTATTTTTAGGTATTTATACGTTTGGGTACAAACTAAAACTTATAAAATAACTTACTAATTAATTAATTAATTAATTAAATAATTGAATATTCATAATTGATGTTTAGTCTTTGTTGTCATTTTGTTTACTAATTATTAGTAAGCAAACAAGTTTATTTCTTCTTTTGATTATAGTTTTGTATTTTTATTAATGCGACTATAAATGTATGATTATAATTAATATATATTTTTGTAAATAATCGTATTTATAAAAATATATGAATTTTTGATAAAATTAATTATACCCTACACCACCATTGGTGGTTGGGTTTTATGCGTTTGTGCAAATATTGTAGCAGACTGAAAAAATTATGCAACCACCACTTCAAATATACCGTTCGAACCAAACTCACTTTCTGATTGGATTTAGCTATGTCCATCCATCCGTCCATCCTTCCGTCTGGCCAGCTGTCAGTCTGGAGGGCTGTCCATGTTAACTATGTAAGTAAAATGCAGGTCACAGTTTTAAAGATATTTTAATGAAATGAATGAAATTTGCCTGTGTCATTATCTTGGCCCAAGGATGATGCCTATTGGAATTGGTAATGATGGGTGCATTATTTAACCTAGCCCCATACCTAGGCCCCATGTCACATTCGGTAAAAGGATTTAAGATCACAAAAGTCCTTAATAAAAATCAATTTTAAAGAAATTTGTCAGAAATTATTTTTATGATATTCTTAAATCATTTGCAAAATTATGCGAGAATCGGGCCATTAGTTCTCAAAGGTCCCATACAACCCCAATTTCATATATTACTTACAAGGACTTAATTCTCACAAATAAGTTGGTATTCAAGACAAATATAAGCAAAAAGCAATATGCACAATTTTACGATGTTCGATCCAAAATTTCTTCTCGCTCATTGTAAAGCCCACAGAAAAAATTCCTTTTAGAAAACACTAATCCCACATGAATGTTACTGCCAGTATAATTTACTGTATTCTTAAGCACAAATTAAAAATACCTTTATACGAGGGAGGTTTATTAATTTTTAATAACCACCATTAATAACCTACAGTTTGGTGTAGTCGAACAAGCGGGATTATTTAATATCCTACTTGTTTTAAGTTTAAGTTATTTTATGACCCCAATGTAATATGAAAAAGAAATGTCTTAACCAGTACAATAAAATAATATGTATATTAATGTTTAATATATCAACATATCTTTTTATTTATGTGTTTAACTGTGTGCACTTGTATGTATATAATTCTATAGCCCAAGGCAATAATAATATAATTGAGTTGCCTTTTGAAACTGTCAACAATGACAAATATATACTCATTCTAACCACTAAAGAATAAAAAAGTAAACTTTTAAGTTTTTTTAATAAAATATGTACACATATATTGTTATATATTTGTTTCAAAAAAATAAAAAATTTAACTGGGGGTATAAAACGACTGTGAATTACACTATTTATATATATTTATATCCACAGGTTTCCGATGTAAGTCTGGCCGTAAAAATATTTAAAGCGATCCAAATTCCTTAACTCTGAACCAATTTTAAAGATTTTTAAATGAGTTTTTTGCTTTATCTTTCTAACCGATATCGAGGAGCAAAAATTACTATAACAAAAATTAAGAACATATCAGGCTTTGAAGAAAACATAATCTTTTAAATAATCTGCTTTCAGATTTGAGAAATTAAGCCTGAAATAAGAAAATTATGAAAAAAAGTTGAAACTCTGGTTCTTCCAAAATTTAAATTTAAAAGATCTGTAAAGTATCTATTCAGAAAGTTAATATAAGGAATAGAATACTTAAAAAATTTATCTCTTAAAAACTCGAAATTTTTGGAAAATTCAAATGTCTACTATTACTATATGATATCTTACTAAAATCGGACCTGCCGTTAAGAAGTTACAGATTAATTTCCATTAATTTTACATTTAAAGCACTGTACGTAGCAGAATTTTTGAGCACCAAAGCGCACCGGTAAATTCTAATAATACTGTAAGACAGACTTTCAATTCATTGAAAAATAGAAAAACGTAATAGCTATTCATGAATTTTTTTATATTGAAAAAAACCTTGAATAAGTACTTATGACGTATACTTAATATGTTTGATTGCCCTAATTTTTTGCCATGTTTATAGTAAGTATACGCCATCATATAGAATTGCCACTAAGTATATATTATTTTAACAAGAGAGCTCATAATTTGCGTTCTAGAACCATACAAAATTTGTGGCGGCTTAGGTCTGTTGGAAACATTTTCATGTCCACAAAAATGAACCGATTTTAGCACTTCGTGACAAAATAAATTCTATCCTCATAAAGAAAAAGTGAAATCCGAAAACCATTAGTAAAATAAGTTGAAGCGAGTTACAATAGTCAAACTTTTGAAACAAACTAGAGTAATGATCAGACAAGATCGACTACATAATACATATTAATGCTCGTTCCTATAAACAGTTTTATTTTTTCTCTATTTTTGTTTTATCTTTGTTGTCCTCCTTCAAAAGTTGACGTTTTTTAATGAGAGGCAACATAAACAAGTTCTTTTTTAGTCCTGTTGTTTGCCTAATTCATGCAATCAAATATTCTTTGTCCTTTTTTTATGTGGAATATTTCTATAAACGCATACGTAGAAATTCCTTTAAAAAAAGAATTACCACCAATAAATTATACATTTCTTTTTCTTATAAATAAAGGTATGATTTTAACGAAAATATCTCAATTTTTCTGCAGAATTGTCTAATTAAATCGATAAAAATAATAACTTTTAAGATTGTCCAAAGGAACTTATCTATCCAAACAAAGAAAAAAATCTAATTACTTTTCATAACCAAGTATGTTTCAAAAGTGTGATGCTTAATTTCTTCAACAAAGATTAGAATTAAGGAAAAGACAGAATAATCTCATAAAGCAGGAAGCAATGCGTAGCAAATTAAATTATACAAAAAAAAAAAAAAAAAAAAAAAAAAAAAAAAAAACGTAAAATTCTTGTGGCTTCGTAATACTTTGCTCACTTTTACCAGGAAATGAAAACGTAAAGCGGAGTCCTCAAATACAGTTTAAGGAAAATCTATAAAATGGCCAAAGGAATGGAAAAACGCACTTTTCTTTCCTGACTTATAATCTGATGTGAAGGGAAGTAAATTCTGCAGTTCCAACAAAACTTAATAGCACAATTTATAACGAATTGCTAGAAGATGTTTTTCTTTTCTATGTATGTAAAATGGATGAATATTGCATATTCCAGCAAGATAATGCTGCGGTTCATTTTGCAAAGTAGTCTAAACTATGGTTAAATGAACACAGCTTTTATCTGTTGGACTGGCCAACTATGGATATACATGGCCCGTAAAGTTTATTTAAACAATTCCCAAAACGAAAGGATAATGAAATTAGTGGAGCTAAAAATAAAGCAAATTTTGGAGAAACTAATTTCCGATCTTCTTAAGAAATTAGTGGAAGATTCATGCACCCATTTTTATATAACCTTAAAAAAAGCGTTTGAATGGAAATAGTTGAATGCTAAAGTGATCCAGAAATTTAAAAAAAATTTATGTAGATAGTATGTTTTAATGCCTATAAAAATTACGCTTACGTGTTTGGGTCATCTCTTATATTTCGAAGATATTAAAGAAGAAATCAAATGTTAATCCATTTTTAAGCCTGTTTATTTTTTTTTAATCTGACAAAATGTTAGAGCTCTCCGAAATATAAGAGATAACCCAAACACGAAAGCGTATATTTTATTAGCCAATACTAAAATCACGAGGGTTAATCTATATTTACATAGCACAAAAATTACCTAACAAAAAATACTTTAAAAAGCGTCAATTTCACGTCAATGTTAGAATTATTATAAAGTACTGCACTCAACCCTCGTTCGTCCATTAATTTTTGGTAGGTATAGTATAGGAAAATAGGTATTGTCCGACTACATCTTCTTACTTGTTTCTTCTTTGTTCTCCATCTGTTTTGCAGTTAAAGTGTCTAGCTTATCTTGAGTATAGAGGATAACTAAATTTGAACTTTACTGTTCTTTGTTAACTTTATAAAAATTCTTGGAATGATGCGTAAAAATCTTCTAATGAATAATTTTTATATTAAAAACAAAATTAAAGTGATTTTTCTAAAAATGTCATATAATTTGTAAGAATGATTGAATCAATATATCATTTTTTGTTGTAGAGTACTTAAGAAAAATCGAGGTGCAAAAATATGCCTGTTTACCCGCTGCGATTTGAGGGGTTTTCAACAATAATCGTCTTAGAAATTTATTTTGATTTTTTATATTATTTTCTTCTCGACATTTTTTTTTCAACTTTTAACTTATTCTTAAGTTGAAATGGTGGCAATGATACCCACATGAATAGAAACACATATTGTCATATTATATATATGGATCTGTATCTATGTATATGTATGTAGTTAGGACTTTAACTTAACTAAAGTTTTCACATTTTTTATGAGATTGTTGTATAAATTTATTTCACAGGTAAAAGCGTGTGTGTAGGTGTTAACAAACTTTACCAAGTCAAGGTTAGAATTACAAAACTTTTATTGTTTCAACTCAAATGTAAAAAGTTTTATTTTTTACTTTTTCTTTTCTTTATTTAATATCTTTGCATTTTTCTTTATAATTTTGTTCTTTGTATCTTTGTTTTTTCTTTGTTATTTGTTTTGGTTAACACA
The DNA here is from genome assembly GCA_004302925.2 of Cochliomyia hominivorax. Taxonomy (NCBI): domain Eukaryota; kingdom Metazoa; phylum Arthropoda; class Insecta; order Diptera; family Calliphoridae; genus Cochliomyia; species Cochliomyia hominivorax. The sequence continues at coordinate 53,433,955 of PYHX02000413.1, forward strand.
CGCACTTTAGCCAAATTAAATGTCTAATAATAAAAATGTCAATATTGCTAAGAACTAAGTTGTATTTTTTATTTCTTTTATTGTTTTCTTTGGGTGAGACAAAGGTAATTTTAGTGGATAAATGTCAGTTGAAAATAAAAATGTCTAAAACTATAAATTGAAATCATTTAACATTGACTTCCTTTCATATTGTTCGTTGTTACTAACCAGATAATAAAATTTGACTTTCTTAATTGTATCCTTTTCAAAAGCAAATAAAAATCTACATTTTCCAATCGAACAATAATAGAAAATTATGAAACATGAAAAACATGCCAGTGGCATGTAGATATTAAAACTTTCATAAGTATTCATTCATACTTGTTAACTTTTGCCTAAAATGTTTCATAAATAAAATTTTATAAAATTTTCATCTCAATTTGCATAGTTTATACTTTTGGGGTCTTCCACCTGCTAATTGCTGGCCAAATACTTATATTTGCATGTTAAATCAATATTTTACTCGACAAATACCCTTAAAATTATGTACCATACGCACTAAATATTTTCAATATTTGTTTTTCAATTTTGCCCCTAAAATACAGAGAGAAAAAAGCTGTTAAGAATATCATTAAATAGTAAGAAATTATCCGAATGTTGTTTAACATACGCATAATCAGAATAATATCTAGGAAAAACTTATGCAGTTTCTAGAAATATCATCCGATTTCATCGCATAGTTCTGTGAATTGGTAGATATGCGCTGAATATACAGCTGACTGTATACTTTTGGGTACTTTTTGTTACCCAAAAAATGTTACCAATGAATGGAATGATCTATTCCTTCGATGTTTGTATCATAAAAGTCGGCCAGGTCTTGCATAGGTTACTATTATAGTTAAAAGAAAAAGTTCATGTATTTTCAAGTAGAATCGGAATGACTTTACCTTACCAGATGGAAGCACTTAATCAATCCCTCCTCATTAAGTTTAAACTTTGAAACTTCACAAAGATCAAAAACGGGCATTTACATAGGTGAAAAGCACTTTCCTTCATTTTCAAGTACAATTAGAGGGTAACCCAAATCTACTTCCATACCTTTCTAACACACAGTAACCCGGAATACTTTGATTTAGGAATTGTCTCTTTGGCGACTCTGCATGCACTCATTTTAGACCATCTATTACGTTAAAAAAGTATTTGAAAATCCGTTACCTTATATGAGGAATTGCAACTGAATCGGCGTTAAATATATTAGATGTTGAACATTCCCTGTCAAGCTCATAGGCTTGCTTATTACCGAAGTGCTCCAGTGCGCCCCGATTTCAAACTAGTGCAATGCCAGATGTGCTAAATTTCCTTGATTTTCCTTGCATCGGCTTACTAAGAGGTATTTCCATGCTTCCAGAAGATTTTCTGCCCTCAGTAAGGAAGCACTTCATCATTGAATTTTTAATGTTCTATCAAAGTCCATATATGGGGTAACATAACCCGATGGCAAAATGGGATTATGTGACAGTATGATTAAAAGCTTCGCTTCCAGTAATTTACCGCTTTGAACCTCACTGCGCTGCTTGCAAATGTGACCATTATATACAGTTCAATGGGGGATAAGATACAGTATAATATTCAGAGCTTTCAAAGTGCACCAGTGATTCCTGTACAAGTTGACCTTTGTACTTTATAAAGTTGATCTACCACATATCTTTTCCATATTTAAGATCTATAAGTAAGAATAGGACATACTATAGCAGTGTAATACGAAGTCCCCATATTGTTCCAAATATTTTCCCCATGTACCTGTGTTGCAGGTAAATATAATACATGTGTTGCTTTTTGCTAGAGGGATAACACAGTTTCCTAACCATATCAGCATTAAAAGTACCAACTCAGATTTATTTGGATTAACCCCTAGAACATATTTTATTGCTCAACAACTGAGTTTATACAAACCCTGGACACAATATCACTAATCATGCCCCGAAACGGACCCAATACCAGCATCACATGATCGTGCATACTGGCGAAAAAATTCCCTAAAGTGGACAAAAATTATCCACGGTGTCACAAAAGGTGTATTATCTCTTCTACCTCATCCTTACAAGTTATACAAAAGTGATTTAAATAGAAATTGGGCCTCTTGGAATGCTTACTATTGGCTCCTAATATGGAATGACTTGTAATATTGGACTTATTGTTGGTAGAGCCCTTCAGGGAGTTTCGTATTGAATGTGGTTAAAACCAAAAGCATTGGGAGCAGGACGCGCTTCACTTATACAACTGGATGTAAAGTTTACACCCGAGAGAGATTTCAACACAGCGATTCTGTCAAAAAAACAATATTTTATCTGAATATCCCGAAGTTAAGGAGCCAATTTGATCGTTCTACTTATACGCTATAATCCGCGGATTTAATTAACAACTTTATGAATATACACATGAGTTAAAGACTTTTAAAGTATAAACACATATCATAGTAGTTTTAAAAAAACAGTTTCAACTTTTCACAGATTCTTGGCTTCCTCCAGTCATATTGAGCTATTTTCCATATATCTCCTCTATGTGAATTTCAATCAATATATCTCCAATGTGCACAGTGTGAACCTAAACTCTAATTATAACATTTTTATATTAAATTTTCATTATTTTTATTTTTACAATCCATTTTAAATTACGAACTTTTTTCAGTGTATTATATAACTAAAAAGCATTATTAATTTCTGCATCATATTGTTTAATTTTTAACAACTTTTAGGTGGTCCATTTGGTCATTTATCTCTTGCTCGTAAGTGTACTTTATGAGTTTTTATAGCAAAAGACCATATACTGGTTGTGCAACTCATTGTAATCAATGACTGGAAAAATATTGCCTGATACATTTGCATATATTTTCAACGTATTACAATATTTCATAATGGACATTTACCTCTTAAATGTATGTTTCATAAATAACTATCTGTTGTTAAGCCTAAATAAAGTGGGCTGATGAAAATTTGTAACATTTGATTTTTAGATTTTCAATACAAATTTGCAAAATATATTTTAAACGTTTGTAGCAACATAAATGAGAACAAAAAGTAAATAACTATAAATTGAATCGAAGCTAATGGTGTATTTTATGTGACTGGTTATATGAACACAGTGGGATAGGAATGGAAATATTAGGGAAAATGCATATTTTTGAATAAATGGAATATCAATATTTTTTTTTAAATCAACTCAATAAAATTGTAATAAAATTTTGATCTTATTATTGAGAATAAAAGTATAAAGGCTCCTCAAAGTTTTGTATTGACTTATTCATCTTGTAATGACTTTTTTCATTATGGAATAACTCTATACAACAACCTGGAGAGTAACATTTGACAGGCTATTTACCTCTTCAGCTTATGCCACTAAAATCACAAATAAACTTCGAAGGTTTAAGGACTTAAAACATCTACCGCAGAATTGTTTTTGAATTGGGGTTTGGGCTCTTTCGCTGAGAGATATGCAGTGGTGAAATGTATTAAGCTGCCAGAATGCAGATTTGAAAACCGTAGGGAGTAGACAAAAATCCTTCTGATTAACGAAGTACGTGGTAAACAGTTGCTTCTTTGCCAGCTTTGAACGACAGCACAGTAGTGGTTTCGAAAAAAAGCTAGAAACTTATGCACTTCCAAAATACCTCAAAAAGCCTTATACAGCTGCGGTCAAAATAACACCACCACTCATGTGTTACATCTTCGTTGTTAATTTGTGTCTTTTTTCATATATATTTTTACCCACAGTTTTAGAGTCCCATTAATAAAAATATATTTTTTGAGAAAATATATTCACTTCTTTTAAACTAACAGGAATATTCCAATAAACTTAATTATAAAGACAAAATGTCAGATTGGTACCTCTCAAATAATAACACCATTTGTATTATATGTGGAAAAATCATATAAAGTCCAACCAATTGTTGTAACATTTAGTGCAAAAAATGTGTAGTTGCTTAACAAGGTTTTCAAGAAGTGTGTTATCTGTTGGTCTAAAAACTGTACTTCGGAAAAACGAGAACAAACTTATACAGAAATAAGAAAGATTATTGGATAATCGCATAAAACGATTAGAAATACCATAATATACAAATTAAAAGTAGAGATTCGTGGTGGAAAAACTGTAGAAACACTTTTAATGGTTCATCATATATTACGTCAAATTAAGTACGGCGCATTTATCTCAGCAGCAGGAATTTAATAATATTTTAAATCTGTTTATAAGTACTGAAACTATATCAGAAGACTTAAGGAATATAATTTGAAAGCCCATAGACCAAAAAAGTCGCCCTTTTAATTGCTCCGTATGTTTCAATTAGATTAAAGTTTGCTAAAAGTAACTTGGTTTGGCATATTGCAAAAGGGGACTGGTATTCTGTGGACCGATGAGTCTTAAATCTTTTTATTTTTTAAGAGACCTCTTAGCAAGGAATATAATCAAAAATTTACAACAAAAATTTTTAAATAGTATGATTCTTGTGTTTTCAAATGGGGGTGTTTCGAACTATAGGACATATTTAACATACCATTATGGATGTGTCAGAATATATGAAATATATGAAGAAATAATGAAGAAATGCCACTGACTTGGGCAACATGCAACAAAACAACGCCCCGAAACATTAAATTAAAAGTTCAATTCGATAAAACGCCGCTAAAAAATTAAACAATAATTTTTTACTTTTAGGTTTGGATGAAATCGGGTGGTGCTATCACTTTGACGCCAGTTTTAATAATTCTTCTTAAAAAATTAATTTAAAGGAAGATAATAAATAGAATATTTTTGTTTCTTTTCGATATCTTTTTAACTTATTTTTGATTTTATATTTTGATATTATTTTATAATATATGAACAACTTGTTATTAAAATTGCTTTTTTTAATTCATTAAGAAAACATGTGTATGTGGTGCTATTATTTGACCACAGCCGAACGAAATTTCTTTTCTTAGCGGATATATCATTATGAAATTATTTAAAGACATGTTGAAATTGCTATTCAGTCATTACTTAGAATACTGCAGCGCATGTTTACAATGTAAACGTGCATATTTCTGGGGAGGGGGGACAAGTTTCTTTTAATTTTTAAAATGTGATGTAAAGTTGATTAAATAATTGACAATTTTTCAGTAAAATTCTAACTTTGCAGTTATAAGAGACTTGGCCCATTGCATATTGTTTAGGTGGAAAACTATAAAAAAATTTCAAAATAATTAAAAAATACAAAAACTTCTTTTATATATTTTTCCTTAAATTCGTAAAAATATCAATTTCACTTATGAAACTGATAGTGGTTTCATTCCGACATAAATTTTCGTTTTACATTTTCTAAAAAAGCAGAATACGGATCGGATTACACTTTCAATCGGAATGTAATTCTGAGACAGGCCTGTAAAAAACACTTATATATGAATTATTTTAATTGAAAGTTGTCAATAGTTTGTGATTTGCTGTCTTAAATATTTGTTACTAATATCGACCCATATTTTGTTATAGCAATTTAACACTTCTTCCCGGAAAAAAGGCTTTAAGCCTTATGAGATTTTCATATAAATTTGGTATAGTTAACTGTTGCTAATACATGAGTCTAATTTTAAAATTAATTTCTTTTAATAACGCTAGTTGGCAACAATATTTTTGGGTAACTTTAAGAATACTTTGCCATATTTATTTTTTTCCGGAAACGGTGTTTAATCAAGTGCAATATTTTGAAATAATGCTGAGGATTTTGTATAGTTCAAGTGTTGGGAGTATTTTAATTCACACATTCTTGCTTGTTTTTTTTTTTTTTTGCCATAATCACAGCTGTAACATAATCACAGCTCTACATTCTCCAAATGCTCTTAATTCCAAACACTTAACTTTAAAACAAAATGCAGTTCTAATAGTCGTTATGGATTCTATATTTGTTCATTACTATTATTTTTCCTTCTAATCTGAATTTGTGACTTTTTCTCTTTTGGGATTATCGCAATTTTAGTTTTTAATCTTCAGTATTTTAATCAGATTCTCTATCTTAGTTATGGTTAAGCTTGCATTACTTTTTTACAAAAACAATATCTATCTATTCTACTTCAAAATAGCGTTATTCTGCTCCACTGTAAATTGTATGCATAACATTTGATCATCTTTAAATATGATATAAGAGTTAATTTTTGTTTAACTGAACTATTATTTCTGTATTTATTGATACTGAAAATAAAGTTATAATAAATTTCATGGTTAATTTTACATAAAATATTTGTATTTCCTAAGTAAAAACTATAAATAAGGTTAAAGCCAATAACCATAAATATAAAATATTATGAACTTTAATAACTAAACAAAAAAATTTTTTCATTCTTTCATTTTATATCAACATTCAACCGAACATGTGGAAAATAATCTAATATTAATCCTTGAGAAAAAAACTGTCTCTGATTTGTATACTTTTGTGTCATTTATATTACATCGTGAACACAATTTAAGGAATGAAAATAATGTTTATTTGCAAAAATTTCATTTCAAACTGTAATCTGTGACCATAACTGGTGTGTTTGTTACTAAGTGTCTGAGCTTAACCGCTCAACATGAAATTATGTTAAAACTCTAGAAATTTTAAAACTGTAATTGCGTTTTGAGTGTTTTTACATAATGTAACATGAAATTTGTGTTTCAAATTTTTAAGTGTATTTAAATGTATGTAGCATATCTGCGGCGAGTGCGTAACTGTAAGTGCTAGTATATGTTTATATATATGGGGGTATATGTGTGAGTGTGCATATGTGATAACACAACTTAAGCTTTATTTCATAATGGGAGTATTTTTATACGCTCCACCACCACAAGAAGTGAAGAGGGTCCATTTACTTTGTCATTTCTTGTGTAACGTTTAGGAAGGAATCATATCAGACCCAATAATATATATATTCTTGCATCAAATCACAATTTGAGTCGTTTTAGCTATGTCCATCTGTCTGTCTGACTGCCTATCTGTCTGTTGTTGGCATGCTCAGATCCACAATAATCTGAGGAATATTTGCCATATTCCTGAGAAGTTTACTATTTAAAATTAGCAAAATTGGTTCAGTACATCAAAAGGTCTAAACCGATAGCTAAGGAAACCTCTAAAGTTCAGCGAAGAATTTTCGTAAAAACTGTAAATTAGAAATCGACAAATTAGAAAAAAGATTCTAGTATAATAATCATTATCATTCTAAAAATGATCAAAATCGTTTCAGTTTAAAAAGTTATAGTCAAAAAACTAACTAATTTTAAGAATCATTTAGTGTTCAAGTGCTGTATTTAAGAAGAACGCTTATATAACTAATAGGTTTGTGAGTGTGTATGTATGAAACAAAACGTATTTACTTCACATGAATTTGTGGAGGAGGGTAGCGAAGATTCGGCTTAATCTGATATAGTATTTCTACTAGTTTTATCCATTTTTCTATGTATTTATTTATGTATTGCCCTTCAAACATTTGCAAAACAATATTGTTTATTATTATTGGGTGGTTACTTTTTAGACACTTATAGAAGATTGTGAAAAGAGTTTTTTATGTGGCAAAAATTATGTGGACTTATTATGCATTCGTATAAAGGTTTGCATACAAGTTCGTTCTTTTGACAAATATTGTAGATAAACCTGTCTTCTACGTAAAATTTTGTTGCAAGAAGCTACAAAATTCTTACATTGTTAACCTTCCCATATCTATGGTCAACCACTACGGACTCTGTTGTATGGGCTCTGACTGACATAAATGTCGCTTAAATTCTAATAATTATTCAAAAATTACCATGAATATTTATGTCATGCAGTAGATACCACTAGAAGGACGTGCTGAGCATATATTCGCGATTCATCTAAAGTGAAAATTATTAGTTTCCTACGCTGTCGTTTTTTTAACGTTTTTTTTAATAAACATAAAAACATCCCTGCTTTCATGTGATCACTGTCACTGTTTTAAGAAAATCACTTTCATTGGGAACGACGTTATTTAAAAATCTCTAGTTCACAATCTTTTTAGATAAAATTTTTGACTTTCTAGATCGTTGGGAACACACCTGATCCAAATTTTTAAGAACGGCCTAACACTTTTTATTTAATACCCTAAACAACATTGTTAGCCGATCCTCTTAAAATTTCACACATAAATTTTTACTTATGTTAATCTTGAATTGATCAACTCTTATTACAATACCAATGTATTTTTGAGTTTAAAGTGATATTTTGAAGGGGCGGTATGGCTCCTTTGAGAAATAATAGACTGATCCTAGTATGATTTTATATCCAGTACGTGGGTGACATTTGTATGGGTGCTAGGTGAAATAATGAACCCATCATCACTTATTTCAATAGGCATTCTCCCTTAGTCAAAGTAGTAATAAGTTTCACCAAGATGTCTTTAAAACTGACACCTGCATTGTGTTCACGAGGTTTACATAAGCCACCCAGACAGATGGACAAGGATTGTTAAATCTACTCAGAAAGTCTGGTTCGAACTATGTGCTTCAAAGTGGTGGTAGAATTATTTTTCTGTCAGTTACAAAATTCTCCGCAATGATTGGTGATATTTTACGGTTAGAACTCTCTTTCTATCATTTTTGAAAATTCAAATGTTGCTTTTAAAGACTTAAAATCTATCTAAGTCCTTCAAGGTTTAATTTTGTAAGGAATTGTTTTACCAATTGAGAAGTAATTACCGTTTATAGTATTAATTTATTATCTGGTGATAAATTTTTACTTATACAAAATTTTCGAAACTAAAAATGTTTGCAGGGACTTCAGTCTGTTAAAGTCTGTTAAAAACAATGCAATAACAAAGATTTTAATAACATTCTCACAAATATTTTATGCAAACTTTCATTTATGAAATGTACGAGGTTACTACAAAGATAATTAAAATTTGGAAAATTAAATTCGATTAAATAATATTTTACTTTATACTTAATAAACAAACTGCAAGTAATAAGTCATATTCCAAGGGATCTAAGCAAACTTCAATGAAAGGAGATGCAAATAAATATTTCATCACTCTTAGTTTGGCCATCAAACACTTTATATACGCTAAAGTTGTTGTTTTGTCTATACAATTAGTTAAATATAATATTTGAACTCGAAACTCATTACAATACTTTCAAATAATTCAATACCGAACAAACATCGTGGACAAAAGGTCGGGTAATAACAGCGTTCAAATATAAATAAATAACAGGTTTAATAAAGATCATTCAGACATTTATAATTCAATGGTTGAACCACTTTTCTTAAATTAAGAGTATTAAACTCATATGACACAACTCTGTTGTATGGAAGCGAGACCTGCTTATTCTAAAATACCACCACACAAAATCTTGAGGTATTAATCTACAATTGGTTCAAAATCTTTTTCAGACATTACAAGTAAGGAAATTTTCCTAATAGTATAAAACATGATGCCGCTTGAGTGGAATACTCAAAAGTCAAGAGATGATTCCGATCATGTAAGCGAAGGCAAATTTGACAAATTTGGATATGAACAGCTATACAATATCCAGACGGACCAAGCTGGGAATAATCAATACATGTGTAAAATCAACCTTTGTATGGAAAAGAAATCTCAAATATCGAACACCATCACGTAGAAGGTATTCACCAAAATGTGTTATGGAATATTCTGAGCATATAACACCTGGAATATTACCAATAAGAAATCTATTGAAAATGGAAATGTATTGACTATATCCCTAGAAAACTTTTTGATAGTATAATAATGATGTTATTTGACTGATATCCTAATAGTACAAAAGGTCGCAATCGAGCAAAAAGAGTCTGGCCAAGTTCAGTATTTATTGTTTTGTTACAAAAAACTATTTTACTGAGGGGGGTAAAGTCAGACTTTTCTGAGATCAGACAAGATATATTGTATTCAAAAGTAATATTCTATTCTTCAAAGGAGACAATTGTAGTACTGAAAATAAATTCTATTCACAATGGATTCAAGTTGAGTAGCATTTAAAGTAGAGTTCATCCATGACGGATATAGTCAGGCTCCATATAATATCAAATGCTGAAAACTATCAAAAATCATAACAATGACAATTTTAAATCAATTTTTTAAGTTAAAGTTAGTCAAGGCCAACCCTACACTACAATGACGGTTATAAATGACTGCTACGAAAATTTTATAAACAGCCCTCGTATAATTTTCTGTGTGCAATAGATTTTTATGATACTAAAATTTTTATGAAATTTGTACATTTTATTAGGAACTTTTTCTGGAAGTTTATATGGGAGTTAGAAAAATTTTAGACCTACCCTCGTATTATTTCGCATAGCGGCTTATATTTATCTTAATTTGACAAAATATTATTACAATACCTATTCATGAGCTTCAAAGTGATATTTTAGAAGGGCGGTTGTATGAGATCCATGTGAAATAATGTATAAATCCTCATATAATTTCGTGCAAGTTTTTAGAATTTCGCAAAAATTTGGTAAAATCGTTTTATATTTTAGAATTATATGGGTTAAAAACCTATCCGGGAGGATATTTGTATGGGGCCATTATGAAATAATGAACGGATCATAACCAATTTCAATATACAACGTTATTGACCTAAAATAACGGTACATGCCAAATTTCATTAAGATATTTTAAAACGGCCATGTAAAGCTTGTGCTCAAAGGTCATTTGAAGTTATCTTAATAAAATTTAGCACGTACTGTTATTTTGGCCCACGGATGATGTATACTGAAATGGGTTATGATCATTTCATAAAGGCCCCATACAAATATCCTCCCGCTAGATAGACATGGTTTTATCTACTCAGAATAGGAAATTTCAAAAAAAAAAAAAAAACTGATTGGATTTATAGAATATGGAAGATTTGATGAAATATTATATACATTGATAAATTATGAATATTTTCCATATGATCGTTTGTGTAGTTTCAATGGCTGTTCAAATGAAGCGCGACTTTCTTTCATTGTACGTTATAAAAGTTAACACTTTATTTAAAGAAAATGAAGGAACAGTTTCTACTTCTGTATTAAAGTTAAGAAGAAGGGAATCTATTAGTTTTCTAACCTCTGTTAGATACATTTATATCAACTAAACTACTAGCAGTTCTGGTTTGTCATTCTATTCCTCGTAAGTATACAATATTTAATGTAAATTTTGAAAAAAATTGAATTTAAATATAGTTGTTTCAAAATATTAGTAAATTTAAATAATTTTTATCATCCCTCGTCCTTTTCATACGTAACATTAGTTTTACTAAATATTCATACTTATACGAATAGTTCATAAAATGCAAAAAAAAAAATAATAAAACTAAAAAATTTGAGAGAAACAAATGAATACACTCTCAAATATCAGGTGCAGTTTATGCCGTTTTATAACGCGGTAAATCTTATTTCAAGAGCTAAACGTTTTTATACAGTTTAATGCTGAATTTTATGAGCACATCATAACCCTAATAATTATGTTCTTCAACATATAACCTATGGCATTTAAGTAAGTGGTGCTTTAACCAAAATGTATCGTTTTTGGCAAAAAAGAAAAATACATTTACACGAACAACAGAAAATAAGAAGTTATAAAACATTTTTATACCCTCCATTATCATAAGTGGTGAGTTGAGGGATATTAAGTTTATTATAGTTAAGGAAACTGAACTAAGTAAGATTTTGAGAGAAATTAGAGAGTAATTTTTGAAAGAATCCCTAGATTTCTTAAAGCGACATTTCTATTTGTTTAAGTATTAAACCAAGTTTAATAAAATTTACTTGATTACTTTAGTTGCATTATTTTTCGATTGAATGAATATCAAGAAATCTTAAAAAATCAAAATTTTACTATTCATTAAATGATTTTTAAAAGGTTTCTTTTGAAGGGCTTTTAAAATTCGTCTAAGCCGAATTTAGAATTCTTGTTTTATTTTGTATCGAATGCATGTTCCACTAGTTTAGGAAAGAAAATATTTTAGAATGCTTTATTTGGCTATGTGGAATCCATAATACCCTCCATCAATAATATTATGCAAAAATTTTCATGAGTTGAATATATTACACCAAAAAAGTTATTCTTTCATCAGCTTAAACGTCGCCGATTAAAGGCCTCTACAGTGAAATATGGCAATATATTTATATTTTAATGGCTTATCCTCTTGAAAAAATATTGTTAAGGGAAAGAAATAAGATACGCATGTGGGAGCTATAACAAAATATGGACCGATATTGGTCAGATTAATAAGGTATATTTAGGAGAGCTAAATAATTATTTGTGTCGTCTTTATTTGTATCTTTATTTAATAGTTTTAAAAACTCCAACACGTTTACCAGAAGGAGCATTATATGGGAGCTATAGCTAAATATGGACCGATATTATTAAATTTATAACATAAATTCAAGATGGATAGGAAATTAATTGCGACATGGGTTCATTATCCCAGCACAACAAGGTTCTTTAGGTTTATTATTGTATCAAAATTAAGCTTTCAGAAAACTAGTTTAAAATTGCCACCCATACAGCACAAGAATTTTGGGATGTATCAAAATTTTGCACATTTCAGCCTAAAATTTGTTTATTGATCCGATTTTGATGATATTTTTTACGATTATAAAAAATGTACAAGTGTATAATATAGTTTAATATTTGTTTAAATCCAGTTAACTTTTGTTGAAAAATTAAAAAAGTTCTGTTTTGAATCTTTGAAGTAGTCTCAGATATCGGCCTATATCTTTTTTACCAACGATGCGATATAGCTGATTTAATATAGAAAATTGCTTAGGGCAATAAGAAACAATGTGTGCCCATATCTCATTGTATTCGGACAATTGCTGTGAGTGTGGCATGAGAAAGCTTTAAACAGACAGACAGACAGACAGACAGACAGACAGACATGGCTAAATAGACTCAGACTTTGATTTGATGCTAGAATATATAAACTTTATGGGGTCTGGGATGATTTTGTCTTGGCGTTGCACACGGAATGGTAAAGTTAATCAACACCATTTGTGGTGGTAGAGGGTATAAAACAACACTAATAATGCTGAAATTGCAATTAAGTTCACGGTATCAGTTGAAGCAAAATTTTAACTACACACATTTTGTAAATTTTTGTAATATTTACCAATATTTACTAAAGACATATTTTCTAATCAGGTATTAGCTTTAAGATAAAATTTAGCTTGCTTTTTGTTTACTGACTAAATGCATTTGCTTATCACACTTCATCACATTTAACATTTAATTTTAATTCCACAATATCTCGTTTCTTTCTTAAGTTGAGGCCTAAATAAGCTTTTGTCTATAAACATTTTAAAGAAACAACATTTTTACTATTTGTGATCTTATATGATCATTTTGATTCCGTTTCTAACGCCAAGAAGGAATTATTCAAGATTTCATATTTATATATTTATTGTTGCATCAAATTAAAAACTGATTTGAAGTATATTGGTCTATATCTTTATATGACTCCCATACAAGGACACTTACTTAGAAAACTAGTTAAAGCTTATAAAATACTTAAATATGAACCAATTTTATTTAAATTCGATAGAACCATTTCTCTAAATGTGCCTAATATATGTCACCAATTCGAGGATTATCGTCCGTATTTAATTATAGTTTCCATATATGTCCCCTTCCTATTAAATGGTTTAGGTTTATGAAATTCCCTAATTTAGATCTGTAATATACAGTGATGAAATTTAGAACTTTTTTCAGAAACCCTCTCATCTACCTTTTTATAGTGCATTTTGTCATTTTGCTCAAACAGGTATTCTACCACATTTTTAGATAATTTTATTTACTTTTCAATTCTCAAGAGTCCAATATCTCTTCATATTCAAAAGAGCTTTCAAAACATCTGGTAGGAAAGTAATCCTATTAGTTCAGAGCTCGGACTATTTGGTGCAAAATGTCGAAGCTAATTTATTTTTAAAAATTTACAAGGTTCAAAATGTTCCTGACGGGAATACCAAAACCAGTGCATGGAAATTGAAGTCAGGTTTCCTGAAAGAATATTCTTGCTGCATTATGAATTACAATACCTAAGTTCTGACAAATTTTCGCAACTTCCTGGTCAAATATTTTATGTTGCTGGTGCCCGTAGGAATGTTGAAGAAAAGTTTAGGATCCAAAAGCAGTAAAAATTTCCTAAAAATATCTTGGTATGGCAAGCAATATGCAGTTTTGGCAAAAATAGACCACAATAGACTTTAAACTTAAGACTTACGTCCATTTGTTTTTGTACTGACTTGACATCTTTGCACTATAGTAAACAAGTCCATGAGTGGTACAAAAACAATAATGTAGCATTTATACAAATAAACCTCAATTCTCCAAACCTCCCGGAGCTAAGACCAGTGGAATGTTACTGAGCTCTAGTTAAAAGGGAATTGATGAGTTAAAAAAAATGTGTCCAAATATGAGACAGTTTTTAAATAGAGATGGTCTACATATCCGAGAAAACCGACATAAATGACTTTAAAAACGTTATTGAAGGTTTTCGAAAAAGGTTCAATATTTCTAAATTTGTTTTTTATACTTTTTAGTAATAATTTCAATTACATTGAAATACGTGTAGTAGTTTCGTTTTTATATGTAAAGATTTTTTTGATCTCACCCCTTACAATCATAAAAAAATAATTTTTATTTAACATATATCTAACAATAATCTAACTAATGAAATATAATTAAAAATTTATTGTTGCGTATTTTCTAAAAATTGCAACTACATATTAGTATTCCTTATCAAGACTTGCAACAACTTTTATTATGATTGTGATGCAACAAATAACGTATATTGTCGCTAAAATATATTACTGTTTTCGATGTAAATAGAATATGTTCTATATAAATAACCTTAATGAGTATTCAAGAAATTTTAAACATGACACTCATATGGTCTAATTAGTGTGCCAACATACTCAACAAACACAATTATATAAATATAAACTAAATTTATATCAAAATATACTTGCCACTACCAAAACAAATCATATAATAGTTAAGAATAAATAACCCAGCAACAAATTTTAGAAAGGTCTATTTTATCAAGACATTAAGATGAAGTGAAAAAATAATTCAAAATATTTAAATATTTTTATACTCTACATTACCTCAGGTGGTAAAGAGGGTATATTTGCTTTGTCATTCCGAATAATAGTTGGAATTCAACGAAATTTGGCTACATTGTCTGTTATTGTCCTAAGAATTGGCAAAAAAGTCTCAGAAAAGCAACTTTTCTTTTTTTTTTCAAAAAAAGTAAATAAAATTTCCAAAAAAGTAAATAAATTAAATAAAAAATTCAACTATAACATACATTTATATATTTATTTCATTATCGTAAAAAAATCATTAAAATCGGATAAATAAAGAAAAAAGGTTATAAATATGCAATATTTTGCTACACCCCAAAATCTAGGTGCCATGTTAAATGCAACTTTGAAGGTAATTTTTGGAAAATTGCCAAATATATTAAATATAATATAGAAATAATCTTAAAGAAGCAAGATTGAGCTAAGACCATTATTTCACCTTGTTCCCATAAAAGACTCCTCCTCGGAATATGGTTTATAGCATATAAAACTCTAAAGTACGCACCATTTCTATTAAAATTTGACGCAATTAATTTTCTAACTGTTTTAAATGTATAAAAGACCAATTTCATTGGAATTATATTATTAATTTGAACAATCTCGGTTCATATATTGCTGTAGGTCCCTTTTCGGAAAACCGTTTTGAGTTTATAAAACCAGTAAATTAAGTTCAAGTTTATTGAATTTCGGCACAGCTATTTTTATTACTGCAAATATCCGTTCACACTCTTATTTTAGTCTCATCTTATTTTAATCTCATTTCCGAAAAAAATAAAGTTATAAAACTTTTCAACTTAACTAATATTTGTAGTTATTTAAGGCCCCTTGCCAGAAAAGTATTTTAAATTTGAACCATTTTTAATTGTCTTTAATACATAAAAGATCCCTCTTCTCTGAATAGCATTTTAGGCCTAAAGTATTCTTATATATGAGCCAGTTCTATCGAAATTCAGGCAATTAAACGTATCTAATTCCTTGAATAGTGCCTCTCATTTAGGAAGATTTTTCCTTTATGTTATATTCAAGAATATGTTGTATGTCATATGTCACTGTAGCTCTTATAGAGTCCTTTAACCGTTGTTTAAGCCAACGAACGAATAATAAGTTTTTTGGTGCAATATCTTAAACTCATGCTAAATTGTACTACGTTAGTAGTGGAGGACACAGCCGACTATCACATTCTTATTTGTTTATTATTTAAAATAAAAATTATTTCTAAAAATACAAATTATTTAGATTCACTCAAATTTCACAAAAAAATAACCTTAAAATTGTTTGTGGGTTATTTAAGTTATTTACAAATATTTATGTATCTAACCATACATCAACATTGTTGAATTTCATTTAGTTGAGTGTGTAGAGATATAAATACCAAAATTTGGATAAGAGTTCTTCATTTTCATGTACAACATTCGTCTCTAGAAATAAATATTTATTTTAGTTAAATATAATTTTAACACGTTCGTCATGCACTCATTCATTCATTTATTTATTTGTTCATACATTCTATTCTAATGCAAATGTATTTGTGTATGCAAAAATTTATCATATACTCGAAAACATCTCATAATATAGTTTCTACAAAAAAAGGAAAACAAATTAATTTTTTGAGGCAAAAAAAAAAATGCAAACAGAAGAAGAAAAGAAACAAAGAACAAATATGCATCTTGAAAGAAGAAACAAACGCAGTTAATTAGTAACAAGTACGTTCAAATTAAAAACGGAAGTACGAAAACTATATCATTATATTCTTTTCGTTTTTGAGCGCTACATCACCTTGTAAAATTTAGAGTATTGTGAGTTTGTGCTGGTGTTTGTAACACCAAAGTCTCCACAAATCTGCCATATAGTATTTCAACTTTTCAATCTAATTGGTCAGCACAGTTAAGATACTATAAAATAAATCCAAATTCAGTTAAATAATTTCATGTCATTTAGATTTGTGAAAAGGCGGGCTCAAATATCAGAGAACATTTGAGGTTCGACCGGTAGGTTAAATATTCGATAAGAGAAAAATTTTCGTTTTAAGTCGGATTACAGATAATCTAACGAGACTTGCACTTCATTTGCTCAAAAGTTTTAGCTCTCAAACACCTTAGAGTTTTTAAAAACTAAACTGGCAAGAAATCAGGATACCAAAGCGCCATTAAAACACTTACTCCCACACTTCTTGGTTTAACTTATTCAAGATTTTGTATACTGAAAAATATTTTTATAAAAGTGATAAAAAGATTATAAATATTTGTTTAGTATATGGATTGCCTCTTCCCCTGACCCCACAGTTCAAAAGAAAATTAGCAGTTAGGAGTGAGATCGACAAATTCTTAACATATATATGTTAATTAAAACGATAACACTAAACTTACGGTTTTAATTTTCATTTAATTTAAATGTTCATTACAATTAAAAAAATGTTAACCTTTTTCGGAAACCTTTCCATTAACGTGGTGTTTTTTGTCACCTCGCTGAAAAAGGCGGTCCATTTACGTTTAAAATCTACCATATTTTTGGACAACTTTTTGTGTTCTTCAACTCTCAATTAACAAGAGCACAATATTTCTCACTGGCTTTAGCTTCGGGGATTTTGGAGGATTTACCACTCTTGGTACAAATATCATATTATTTTCCTTGTACCACGCAAGGCTCATAGATATTGTTAAATATCCTTAAGAGTTATTGAATCTAAATGGGACATTTTTTCGAATAAGAAACCCTGGCTAAATAAGACCGCAACATTATTATATTGGGAATCGTTTGAAGGCAAATGCAATATTATGATTTTACAAAAGGTTCAAAGAATGTGCTGCTGGAGTAAACGGTGCAATAGAGATTCGTGTACGATTTGAGGCCAACATTACGGCGTATTGACTTAAAGCTAAATGCAGTGGGTTAAAGGGGGATATCAATATAATCATATCATATGCCCTGCGTGGATATCGAGTGATTCGTCAGAATACCAAGGAAATAAATTGGAACAAACTCAGATATCTTCAATACTTTTCAAATGATATTTTTATTATTATATATTTTTGCAGAAAGAATTATTGGAAATCCGATGGCTTTTGTTATGTAATACCAAAAGGAATTAGGTACATTTAATAAAGTTCCTATTTTCTCCTTAAGTTCTTTATCTATTTAAACGATGCACGCACAAAAATCCGAACGATGTCTAAAAGTTTGTCTACTGGAATAACTTTTATAAAATTGTTTAAATTAATTAAATTTTCTATAAATCATAAAAGTAAATCAACTCTCAGTCCTTCGGACTTATTCGCTAGTACTCCTTCTAAAATTCGACATGATGTTTAAATAAAGTAGGGGATATTGTGATGTCGGTTTTAACCAACTATTATTTTTTACTTGTTATATTTCATTTTTTTCTCAAATTTCTTTTATAAAGATACGCAAATTAATGTAAAGAGTTTTTGTGGTGAATTTTTAAATGAGTCTCTGTCAGAAACTATTAAAATTTTTTGTTTATAAGTTCAGGCTAAGGATTTTGATAACTTGAATTGCTGTTCAGCTAAGTAGATCTGAAAAGTTATGCTAAATAATAAAAATAAAATTAAAAAAAAAAATTCTGAAAAATATATAGAAACCCAATAGTTTTTTAGGTAATCATAGACCCTGCAAAGATTATCAAATGTTTATGTTTAACGATCTCAAAATAACAAATCCAATCTATTTATTGCCAAAAGGTGTTCCGTAGTAAGACGCGTAGTGGCTATAATATTGTTTATTTTAGAGAGAGTTACCTAGTACAAGTTCACGTGAAAACGATAAGCAATGTAGAATGTGTAGATCTACCCGTTTTTTAATTGTCCGATAACAAATACCAAAACTCTACTGTGGCCTCTACAAAAATACCGATCAACCAGTTATTTACCCTGTATACAACAACATAATATTATTTATGAGGGATGCATACTTTGTACATTTTTTTTATAAAAATCTTTCTTTGTTTACCCTCCACCAACACAAGTAGTACAGAGGCTTATTAACTTCGACATAAGTAACCCCAAGAAGGATCTAAGATCCCACAAGGTCAATACATTCTTGCACCAACCCACCATTGTCGGTTAATTTGCAAAAAAGTTATTAGCCGATATTTGACCTCAAAATTTCGAAAATGATTTCTTGTACATTTTTCAACAAAAAATATCTGGATTTAAACAGAACTTAACCAAAACAAACTATTATTTTTCTAATTATCTCATATATATGTTATTAATGGACTAATGTCGGTACATATTTTGCTATAGTTGGAACATAAGGGCTCTTCCTGAAAAACTGTATGCTATTGCTCCATCTTCGGCTGCTTTCCAGGAAGAGGATTTTAAAACATTTAAATTTTATTGAAGTTATGTTTTAAAATGTCATTAATATGTGAGTCCAATATAACAATTCTGGTGCCATATTTGTTTATAACTCCCATTTTCCGGAGTAGTATTTTAGACCTTGAAGGTTCCTATTTTTTTTTAATTTAGGAACCTTTAAATATATTTATAATATATTTCCTCAGATTACCAATATTTATGGGTAATCTGAGGAAAATGTTACCATAGTTCACTTTAGTTTTTATAGAGGCCCCTTTTTCGAATCGATGTTAAAGCCAATGAACTAATAATTAGTTTTCTAATGCAATTTCTTCAACTCATGTTTGCATAATGTTAGTGATGTAGAGTACATCAAATTCATCACAGTTGAACATTTACATGTTTGGAAAAGTTTTTTGATTAAATGTTGAAAATATCTCCGTTACTTTTAATCTACTGAACCGACTTCCCAAGCTTAGAAAATGAAAATTCACTTGGCAAATACTTACAAATTTCACAGAGTTTGGAAAATTATTTAGGATTTAAACATGCTAATGGACTGTTAACATACGGCCATAAACAAGTCTACACAGATTTCTATATGATTTATATATTTAATCAAGATTACATATTTTGTGCGATCAGTTGAGTCGTTTTTGATGTCAAATACGGAATGACACATTTTTTCCACAAATTTATGTGAAATAAGTAGAACTATAGGTACTCTTGCATTCTTAACGCCAATATGTACACTTGTGTCATCTACTCCCTTCGTAAAGTTTAGGGAGATAAAATTTCTGATGATATATTCAGATATTTTATTTTCTACTTTTGTAAAACGACGGGGGCTTATAAAAAACTTAAACCTAATTAACATTACGGAATGGTCTTATTATTATAAAATCTATTAATATGCCTTTAAAGTTAGACCTCCTATAAACTATTTAAGTATATCCCCCATAATTCTAACACTTTATAAAGCTTTACTTAACAAACCTACATTCTACACATAATGAATACTTTTTTTATTCTTCACTATTTCCATGTAGTTAATTTAAAAGGAAAAAATTGTATCTCACACAACCAAATAAAAACACACTCACACTCAAATATACATACAATTACGAGTTCATATTATAAAGATACTGAGTGCACATTAAATTCAGTAGTCTGATGCATTTAAGTATCTCATATAGACTTCATACATACAGAGTTACTTTGGAGAAAATGGCCGTTTTATAGTAAAATTATACTTGACCGGTACTTTTTCACACTCTTAATGAGACAGAAAATGCATTGTTACTACGTGAAAGACCGACTGTTAATGAAAATAATGTTTTTTCTTCTCTTTTTTTTCTAGTTATCATCTTTCTTTTATACTTTGTCTTTTGTTGTTATTCTCTACTAGTCTTCATTAGCATTATCATTGGAGTGTGTCTATAATGTACATGTGTTCCAAACTCCTCTTGGCTGTAACTTGAGTTGGCTAACAATGTTTATGAGGCATAAAATTACCTGAAATATTGTATATACTCGTGTATTCACTGTAGATATATTTGCAATGAATATATATGAACAGATACTTATTTAAAGTGAATTTTTTCTTTTAAATAAATAACTGTCATTTTAAATTCTAACTTTGCATTAACGGACAATATTCTTGATTCAAGTAATAAATTAAATTAAAAACATATTTATTATTGTTAGCAATTTTAAATGAAATTAGAATTTTATAAATAATCAGGTCAATGAAATCCTTAAGTTGGTAATAGATAAACACATTCATTGAAAAGCTGTACATGTATGAAAAGTATTTACCCGGATAATCACCTATACGACTAAGTTCAATAAATTATTTTATCATTCGAACCATTTTGAAAGGTTCTAAAAATGTGTTGTTCCTTTATTCGAAGTAATAATTCTATAATTATATTTTTATACGAAATTGCAGGCAAATATTAGAGGCAAAGAACAAAAACTAGAACTCTTTATTGAGTGAATTGCATAAAAGAGTTTTGGTTTTATAAATTGTCAATACCATGCTGAAGTTAAACATCAAATTCTGATTGAAAAAAGTTATATGCTATAATATGGAAAATTTGGATACACCTTGCGTCTTGTGTGTCATGTGGGCCGCAATTTTGAAGATAATTTACTGAAATTTGTCACATATACATATTTTGATACAATAATAAA
This sequence comes from Cochliomyia hominivorax, assembly GCA_004302925.2. Lineage (NCBI taxonomy): Eukaryota > Metazoa > Arthropoda > Insecta > Diptera > Calliphoridae > Cochliomyia > Cochliomyia hominivorax. The sequence continues at coordinate 53,455,540 of PYHX02000413.1, forward strand.
TCTAAAGAAATCATATTTTCCTAGGATCATTAATTGACCCAGCTTCCATATAAGGCCTCTTTCCGGAATTTGATTTTTAGCTTATGGAACTCTTAAATTAAAATATATGTTATAAATTTTATTAACATGCGTCCAAATTTTTATATAGCTTCCATATAACGCCCCTTCCCGGAAAACGGGTTTGAGCTTTTAAAACAATTAAATACTATTTTTGATGTATATTTTAAATTAGAACAACCTCGGTCCATATTTTAATGTAGCTCCCATATCAGGACCCACACCGAAAACAGTTTTCAGCTTATAAAACGAGTAAATAAAGACCAACTCTATTGAAATTCGAAACAAATATTTTGCCAACTGTTGTGAAGATATTATATTAACTTGCCCTATATTGGTCCATATTTTCCTATAGCTCCCTTATAACGGGATTTTCCGGAAAACGAGTTTGAGTTTATAAAACATTTAAATAAAGATCAATTCCATTGAAATTAAGCACAATGATATTTGTAACTATAATCAAAGTATATTATAAATATGAACAATCTTGGTCCATATTTTGCTGTAGTTCCCATATAAGATCCCTTCCCAAAAAACAATTTCGAGCTTATAACAGCATATTTTTTGTTTTTATACCCTTCACAATTCAAGTGGTGAAGAGAGTATATTAACTTTGTCATTCTGTGTGTAACGTTAAGAATTAGTCAGACCTCATAACGTATATGTATTCTTGTTATAACCAAAATTATAACTAATTTTATGACTCATTAAGTATTTCTTTGTGAGTATATGTGTGTATATATGTATATCTATGGAACCTAACGTATTAACTTCCCACGAATTTGTAGTGGATGGTATTCAAGATTCGGCATAGCCGAATATAGAATTCTTACTTGTTTTAACTATTTTTAATACTTGAAACTAGTTTAACAATCATCGGCAATATTTGGCTATGTCTGGGTTTTCATTTCACTTTCCTGAATAAAATATGAATCAATTTAATATTATTGTCTTAAATTTACACTACATTTTTAGTTCTAATGGTAATGGTACTCACAAGTCAAAAAAGTTTTTTTTTCTAAAGGAGCCGGAATGTTTTTCTGCCTAAATTGTGCAGTTCAAAATAAATTAGTTCTCCCTAATAACCAATACCACATTATTGATCATAAATAGTATTTAGGAACAAAAACTAAAAGAAATAATGGACTATCACTAGTATAATTTACAAATAATTATCCTTTATCTATTATATTATGTATACAAATGTATATATACATTTGCGTTCGTTGAAAAAGGCTTCATATAATAGCTAAAGTGAAATATGGTATATCTATGAACGACCCTCGTTTAATTTGCTTTTCTTATTTATGGTTAAGCGTGAGGTACAATATTATAATAAAAACATTTATGTCAAATTTATGCGTTTGAAATGGATTGTTTCTGTTATATCAAATCTAAAAGATATGATTTCGGATTTATTTTAATTTGACCAGAACATATTTTTGTGTTCTTCAAAGAGATATTTGGAAGATGGCCTGTAGAAAAGTAATGGACTGATACGAATTTCGTATAAATCCCTTTAAATTTAAGAATCTTATGACAGTAAAACCTTATTCCAGAGGACAAATATTGAAGCAAACATGACCAATTTTGGTAGGCTTCGTCCTTGAGCCAAAAAAAAAAAAAAAAAAAATAAAATTTACAAAATCAAGATATCTCAAAAATTCTGACAAACATCGTTAGATCAATTCAGAAAATGTTTCTGAGTCAACTGGTGGGTGTTAAATGATAAATTTATACATTTCTCTTATTACGTGATATTTGGACCTTCATTTTCCTTCATTACGAATGCGCACATTAAAAAAAATTCATTAAAAATATTAAATTTTAACAAAATGATTTTGTGATGTCTACTACAAACAAAACAATTAAAAATAAACTCATTATTCGAATACCATTTTTATCCGCCAAATGTTTTGAGATACTAATTCTTTTAATTGATATGACTTATTTTATTGTTATTTTTTTGAACTTGATTATAAGAATAACATTTCAAAACTAATTTATTTTTATCATAAAAAAATATTTGGAAAATTTAAATACTCGATTAAATTTACATTCGAAATTATAAATTACTAACAAAACAGAGATAGAGGGTATTGCCAGTATAAATTCAAAAATAGTTTCTACGTTAAGATTATGTTTTTGGATACGATTTCTGGTGAGGTATTGAAGATTCGGCATATCCGAATTTAGCACATACAATTTATTTCTTTAGATAAAATTTATTTGAATCTATTGGAAATTTATTATTTCCTTAATAAAAAAATGCATAATTAACCCCGGACAGAATATTCCTGGATTTTAGGATCGTGATTTCCCGTTTGGCATCTCTTATGTATACGTACACACAGAAAAACAAACATGAATCAAAATCAACGTTGAACAAAGTTGTGTGTACGTATACTGTGTATATACAAACGTATTTGGATAATTGAGTGATACCGTGATTTTTAAATCACTGCTCTTTAAAACAATTTAATTAAATCCAAAATAAAATTTGTGAATAAAATGTATTTTTAACACAATCATGAAAGTATTCGTTAGTCGTATATTTCTATGGTTTCAGTTAATTCAAAACTATTGTCTGCACAACAGATTTTTAGTACTCGATTCAAAGTTAAATTTTAATTTCTCTTTTTAGCAGTTACATTGAAAGATAATCAGATAAAATAAGGAATTAAGTTTTGTTTAAACATATAAGTAGTAACTGACACTCACTAACAAAAACGTATAAAGAAGTTCCTGGTAAAAGACTTAGTCTAATCAAATCAGTTTAAAATTGATCATAACGTTTGATAGTTGTAGCTTAATTATTTAAAATTAGTTTATTTTTAATAAATTTAAACTTTTTTTAATTTCATGTTCATAATACTTTTAACTTAAAATCTCAAATATTTATCCTTCTCATGTTCAATATATTGTTTGCATTAGAGATGATATTCAAATTCTTAAAAATTTTTACAAAAGTTCCTATTGTAACCATAATTTCCTTGTATGACAATATGTCTTTTGCAGTGTTGATACATATTTTTTTCCTTCTCTTTTCAATTTTATCACTCCAACACAAAAAGTTGAAAAAAGAAAAAAACAGGTGTAAATGTAATCTTGTAAGTGTGTGAATATGTGTTGTGATATATTTTTGACATACAGAAATTCTGTAAATGCACAATTTTTAAGTTGTATGCTTCAATGAATTTGTACCTTGACAACACACTGGCGGCTATAAAAATAATTTGCTGAGAAGGATTGAAAGGGTTAGAAAATCCTTTGAGAAAAATATGAATGTTTTAGAGAAATTGTGAAAAACATTTAGAATTTTAATTAAAATTTTATTCTTACAAACATTTTATTATTGAATTCAACTGCTGTAGTATTGCTGATATATGAATATAGTAAAGAATACACATTTCTCTTATCTTTAAATATATCTTTTTGGAAAACTAGACAAAGAACAGATAGTAGATGTACAAGTATAGACAATGTTCCAAAAGGCGTGCAAAATTTTGAAATATATTATTGTCATACATTCTCATAGCTCCCATACTACGAAAATCCTTTTAAAAATAATAATGCTTATATTTTCTTGCATCAAATGTTTATATTTTCTTGCATTAAATCAAAATCTGAGCAGATTTAGCTATGTTCTTCTAAATATCCTTATGTATTTGGCTCACTCAGCTATAATTCTGAAATGCTTCGAAATAAAAAGAAGAAAAATCGGTTTAGTATATTAAAAATATTGACCGATATCTGTGGCTGAAGAAGTTTTATAGAGTTTTCAATTATAAAAACGGACAGATTAAAATAAAATTTTGCCATAATATTAACTGGTATTTATCTCATCTCTCCAAAGAAGTCCATTAAAATTTCAAATATTGTATGCGTTGAGTGTATATAAGAGTGTATATCAGTGTTGCCAATTTAGTATCTAATTTAGCCATTTTCAATCTTATTTAGCCACCGGAAACTTAGTTTTGACATTAAATATTTTATTTTCACTTAGCTATTTTTATAATGGACACATCAAAGTGTCCATAAAGCGCTTAAAAATGAAGTACCTCAAAATGTTTGGTTAAAAGTGTATATTATTCTCTGTAACTAGGTAAATAAGTTTCTAAAGAATTCAAAAAATATCAAAAAGAAAATAGTTATCCATTGACAGTCAGTGTCATGTCAGAATTCTGGATCAATAAGACGAATTATATTTGATGAATTTGATTTTATAGAAGATTTTATTTTAATACCCTCTACCACTACAAATGCTGAAGAAGGTTTAATAACCATAGATACATTTATTATTATATATGTATATATATAGCTATGTCCGTCTGCCTGTATATTGTTAGATATAAACTGTTATCGATATTGACAAATTGGAATGAATGTTTGACGTAAGATTATGCTATATGTATCTCATTACTATTTCAAAAATGTTCAATATCGGTTCAGTGGAGGGAAAAGTTATAGTCAAAAATATAAGTTATTTTGTGGCTTTTAACCATTTTTAGCCACTATTTTACAAGGATTTAGGCACTTATGCTTTTCAAGAATTGACAAGAACAAATAGTAATACAAATAGTAATATTCTTCATATAGAAATGTACCACATTGCCTGAAAACTAAAGTTCTGCAAAAGCTTGCCTGACGACTTGGTCATCTACTGCCATCGAATTTGCATTAAAATGTAGGTTAAATCCTTTTTTTTTTAAGATAATATTATCACGTGTCCAATCCAACATTTTATTAGACTTTAATATTTGATTATTAGGCCTTGTCTACGTGTCAAATTTAAAAATTTTTCTTTTGTTTGTTAGGGTATCTTATCTGTATCTTATCTAAAAGTTTTATAATATATAATATGTGTTGTACAAACAAAATTCGGGTGCCACATTTCGTGAAAGTTCCTGCATAAGTTATTGGCATATGTGATAATTAAATGTTTAGTTTATATGAAGGAAGTCCTTCTTTGATACCATTTGTAAAATTTAAGAGTGCGTTTCACTTCTCATTAAAGGTAATATCAACGGTAAAATTTTAAAATTTAAAAATAAAAATTCATAAATTAAATAAGTCATAATCGAAGTTCAAATTTTTCATGGGGTTGTTTTAGACATCGGTCTATAACTTATTTTCTATTGAACCGATTTTATGACTTAAATAGGAAACTTTCTAAGACAATAATAAATATTAAGGCCAAATTTTATAGAGCTCTTTTAAATAAATTGTCTCAAATTTTGATCTGATACGGGAATACATATATCAATCTTTGATATTTTCTTTATATGTTTGTGACAAATTGTAGAAAATTATTTATTTTTCACTTAATTTTCGAATCCAATTTCGATAATTTTTAGCACAATGGTGGAGTACGTATTGTTTTTTGTTATTGTTTAAATTCAGCTTAAATTCAATTATTCAATTGGAAATTTACTAAAGTTCTTCGAAAACTCATTTCTTTAAAAGACATTTGGTCCAAATTTGAACTTCAACTTAGATTCAACCATTGATGTGTTTTGCGAAACTTGGAATTTTAATCGATTTTTAGAATTGTGTGAATTTTATGTCACCTCAAGTTTGAATTAACATCAATCAATTAACTGAAGAGCTCATTGCTCGTTTCGGTTATGACCGTTTAATATACATGTTTTTCTAATCCAAATCTATCTGGAATATCGAATTTTTCATTATTCTCCAATTGATTTGATATTCTATTTGATATTCTATTTGATATTCTTTGTTAATTTCTAGGGGAAGTATTATAAATCAGATATCAGATAACATATAGAAATAACCTAGAATATATCCTTTTGTTATTTTTTATAATAATATGTAATCAAAAACTTTGTTCCCCTTTATTATAACACTTCCAGTGATTCTTTTAACAGATTTTTGATATTTAAATGTTTAAAATAAATTTGAGTATTAACCTCCCATGTTATGTACAAGTGATCCGTTTATGTCAATAAATATTATTTTATTATTATTTTTTTCTTTTAACAACAACACCAGCAACAACAAAGGTAAGCAATATCTAAACGAATACGGTAAAGTGAGAAAAGAAAGAGGAACAAACCTAGAATTATCTTTGTGTAGAAACTCAAATGTAATCATTGATTTGGAAACATAATTCGATATAAAAGAATATATCAATCGAATGTAAATTGAAAATAGAATAACTAAAATAGAGCAAAAATGCTGTGAATTCAACAGGGATTAAAAATAATCACATTTATACTATAAGAATTTAGAAGTAAAAGGCACAACCAAGGCAATCTTATCATACTATGGTTGTAATGGAAAAAACTTTTGACGATGTTTACATATTTATGTGAATTCAAAACTATAAAAAAATATAGAAAAAAATAATATTTTGTTACTATAACTACAGTAAGCAAAAGAGTGTCATATTACTAGATATGAGATGAATAAGCGTAAGAAATACTTAATAACCACACCTAAAACTATAAGTAAAAGTTATACATTTGCAGTCGTGGTAATAAAATAGAAAATATTCCAAATTTATTTCAAAACATTTTTCATAATATTATAATACAAAACAATATCAGAAGAATTTCTTATCACCGATATTTAATACCCTACTTAACATTCTTAGTTATAAGCGGCAGCAAACAAATTAATGAACCACCCTCCTATAAGGGTATTTTTCAATTAATGTGCAGTATTTTACTATAGTATTCCAAAAGATTTTTTCTGTTGGCGTTATAAGGAAGCTGAAATTATGAACCACCTTCGTAAAATTCCGCACATCGAGTTTTGCTTATTTTTGTTTTGATTTTATTTGACTTCATGAAAATCGCCTTATATTTAGGATTTCTATTATCTTAAATCTCCATTTCAGGAGGAACATTTGTATGGAGAAATGATAGACCCATCATCACCAAATTTAAAAGACGCAAAATAATGACAAACGAACAATTTTATTAAAATATCTTAAAAACTTACAAAGACAGCCAATCAGCCAGACGGATGGACGGACATTGTTAAAGCACATTTTATCTGGCCGCTAAAATATTTTCATTACTGAAACAAAGACTATATATGAAGATATATGTTTGTTAAAGATGTAAAAAATTTTAAAAAAAGGCAAAGGAAGATATATTCAGATTTTTAATCAATCTTTCGAGATTATCAATGAACAAACTATATGAAATTGTTAGGATATAAAAATAACTCTAAATTTTTTCAGTATGTAGATTATATTATCGCGGCTCTCCTTTCTTAACTTTTAAGCTTTTTGATATATTAAAAGTGTTTACCATTACTCCATGTAAAGATTTTGGATTTTTATCTACATTCAGAGAAAAAGTATTTTTGCGATAACCATAACATACTATTCTTATAAGATATTGCTATCGTAACTACAAAAATGTTTGTTTATTCGCATTGTCACTTTGCACTGATTACAACAGTTATTGTTATCGCCTCTAAAACTATTTTGATTGTCACTACAAATACTGTTATCGCCACTAAAATAATTGTTATGACCACTAAAAATATTATTATCGTAAATAGGGATAAAAATATTGTTATTCCAAAAAATATTGTTAGTTTAATAAAAAAAATGTTATTTTCGCATTACTTTGTTATTGAATAAAAATATTTTTGTATATTTCATACAAAAATATTTTTATTTTATTTTAATACAGTTCTCATTCTATTTATGTACACCTTTAGAAAATATGTAAGCATTATTTGGTATAATTTGTATATATATTTTTATTTATTTTAATTGAATATTTTTGATTTATAAATAATAAGAATACTAATTCAAATATATATTATTACGATAACGATAGTTTTTTTCATAATGGCCGGTTTGATAAGACTAAAATTGTGATTAGTTAAACATATATAAAAACATATTGCGATCACAATATTTTTTATATTTAATAAAAGTAATATTGTGACAGCAACGAAATTGTTGTCAAAAAACAAAAATTCAACAATTAACATGTTGATAATAACAATAAATGTTTGCTGCGAATATATAACTGTTTGCGGCGAACATATTACGAAATAGTATTTATATGTAGTATTTTATAATTTTGGCCACCTCTACGAGAACGCACACGTTTTCTTAGAATATTATTGTCAAAAATTGCACATTTTAGTCACTGTTATTTGATATTTTTGAACTGTTCGAACATCGCTTTTATTTCTTTCATTCCAAAGAAAATACAAATTAAGCTAAATCATCATGTTTTAACGAAAATGGAGTGTATTTCTCTCAAATATTATCTTATTGGAGGGAGCGATCTTTTTCATAGATCGCTAATACGGGGAATTACTTTGACGTATTTGTTTTAAGCGTCGATATAAATGATTGTAATTTTGTCCCATGGTCAAACACTTAAAACATAAAACATTTGGGATTTAAGATAAAAACAAGTAGGAATGCCATATCATAAATACCTTCCCTGTTTTACGTTAAGGAAACATTTGCATGAGATAAAGATATTTTACATTTTAAGATCGTAAAATCCGTTCCCTGAAGAAGTCCTCACTGTAGTTTTCATTCAATAAAATAAAACTAAAACAAGTAAGAATAAATATAATACCCTACACCATATCCTCGTTTAAAATTTTCTGATTTATTTTTAAGTGTGTAGTACATTACTGTGACACTACAATTTATGTTATATTTATGCGTTTTTAAACGAAATTATGAACCGACTCTCGTATAATTTGGATAATAATCGACTTTTGCTTATATTTATCCTATTTTGACAAATTATTTTTACAATATATGTGGGATTTTTGCCTCTAAAAGTGATATTTGGAAGAGGGTTTGTATGGGACCGACCCCCGCATATTTTAGCACATCGTTTTAGGATATTATTGGACTTACTTGTGCCAAATTTCGTTTAAAAGGAGATTATGACTTTTATGACCTCAAAACCCCATTTTGGAAGTATTGGACCGAACATAGCCAATTTCAATGAGCTTCGTTCGTATGCCGAAAAAAGGCAAATATCATCGCAACTTTTAAAATTGCTACCTGCAGACTGTTCATAACGTTTAGATGGAATATTTTAATAATGAATTTATTAAAAAATTATTATAAAGAAAAGAAGTGTCTATATAAAATGGATATGCATAAATAGATATACATAAATATAAACCAGATTTATTGTAACTTAAAATATATTAGTAAATTTACAAGTACTAAATATTTACATAAAAATAAAAGTAGATCTAATAGTTTTGTAGATGTAAAGTAAAAGTACAATTTAACCAATATATTAAAAATATATTCTGGAAAGTAAAATTAAAAAGAAGTAAAAACCAAATATATTTCCAAATTAATATTTTAAAGACAGTTTACAAAATAAATTGTACCAAATTAAAAAAAAAATTATTCAAATTTAAGAGACTTATAAATTTTAATCCTTTTCTAGGAAAAGGGCCTTAAATTAAAACTATAGCTATATGTGGCCCGAAATTCGTAAAATTATTAACACATATATAATATAGTTAGAGAATAAGTTGTGCCGATTTATAATATAATTGGTTCAAGTTTAAATGTTATTTTTTCAAGGAAAGAGACTTAAATGGGATCAGTAGCAAATTATTGACCGATATTCTCTAAATCAGCAAACATTATTAAAGACAGTTAGAAAATTTAATGACAAGGTTAGTACACTCTCATCATCACATGAATACTTTCAATTTACCTACTAAGGTCGCACCAAAGGGTTTAAATTTATTTACTTTTGAATACATTTAAGTTTGGCGACAATCTTCTCGAACAGCATTCTTAATTCCTCATCTGGGTTCATGTTTTCCTTAACCTTCAATCCACAATCGATTATATTCAAAAGGCGTTTTGGAATTTGGAAGACAATTTTTGATAAAATTTGTCATAAAATTTGATACAAACGTGGAGAATAATGACGTAGTTTTAAATTTCATAAATGAAATTTATTTGAGTGTATGTCCAATATATTGTTTAGTATCCAAAAACTTTACGCCAAATACTGGTGAGGTCCGATAACAAAAGGTTTGGTGGAAGGTAAAAAATAGTTTCATAATAAAATTTGTTTCATTAAAGTCCTTTGGAAGCAAAATATGCTTTTCCAGACTTCTATTGTGGCTATATAATTTACCGCTACTATTCCTACTTCTATACATAACTATATATCTTTATAATATCATAAACAGTTGTATGTTGATTACATAACCGTGAATGACAGTTGTATGAAAATACATACACAACTTTCTCATACCTTTTACATTCTTATCTGTGTTTAATATTTTACACTATTGTGTCATATATATATATATGGATGGTATCAATCCATCTTTCTAACTTATATCGAAAAATAAAACGCTTTTAAGGAAACTTTAATACACTTACTCTCATACACATTCATATAAATATTCCTTCATTTCATATAAAATACATATGAATTTGAATGTATTTGTGTATTCTACTATGTAGTATTTCGCTGCCATATTAGATACATATCAATTTTAGAACGTGTATATTGCGAAAATTCAGATGAGCTGAATGGTAATAGTAACTTTTGTTGGTTTGATGTATTTTCGTTTATATAACAACAACATTAGTAGCATGTTGTATTTGTAGCAAACTCATGCACAACCATTTATCTAATCAATTTATTATCCAATTATTTCAAAGAAATTCCCAAATGTGAAACAATACCACAATTATATATATTGAGAATCTATAAGCATTAAATTAAATATTTTTACTATTCTACTTGTTACATGTGAAAATGATGAAGCGTTCATTTTATTACTTAATTTTGATAGGGTGAATGGGTTAATATGGATTTTATAATTCAAAGTCATATTAGGAAGTTATGTATTTGTTATATTACTACTATGAATCTCCTTGTATGGATGGAACCATTATAAATTATTTAAAAATCTACAATTTTTTTAATTTGTATACTCTCCACTGCCACTAGTAGTAAAGAGAGTACACAAACTTTGTAATTTCGCGATTAAGCTATGCCCTTCTGTCTGTCCATCTGTTTGTGTTTTAACGCTTATAAGCACGGTAAATGAAGGAGCTCAATGAAATTTGGCCTGAGTATTTGCTATAGTCCTGAGAAATTCCTTACTCAGTACGTTAAAAAGTATAGACCGAAACCTGTAATGCAAGTGAAGAACTTCCCTAAAATTGTCAATTAGAAATCAATAAATTAAAATAAATTTTGTCGTAATATTGAGTTGTATGTACTTCAAAAATTTTCAGTTTGTCGGTTCAGTCAAAAAAAATTATTGTCAAAAATATAACTAATATTTTTACTCATTAAGAGTTTCTGTATTGTATTTAAGAAAAATGGTATGTGTATTTACGAAACATAACGAATTTACTTCACACGTTTGTGGTGGAGAGTATTGAAGATTCCTCATAATCAAATATAGCATTCTTACTTGTTTCAATTTCCGAATTAATATTTCAGTGTCAATTTTAATGTTTTAATGAACATAAAACTTCATAGCAGCTGAGACGATTGCAATGAAATTTAACTCAAACATGGTAAAAATAATGCCAACTTTAAGATTTGCACTTGAACATTATGCATCAAGCAGGTGTATTGTATTTAATTCGACTTTTACCAATTTCTTTTGACTGGACTAAACTAGTTGGAACATCGTGCTGAAAGAAATTTCACATATTTTAAGAAAATTTTTGAAAATATTTTTCGAAAATATTATAACTTTTTTGCTAGTTGACTGGTATAAACAAATAACCTTTCAAAATGTCAGTCATTTAGGCCCCGGTTAACTCGGTGCTGGGACTATTTTTTCCAAATAGTTGTTGATATGGCAGTTACGGCAGTAGAAGCTAAACATTTGATGCAGCGGGTTCCATAAATACCGAAACTTACATAAAGGAATCTTTACAAAAAAAGCATAATTATGAGTCCACTTAGTTTTGGTTTAACTTTGCAACCTGTCACTATGGTAAACAAGTCCATGAGTGGTGCAAGAACAATAATGTGGTATTTGTGCCAAGACAGGTATTGGAGAGATATTGGGCCTTTTTTTAAATAGAATTAAAGATCATAAAAACGTGTCTAAATGTGGACTATATGTTCGAGCCAAGTGACAGAAAACATAATAAAAACGATAATGGGAAGGTTAGAGGTATCATTTGACCTAGAACGGATAAGATCTCCCGAAAAAATTTTCCAAACATAGAATCAATTATTTATTATCTGAAGAACTTTTGAAAATCATTAAAATTAAGTATTACTAGACAAAATTAAGGATAGAAATTCTAAATAAATAAAAAATCCAAATATTAATTATCCATTTTCTATAGAAGTATTACATCGAGAATTAAAATATTTTGTTCCAATCACTCTCTTCGAGAATTGCTATAGAAAACACATAAATAACATATTTCGAACTTTTGCCATTAGAATTTTTTAATTTATTTTCAATAATTTTCCTGATACAAATGAGAAAATGGATGGTAAATAGGGTCTGGGTTTACTTGAGTAAATATATGGTAAATAAGGTCAAGGAAAGATAACAAATAGTTAGAAGCGGTTCCAAATTTTGTCATTTTTCTATTAAACTCTTTTCCGAAAAAAACTTTATCGGCAAAAACTTCTAACTTGTCTAAATCTTCAATTTTTTAACGTTGCGACGTATGAATTTTTTTTTTTTGAATGTATGAAGGAACAGAATTTATGTGCAGTAAAACACACCGGGTAAAAACTAGTATTATAAATATATTTCTAATATTTAATAAATTATGTTTGCAATATAAATTTAAAGAGCTTTAATTGGAATATGGTTATATGAATTAAATGTTATTTCTTTAAAATAAACTTGAATTTTTTTCTCGATAAAACTTTAATTTCTGTAGTCGGGAAGATATATTACATATTATAAATATGTAAAATGGGATTAAAAATATATTAAACTAATTTCAAATAATGTCGTTATATAAAACCAAAAAACATTACATTTCTTTACAATTTTATTCCCAATGTGGAGATTATATAATTATGATACAAAGTTTAATTATTGATTTTCTTTAACAAATTCCCTAAAGAAATATTAATTTGTTTCTTGTGATGTAAAAACGAACGTCAACTTTAACATTCACAATCCGCTAATTCATTTAACTTCTTATTAAGTCAAACAAAAATGCATCAAAAGTAACACTTTTATTTTTTGTTCACAAAATAATATCAATTACAAAGTTGAAGATGTGAATAAATTGATAAATAAGCATTTGACAGTTGTCCTCCTTCAAATTAAATATATTTTATCATTTCTTTTTTCCGTTATTCCATTTTCTATTATATATTTTCTCTTATTCCATTTATTTTTTTACAATATTTTCTTTTTTATACCGTCCGCCACTACAAATGGTGAAGCGGATATTAAAACTTCGTTATTCCTTGTGTAATGCTTAGAAGGAACCATCTCAAACCCCATTATGTATATATATTCTTGCATAAAATCAAAACCTGAATCGATTTAGCTGTTTCACTCTGTCTGTCGGTCTGTCTGTCTCTCTTTCCGTCTGTCCGTCTGTTCATCTGTTTGTCTGTCCGTTTATCCTTCTGTCTGTCTGCCTGTCTGCCTTTCCGTATGACTATCTATCTGTCTGTCCGTTTGCTCATCTGTCCATCTGTTTGTCTGTCTATCTGTCTGTATATCAGTCTGTCGGTCAATCTGTCTGTACGTCTATTGTTCCACAGCTCAATGAAAAAAATGAAAACTTTACCAAAAATCATCAAAATCGATTTAGCAGAAAAAATTATAGCAAAAAATATAAATAATTTTATTACTCAAGAACTATTCCTGTGTTATATTTATGAAAAATGTTATATATTATAACCTCTGTAAGACTATGTGTGAGTGTGTATGTACGCAACACAACGTATTTTATTCACATGCATTTGTGGTGGAGGGTATTGGAGATTCGGTGTAGCCAAATGTAGCGTTTTTACTTGTTTTTTTCATTTCAGTCACTAGTAGCTAAATATTAAGTAAATGTTAAATAGCATTTAATACTAATTGCCAATGATGTCTTTTTTGAGTGAAGAGAAAAAGCGAATAAATGTAATTTTAAAATCTCAAGGGAATGAAAATTGGCTAAAGTAAACATGCAAACATTTTATTTAAGTCTTTTTCTCATTTTGTTATTATTTTATTTTCTGTAATTTTTATTTTTCTTAAGAGAAGCATTTATTATCCTTCTTATTCGTTATTTTATTTTTTAAAAATTATTGCCAATTTCGTCACGTTTTATGGCAACCACTATTTTACGTTTTGATGCTTCCCCAGTGTAAAGCTGTCAAAATATATATTTTTATACATATTTTTTTCTTTTCTTTAACATTTCTGTTCCTGGGTTTTTATTTTCACTCAGCCATTCATTTTTTTGTATTTCACATTTAAAACAAATTTTTCATCGTATTGCAATAATAATAATTTCTTTTCGGCCACATTACGTGCGTAAATGTCACATTATTGTATATTTTCTTGTATCCTCTAATTTAATACATATTTTGTTATTGTTATTATTTTTAGATTTCTGTATTATTTAGAATTTGGAATTTAACGCTTATTTTTGAATTTGTAGATATATTGAGGCGTTCTACTTTGTTTCCGCTTCCTGGTTGTTACTTTAAAATTGAACTAATAAAGGGCCTTTTGTAACTAGGTGAAAGTTAAATAGAACAAATAAAAATATATTCGGCTATGTCGGATCTTCAAAAACTTCCACCACAAATACGTTATGTTTCGTACATACAGTTTACGTACATACATACTCACATATATACTCCCAAACACATATCATATATGAACGTTTTTCTTAATTATATAAAAAAACTTAATAAGCCATAATAACTTATATTTTTGACATTAACTTTTTTCAACTGAATCGATTTTGCCCATTTTAAAATATTAATGAGGTACAAATAGCTTTATCTTTCATTAAAATTTCATTCCAATTTGTCAATTCATAATTAAAAATTCTCTTGAATTTAGAGAATGTTTCAGATATCGGTCTATTTATATACTTTACTGAGCTCTATCCGTTATTAATGTGAGAGTACCAACAACAAACGGACGGACTTCGGTAAATCGACTCAGATTTTTATTTGATGGAAGAATATATATACATTATGGAATCATCTAAGGGACTCTCCCTTTACCACTTGTAGTAATGGAGGGTATAAAAAAAAGTATGAGTTGAAAATATTGTGAAGTATGGTAATTTTTTTCCGTTAGTTTTAAATGGGAGTGAACTAGTAACGTCAATGATGTTGCACTTTTCTGTCTGTGAACATTATTAATTAGAAGTGCGTCACTATTATCAGTTACAGTTTGCTTCCTGCTGCATTTACGATTGGTAAGACAGTTAATTGTTTAGTGTAATTTCTCTCGTTGCTTTCCGTTCTAAGAACATTTTTTGCCTCTTGGTACTGCTATCTCAAAATATTATTTCTTGGATTCAGTTTAAGATTCCTTCTTTGAGAATTTATGTTCCAGGTGTCATCTGTTATCTTAGGTCCCTCTGTAGTTACACTACACTCAGTGTTTTCTCTGAAAGTCGATTGTATGTTGCTGTGATATCTAACCATGAGGAACGTTGATTAATTAGCAAATGTTAACGGATTATCGATGCTAACGTCTTCTTTGTATCGTTATTGTTCTAAAGCTCCCAATAAATGTTACGAACAATCAAAAGATTTAAAAGGCCAACTTCATCAAAAATGTCAATGTTAATATGCCTTTATTAACACTTTTACCAAATATAATGTAATAATTAGCTGCATTAGTACTCAATTTTGTGCCAAAATTAATGTCGCTGAATTACTTTTTAATACTGTAATATTTAAGATTTTATTTAAATTAAAACCCTTTTCGTGGCTTGAAGGGTCTTTATATGGCAGCTATAATCAAATGTGAACCGATAATTAAAGGCAGATCATAATATTTTATACAAATAACGTTTGACTTTAAGATTAATTTTCTAAAAGTGGCATATAGAAATTTAATTACTTTAGCTTAACGCTTTTGAAAATTCCTATCCGTAAAAGTAATAGAGAAAGGTGGACAAGTGATGCTATTGTGTGGAGGAAGGAGATAAAAGGTTCTGCAATAGTCTGCCTTTCTATTTTGCGATACTCAAATTGAATCGTAAATTGCAATGCTGCGTTGGTTAAGAAAATATCTAATTACCAAGGACATTTTATACTATAGTCCAACTACAATAAAAACCCTCAAAATTATGTACCTAATATCTGAAGGGGATGTACTTAATATCTGCCATTGTCACTTATACTATGTTGTCGAAAACTATGTAATATTTCAGACAAACCTGATTCAAGCTTTATCAGGAATAAGAACACTCTTTTTTCATCAACATACATCTAACATAAATTGATTATCATTTATATCCAAGTGAACTCTTCAGTTTCCATTGAAGGCAAAGATGATGCATTATAAATTCAATGCAATCATGGGAATGTATGCAGACAATTCCTAAATATTCGGAAGATAGAAAGTCTCAATTGAGTTACATTTCTGTATAATTGAATAATTGTATAATTGAAAAGATAAATACCAAATAATGTTAAATGTGTATATCGAAAAAAGACGTTACCACTAATTATTCTTCTGAAGTGTTAATCTAAAAGGAATGTATTCATTAAGGTCCTCAAAAGAAGGCGAAAGTATAGGGTGTATAACATTGCTATAATTATCTTCACAACGCAGATGTCTAGATATCATTGGCACACAGCTTCAGAGATCATGAATCAACCTTATAAAGTTAAACAATTACAAATGCACCATTAATTTGTTCATTTGTATATTTTCAAAATAGTTGAACCATCATCGGAAAGTGGTTTTGAAAAGATCGCGCTATGGAATGTAATGCTGATAAATTAATGAATTTAAATACTTAATATCGATTTAAATCCATATCATTCCATGGTTATGAGAGGCCATTCATTCTATGTGAAATTTGTAAATGTTAGTGACCTTTCGACCAATAATGGTGTAAAAATGTGTTTTAATCTATATAAATCAAAGACCATGCCCTTAAAAGAAGATGAGAAAATCAAGACATTTTAAAAAATTCTTCGGTTTTATACCCGTAATATCTAAATTGCATTCGCGTAGTTTGATTTTAAATTAAATCTTTGGGAAATATACAATAATACCACTATCAATTGGCCTCTATGAAATAAGTTATATGAGATTTTAACGAATCCCGCAATAGACCATTCCTTACCATTCAGTTATGGATTCTATTCGAAATGATACTATTTCTCTAATTGACCCACAGCCACCGACACTGATTTAATTTTTACTTTTATACATTTTTTTCAAGAATTGAAATTCCAATAAAATAGCGAACAAATTCAATTATATACAAAGATCTCAGCAGGAGATTATTTGTTTAATTTTTCATTACATTTATTTTGTGTCGTTCATTTAAGAAACTTTTATATGAGTAAATCAGTATATATTTTGTATTACTTTTTTTGTTCATTCTTTATCTTTTCACAAGTAATCGTATGTTGTATGTTCTGGACAATGTTGGTGTTAATGCTCTACTTAAACTGATGATAAACAGACAATCTGCGCCTTAATTACATGTAATATTATATATGTGCAACCTAGTGTATACACTGAACCAAAAAGGTATTTAATAAAACGAAAAATGTTATATATCAACCAATGAAACCTTTGTTCATCATAACGAAAATTCTTCATATTGACGAAAAATTGTCAATTTAACTATTTGATTTCTTTAATAAAAAAGCTCCTAATTTGAATAATTTAAATGAATAACAAATTCATTTAAATAATATATTATTTGAATTGACAAAATTAATTTCTTTGTATTGATAAATATTATTCAATTTAAGTACCATATTTAAGTTAAATTTACGAAATTTTAGTTCAATTGAGGAAAAAATTAAATTAATTGTTGTTTAATGAAAAATTCTGATAGGACCAGGGAAAGGAGTATCCCATATAAAGCAAATTTTGATTATCGATTGTCTTAAGAACTATAACTGCGAGAGTTTTTAAATTTGGTTCCAATCACTTCGTCAGGGTACAGTTTTACTGAACAAAATGTAGGACGGATATGATCAGGGGGAGAAGTAGCCCCCATATAAAGCCAATATTCACTATCGAATGTCTAGAGATCTACCTTGGTCCCAATTACTTTAATACATGACTTGTGAAATTTCTTTCGAGATGTACGAGTGAGAAGAATTTTTGTGCAGCAAAGCGCATCGGGTCATATTTAATGAAATATGACAAAATAAATAGCCGTTTTGACTAAATATTTTTTGATAAAACATATTTTTTTCGTTAATTCTTTAACGAAATTTTATTCAATTTAGCAACATTTAATAAAAAAATTTTTTGATTAAATATTTTTAGCATATTTGAACTAAATTCTTCAATTTAAAGAAAAATTCTGTTTATTTGAATACAAATTTATTTATTTAACACCTTCTTTTTCTTTAAAGTTCTATGAACATTTTTCGTTAATATTACCTATGATATTTGGTTCAGTGTATGTGCGTAAGTCTGTCCACAATAGTGTGAACATGTAGAAAACTTATATACTTACAAGTAGAAACTTTATAAAAGCGACATATCCAAACACATACACATATATACTTATATATAAGTATATAAACAAAAAAGAAATAGTCTGATAATTAAATAAAATTATTTGTTGTTTTTTTTTTTTGGTTTATTTATGTATGTTTACCAAAGTATGGTTGAATTTGTTTGGTCATGTGATTATATGTGCGTGTGTGTAGGTAGTAAGTAACTTATATGCGAAGAGATTAATGTAATCAATAAACTTGCAATAAACTTTTTTTATAAAATTGATTTTCTTCTTTACTTATTTCATTATTTTGTTAAAAGTTAACAAAAATAACATACGAAAATAGCAATTATACACCAAAGGAAATAAGTATAAGGAAGTCTGTGATAATACAAATTTATGATTTTTTACACCATCGATATGCTGCGATATGTTTTGTTATTTTATTAAATTGTATAAATTTGAACATATAAATGGCACAAAACTTGCAAAAGCAGTTTAATCAAATCAAAAAATCTAATTCTACGATAGTCGGCACTTATTTTTCGCATTTGAATTTTTCATAAAAAAGATCTTTTGAAGGAAATTAAGTTTTTTGAAAGAAGCTTAAGTTCAACAGATGAAAACTTATAAAGATATGAATAAATGGTGAATTCAACACAGTATCCACGAAAAGGCCTGACCAGGGAAGAAGTGTTAAAGATGTGAAATTTGAAATACTTCTTGGCATTACAAATAGCGTTACCGTTGAGATTTTTCGAAAAGTTGCACAAAAAGAGGATTTTTGAAAAAAAGTCGCATCTAAAAGGTGATTTGCGGTTTTATTCACCAAAAATTAATTTTTTTTAATAGTTTTAAATTATGAATTTGCATTTCTTTCCATATAACGCTGAAATGATCTTGAATATTAACCAAGATCATAGAGCTATATTTATGGACTGTCCAAATTATTACACCTTTTGCTACCACAAGAGGTCAATAGTCATGTCCATCCATTTCTTTGTTTTTGGCATGCTCACATCCACAACAATTGACAGAATTCAATGAAATTTGACTTGAGTAGTTATTGTAGACCTGAAGAGTTTTTTCTTTAAAACGGGAGAAATCAGTTCGGTAGCAAAAAGGTTATAGACCGATATCTGAGACAAACTCTTAAAACTGAAAATTTGGGTTACGACTTAAGGAATTATAAAATTTTTCTGAAATCATCCATAGGAGCGGGTACAAATAAAAATTTTAAGAAAATGTAACTCTGAAATTGTAATAGAAAATTTAAGAAATGTGGAATAAATATATAAAAAACTTCCCGGTAGGACACGAAGAAGTGATATTCTTCTTACAAGCGATATTTGTAACATTATGTATCTCTGAAATTGTAACAGGTAATTGAAATCAAATTTTACTTTCTTATACATTTTTAAATAAATAATTACTTCTTTAATATTGAAGATCGCCATACCTATAATTATTGTACGCAGTCTAAAACACACTCATGTAATTACTTGTTTCTGGAACTTTAATAGTAAATACGCCTGCTATAAACAAAATTTAAGTTTAAAATTACCAATGGCTTAAGTTTGTATTCGATGGATCAATAGCAGCAAGCAGTCTGTCAGTCATTAAAACAGACAGATACCAAAGGCATTTAGCAAACCTCTACACATACAAATATAAATTTTCTTAAAACACAAGTGCACAAGTTTATACTTACGTGTACGTGATATTTTATGTGAAGACAGACAACTAACTTTACAAGTTTAGAATATTGAATGTTGGTCAAGATGTATTATTGTCTTTATATGCGTATGTATGTGTCTAATGGCATCTGAGTAATCAAAAGTCATCACTGTTATCGAATTTAACCACTAGCACTAATGTTAATATTATTGTTTTTATTGTTGGAAAATACTTATAATTGTAATGAGATAAAAATTCAAACGAAAATCTTAAAATCCAATAATATAAAATACTTTGCAACACATGTCGACACATAACTTCGAAGTTGTTTGCAGAAAATAATTACAGTTGTGTGGAAGTTAGAAGCATTACAAATATTTTTATGAGGTTAAGAAAATTCAGCAATCAATATGCGAAATATTCGAATGATGTAATAATTGTACCGAATTGTAAGTGATTTTTTTCAAGTTTAAAAGTCTTATAAGTTTAAAGTTTTTCTTCAGGGAAGGATACTTAAACGAAAGCTATGGACCGATATAAGCCAAGAAAGAACCACAATTTCAAGGCAGTTAGGAAATGCCCATGGCAATTCAAAATAAATTGGTTCATTATCTGACAAGAGTTTTATAAGTCCAAACCCGATTGCCAGGAATGGAGGTTTAATTGGAGCAGCAGCAAAATATGTACCGATATTGGTCATATTAATTACATATTTTTAGAACAGTGAGAAAACTCTTTGTGCCGAATGAAAATAAAATTTGTCTTTATTAAAGTTTTTATAAGCTCAAACCCGTTTTCTTGGCAGGAGCGGTATATGGAAGCTATATTAAGATATAGACCAATATTAGAAGTATTATAATAGTATTTATAATATTATTAAAGGATAGTTAAAAAGAGAGAAAGGGACTTATATGGAAGCTAGCACTATCTTGTTTATTATTGTACAAGAAAAAGTATATAGCAAATTTCAGCAAATTACCTTCAAAATTGCGACCCATATATATCACACACATATATTGGGGTGTATCAAAATTGTGAATATTTGAGCCTCTTATTGATCTGATAAATATATGCTTTAGTTACGTTTTCTTTTCAATCTAGTTTCCTTTTTTTATAATAGTTTTTTTCAGCATTTTGAGGTTATCTCGCGTATCATGCATATAATTTTTTAACAATAAACCAAAATAGATGGTCTTAAATAGGAAGTTTCTAAGGACAATATCAAATAATGATTTCATTGAGTTCACACAATTATTCCAGGCATGAGAATGTTTCCAACAGCTGTATGTCTGTTAGAAACGGTCATAACTAAATCAACTCAGATTTTGATTTTATACCAAAATATACATTTTAGGCAAATTAGAGAATTAGCGAATACGACGATAAATAACCGCTTTAAATACGAAACTAGTGTGAAGCATAATGGACGTTGAGTTATATTAACTGAAATAGCTTGATAAAGTTATTAAAGGAAAATTTCTGTAAAGAAGTTAAAAGAAAACTATTGATATCTGCTATTTATTGATAACAACGAGGCATTTTCTGAAATCAGACGATCTCCCTTGGTAAGAGAATCTTAAATATATTTCGATATGATGTATATTTTAGATTATTGAGAAAGCCTAACACTGCATATGCAAAAAATCTTATGCCAAAAGTGTAAGGAGTGGCGGATTAGTGGTTGTCTAGGGCTGCCTGTCCACATCTTTATTTTTTCTTTTTTTATGGAATAAGAAATAAAAATTCTCGTCTTGAAATTTTAAGCGTAAATGTTAAGAGAAGTCCTGAGAAGTTGAGTTTACTACTGAAATTCATATTTCTGTACGATAATGATCAGAAACATTCTGCTAAAGATGTATCCACCAAACACTTGGGGGAAGAATTGTATCTAAGAGTACGAGCACGTAACACAGATGCACCTGTAGTATTGTCCAACCGAAAAATAATATTTTTTACATAATTAAATAAAATGATATTATTTTGTCAGTGGAACAGTATTACAATTTGTTTTTAAGGATTTAATTTGAGGTTGCCTAAGATATCGGTTTATATCTTTGGACTGACTAAATAGAATATTGATCAGTAGCAAATGTTAAGACCAAATTTAATAAAATTCCAACCGGTAGGAAAAGGAATTTTACAAAAATATTTAAACCTTATAGGATCGTGGATGAATTTTTCATAACGTTAGCACTTGTGATGATGTACGGTATATAAGTGAATATGATTTTTAGTTCCTCTCAAATTCATACGCCATATTTATATTCTCTATGTGTCTTATAACAAAAAATATAGTAAATTTTAGAATTGGGATAAAACTAATGTTGTATATTTAATATACTTCTCGACAAGAACTATTATTGAGATCTCAGAAGCGAAACTAGAATAAAGTTGATTTTTTAATATTATAAGGTAAAATTTTCAAAATAATTTCACAACACAAAATATTATTTATTTCAAGAAATTTATTCCGTTTGCAGATTTAAAAGAAAAAACATTTCATATATACTCCGATTTCTTAACTATATTTCGCAAACTTGTAGTTGACTCGCTTTATTGATTTTGTTTTCCCAAATTATCGATTTCTTACCCAAACTCTATATAAAAGGTTAGTCAGTTGTATTAATGGTAACTCAGATTATAAGGTAGACTAAAAATTCTTTTTTTTATAGACTAAAAATGATTAAAGAGTGGACTTAAATATCCTTATTTCAGATCTAGAATTAAGCTACGTAATGATGAAGATGAAATGGGTTAATTTGGCGATTGATTTCTGATAAGTACTACATACGTACACCCTCTCTTCAAATGAACCTAAGTATATTCTAGTTAAGAACTATAAGGAATCACTAAATCGTCGGATTTTCTATAAACATAAAACATTAGCACAAATGAGAGATAAAGGTTTTAATTGAGAATGCGTTTTCCCTGTAGAAATAATGAGGATGAAAAAATAAACATTTTACATCAGTATTTGTATTAAAGGCAAAGAGAAAAACGTCCAGATTTTGAAAGTCGTTTGTCTATACATAAATTGGAATTATCAATATTTATAATTTGGGGAGAACTGGAAAATAAAAGAAATTAAAACTTCATTTGAATCTCTATAATTTATTTTTACTTTCACAGCAACCAGGTTCCGCACATTACTTTAGTGTCGTATTTTTATTGAGTAGTTGCACCAAAAAAGGGGATTTTCCGAAAAAGATCGCAATTAGTTTATTTTACAAAAAAAGTTTATTTCAGATTTTATTTATTTGTTTTTATGATTCTTATTATTTAATTTGCAAATATTTTTAAATTAGCACCAACGGTAAAAATGCTTTAACATATATAAATTCCAGCCTAAATGTTACATAATCGGACTTAATCTATTTTAATTGTTTAAAAATAACTTTGCTTACTTAATTTGTACTCTGGGTGTATACTTAATATAATTGATTAATATAACTAATACGCATCTAAGTTATTTATATCTTTTCAACACAACTGTTGATAACAATTTTCTACATATGTGATTCTTAGTATTTGACGTTTTGTTATCAACTTCTAGAAAGAAAATTAAAAAATAAAACTAGTTAAGTAAATATGTTGCCAGATTTTCTATGTTGTTTTGTCATTTTATTGTTTATTGTGTTTATCAAAAGGTAAGACAAGTTGAAAGTTTACCATCAATTTCATTAGTCGATTGTTATTCACATTGTGTGAACTTTATACGAAATTAATCGTGAAAGTTTTTGTTTCAAACTTTCAACAAATAACTAAAACCGCCCACATATACAGTTTTCTCTTCTCATTTAATGACTCTTTTTCACATTTTCTTAAGATAATTTATACTGAGTTATCAACAGCAGCAGGAGCAGCAATGACAACAAAAATAACAACCTGCCAAAATGACTGGCTTTTAAAAGAAAGTCAATCTAAAGCTAAAACATACCCACACAGAGAGACAAATACCCACAGATTCTCAAATATATTCACAAGTTTGACATGTATCTGAAGTATAAAAAAGTAATTTTGTGGCATTCCATCGCCTCATCAACTATTTGGAAAATTTTGCAGTCAAACTGTGTGATTGATGAAATACGCTTGCGGTTTTCAGAGAAGGTGACTAATACTAACATTAAAATGTCAGTTACTGTTGTATACCAACTATATGTGTATGATTGTGTAAGGTGTGAATATGAGAGTGTGTGTTCATTTCTAGCAGTTTTTGGTGAATGTCAGGAAATTGTTATCGTCTATATATTTATAAATTTATTAAATTAATTTTACTACAAGGTCAGATTGCAAGACGTTAGTTCTCTACAAAAATCTTTATAGGTCCACAATATTTGGACAGATATCGATTGATTTCAAATCTCACGTTAAAACTACAGAAATTATCAAGAGATTTTCATAATAAAGATCATTAAACTTGCAAAAAACTGCTGGGTTTTGTGTGAAAACGCTTTATATGATAAGCTTAGCAGTTACTGTAAAATAGATGAACATAGAATGAAACTATAATAAACACTTCTCTTCTAGAAGTGTCTACTTTGAATGTTTGTAACTTTGTTTTAGTTGTGTCAGCTTTAGACATTAAAGATAAAATAAGCAATTACAAAGATACACAAATACTTGTAGATTTCTCTTATTTTTGGTACATGTGAGAGGAAAAAAAAGGGATCTCAAGGGATTGAAATTCCTTGCTTTGATTCTTTGCCGGTTTATTGTAGTCTGGCCTACACAAAATATAGGTGATTATACTGTCTACAAATAACGTCATTTTAGAAATATTTGAATCTGGAGATGAGTTAAACGAATAAATTTAGATTTAGATGAATTGTTATATCAGATATCATTGCACGTCATTACTATGCTGCCGAAACTGCCGAAACGATTTGACTGGATAACTCCAATCTTAAGATATAAAAAGACGGGAATTTTATTAAATCACGTAAACTACTTACATGCCATTATGGAATAATCTGTATAACGACGTTCATGAATGTGTTTATGCATGAAAATATTATATTGTGTAAAGAATATATTAACTAGGAAAGCAGGTAGATTGAAGAGGGAAGGACGATCAAAGATTACGAACGCTGGATAATGACATTCATTGTTGTTGCTCAAAAGTGAATCATCCACTAAAAAGGCGCATCATTCTGCTTAGCCCATTTTGAAATAGTAAATAGTAAATATTTATTATTATTGCCGATTCCTTCGTGTTCCCATATAATTGGATAAAGTATTTTCTGTAATATGCTTTGCAGCATTTTGCCTCTTTCTGAATCACTTTCTAAGTTGATTTAATGATATCTACATGGCTGTTTATGCAGTATTAAAGATTTTTTGCTAAAGCTTATCAGCGCCACAAATATTTTTGAACTTATTAAACTAGAAAATGATGAGTCCATTATTACATAGTCACATGCTAATGTCCCCCTGAGTTTGGTTTTAAATCCATAATAATTTTTAAAAATGATTTTAACCAAATTTGCCACAAATATGTTATTTAGAATTAAAAGTATTTTAGCGAAATATAACAAAAATGCGTTAGGGTGAAAGATCGGAACCACAAAGTTTAGATGTATAAACTACCTCACATCTACTCAGATCTCATTTCGAATATTAACTTTTGATCAGGGCAACCGAAGTGAAAGATGTTAACTAATTCCTCTACCTTGGAATTTTAATTTCAAGGAATGGAGGATTAAAAGAAATTGAGAGCACTTTGCAGAAATCACGATATAGTATTTGTGTAAAGGAAAAAATGCATGTACGTCAGATTCGGAATCAAATCAAGGAATTGTCAGTGAGGTGGCGACTACTGCATAACAATTTCAAATTGACGTTAATAGGGGTCATCCACAGTTCCTGGTAAAACAATCAATGTTAATTTAGTCCCCTTCCTCTTGTTCGTAATTACCTTGAATGAAATACTATTTAAAAACAATGTAGTTGAATCTCCGCTTGCATATTCATATTTTCACGCTTCTCTTACATGACCCTATGTTAAAAGACCAATTCTGTGTGTCTTTGAATTCAGCAGATAATGGCGCCACTAATTTAAACGATTTGAAATCAAGTTTTCACATTTTTGTGCAATTCTGACTTCTGCGATATTTTATTTAAGGATGTTGAGCATTAACGAACTACTTCCTCTGTGATTAACACACCAGTTAAAAACTTTATCACGACTTCTCTATCCATTCTATCTATCCATTATCTTTTCATGTAATATACTACATTCAGTGAGTTCAGTTTCCAAGAGAGACGAATTCTAAATTCGTCAATAAATATATGTACAATAGTACAGTATTGTAGTGACAGCTTCATCGATATTTGATGTATTTGCGTGGCTAAAGGTTTTCCATTTCCAATTATGTGTTGCACCAAGCGTGATCACTGAAATAAGTATCAATTTTCTAGTAAAATGTTTTTATTATTTTAGTCCTTAATATTTGACATGCAAATATTTTTATATAAAATCTATTATTTTCCTTTATTATAAATTCATCTACAATTACTGCATCATATTTTCTTAAATGACTACAAAATATTATTGTCACTACAAACCAATTACTGAAGTTATCATTTATTTTAGAATTCCAATATAAATAAATGTTTAATAAATAAGAAAAAAAATATCATCTTGATTTTTATCATCAACAATCATCACACTAATAGTGTGATACTTGAACAAAAACAACTAAACATCAATTATTTTATTTTCATTTTTAGTTTTAGCTTCTTCATCCCTTTTCGCTCTATTTGCATTTTGTATTGTAAAACAACACTAGTTTGGCTTCACTCCAAGTTTATTATTCTTCTTCATTTTTTATACTCTTCCAAAGATGGATTATGAATTTTTTGGCATTCAAAAGTGAATTAAGGCCAAGTATTTTTTCTTAAATTTATTTTTTAACGTTTTTGTTTAACAATTCATTGTTTTTATGTATAAATGAATTATAAATAATTCTAGTTCTTTTAAGTAGAGTTTTTGTATACACGAGTGAGTTTTTTTCTTGTTGTTGTAGATGTTTAGTTTATAAAACAAATATTTGAGCATTAATTGTGTTTTATATTGAATAAACTATTACAGATCATTAGATAATGTATAAAGACTAATACTTTTTATATCGATATACAATATATTTTTATTTTAATATTTGTATTTATGTTTTCTAGTACAACATCTTAATATCATAAAGTTTTACTGTAGTCCATATTGATAATTTAGGATAAAATATCACAGGAAAATATAAATATATCAAAAATATGTATGACGATAATATATGTCTTGTTATATGTTGCTTCCAATGGTACGTTCGGCTATGCCGAATCTTCAAAGCCCTCCGCAACAAATTTGTTCACATAACTTAATAACTTAATATTATTAGATATCGGTCTATATCTTTTAATGTAGTGAACCGATTTTGCTGGTTTTAAATAGGAAACTTCACAGGATTGTAATTAATAATTAGGCAAAATTGAGTTCTGGCCATTAAGCTCAATATATTTTTTTGGTGGATGTGAGCGTGCCAAAAACAAACAGACAGGCGGACAGACAGACGTACATAGTTATATCGACTCAGTTTTAATTTGATGCAAAAATACAGTAAATATAATACCATGAATACTTATACGTATGAGTTACACAAAAGCATTTGGATATATCCACATAAATTTTTACATGTATTCAGATGGGGAATGGGGTTTCTAAGAGTTTCTAAGACTTTCCGGCGCATTGAATGGAGAAACTACTACTTTAACATTTCTCAATAAAGATTTCTTGTATCGTACTTATTTATTACGGATATATTGATAATTGTGAAAAATATGAACATTATTTTTGTTGACTTGAGTCCATTGATAATGTTATAATCATTAAAGACTGCTAAACAAGTTAATTATGATACTAGCAGAATGGAATGCAATTTTCATCCCGCTATGACCGTCATCAGCATTCTTTGTGTCTTTTAAAAACTGATGACAAAAAAATAAGAATGCTTTATTCAGCTATGTCGAATCTTCACCACAAATACGTGTGAAGTAATGTTACGAACTCACACATACACTTTTAGACACATACATTATATAAAAATTTTTCTTAAATATATATTTTAGCTAAAACATTTTCTGCTGAACCGATATTGTTAATTTTGTAATTTCATTCCAATTTGTTGACTTATTATTAACAATTTCATGAAAGTTATTTGCTTGAACTTAGAGGTTGCCTCAGATATTGGTATACATATTTTAATGTACGGAACCGATTTATAGTACAACCATCATTTTAAGTATACTGTTCACCTCAGAACTACTTCCTGAGTCTATTTAACATGTTTGTTCCTTTGGCTGTCGGTTTAAAATATTTTATCATTTAATCTCATTTTGTCTAAGGATGAAATTGGTCATACAAACGTCTTCATGAAATATGTTTTTTAGTCCATAGTAGTTCTAAAATTTTATTAACTTCATGAACAGCATTTGTTTTCCTAGAAAGTTCGAGGATGTGGAGAGTTTAAGAGTTATAGATAAATGGACACATTATGTAGTCATATAAATAAAAGCAGCCTTTTTGGTATACATTCCTAATAGAGAACATTTGAAAAATGATTTGCTGCAAGTTTTCGCACAAAGAACTTTTTGCAAATGGTGACTGCTCTTGGATCTTTAACTTCTCTTTAGCATTGCCTCGAGCATCAGCAACATAAAAGTGATGACCAGGAAATTGCAAAAAATCTGACAGAAAGTATCATCCGTCATCCATGATGAAGAAATAAAAAGGGTTCCGAGAAAAAGGTCGGCATATTCAAATCATTACAAGAAAAGATATAAATTATTAATGGGATCTCTTCTGAACAAATATACAATCGTGATGTAAAGATTAGACCCTTTAAAAGCTTAACTGTATACGTGAATATTAACGAAAGGAAGTTATCGAATATATTAGAAAATGTCATAAATTATAATATAGAATGTTATAATGTTTTGCAAAATTTTCTGAATACTTTCTTAAAATTTTTAACACATACAAAAATTTAAATAAATATATATTTTTTTCCATAAAGTTTAATAAGCAATTAAAGTTCCATTTTTATTATGATTTTATATATATAAATATATTTATATATTATTGTAATTTATTGTATTGCATGTTCTATTTAGATGTCAAAACCTCTAGTAATACTTCCTTTTGTTGAAGTCATATCATTTGTCCTTGATGTAAATGTAAGAACAAATAAAAATGCTATATTCGGCTTTGCCGAATCTTCAATACCCTTCACCACACATCCGTGTGAATTTAATATTCTGGGTACCGTAGATATACATATACATAAGATAAGTTATATTTCTGTCTAAAAATCTTTTTCTACTGAACCGATTTTGATCACTTTTTGGATGAAGTTCATATAACTTGATATTATGACAAAAATTTCATTACAATTTCACAACTTATAATAGATAATTTTGCAGAAGATCATCGCTTAAACCCATATTATCGTATGATACGATTAGGGAGTTAGATCGAAAAATTCTTAACAGACGTTTTTCATTAAAACTTTAAAATCAAGTATTATTTTCTTTTTGTTCGTTACCCTCATCACCGCAAGTTTATTAACTTTGTCATTACGTGTGAAACACCAAGAAGCAATCATATAAGACCCCATAAAGTAAACTTGCCTCAAATCAAAATCTCCGTCGATTTAGCTATGTCCGTCTGTCATGCCTATTTTGATTATACGAATTCAATAAATTGTCCTTAGCAGTTTCTTATTTATTGGTTCATTGCCAACAAGATATAGACCGATATTTGAGAAAAGCTCTTAATTCCGTAAAAGAACTTTTCTAATTTTTTCAATAAAAATTACTGCATTTAAAATTTAAAGGCTGAAATATGCAAAATTTTGATACCTTGCAAAATCGGTGTGCCATATGGCTCGTAATTTTTAAGATAATTTTCTGAAACTTGCATGTATTTATTTTGAAACTAGATTGAACTGGGCTCATTGTTTGATCTAACCCCCATATAAGGCTCCTTCCCGGAATATCGCTAAAAGCTTACAAAACTTTAAAATAAGAACCGATAGTAAACTTCTCAGGATTATAGTGAATACTTAGGCCAAATTGCATTGAGGTCTGACAATTTTTGTGGATGTGAGCGTACCAACAACAGGCTGACTTCCGTTACACACGGAATGAAAAAGTTAATAGACTCTCTTCATCACTTGTGGTGGTGGAGGGTATAAAAAGTGCACATATGTTAAAATGTACGCAAAAACCTTTAATTCCTAATTTACTCATAAAACACAACATTAACAAAGTTTTTCTCCTTTTTTTAAATTTCCTTCTAAATGTAATTAACAACTTTACAAACAAACATTATAAAGAAAAATATGTAATAATTTTGTTGTTGTTTTTAAATAATAAAATATAAAAACACTTAACAGAAACAATAAAAACGTTCAAAATAAAACAATAACGAAAACAAGAAAAAAGAATTGAAAATAAAAAAAAGAAAACTAAACTAAAACAGAAACAGAGGAAATAGAATCAACTTAAGCTTCAACTTTTATGTCTTCATAAAATCCCAGACAAAAGAAGAAAAAGAATTAAATAAAACACAAACAACCAAAAACAAACGAACACCAGCAACAACACAACAAAATTCACTTTGCGTTTTTATAGTTTTTTTCCTCCAATTTTGTTTTTTTTTATTTTCATTTACCCACGTCCTTCAAAGAATGGCAGGGAAAGAACGTTAAAAGTCTGTTTGTTGAGTTTGTTATTAAGTTTGCAATAAATCTTTGTCTCGTTATCGATTTTCCCATCAATTACTGGTCTGGGAAGGGAAAAAATGAGGGATTACCAGGAAACAAATAAATTTATATTAATTAAAGAAAAATTGTGTACAAATTATATGGATGGGAATACATATTATGAATTTGTACATTAATAAAGAAGGGCAAGCAACAGAGATGGTCAGTGACTTTTGATTTAAGGCATCAAACCACTGAAGTCTTTTCTTCTCCTTTTCTCTTTATTTATTTTTAAGAATAACACAATCATAATACAAACATAAATAATATTAAAGACTTTTTAAAGGCTTTTATTTCTTTGTGCTTTATGTGAATATAATGGTACTTATGAGTTGGGAAATATATAAATCTTTGTGTTTAAATTAAAAATAAGTTGAAAATATAAAGTATATGCGATATGCATCCTTCCGTCTACATTTTCAACTTGCATACCCTTTCTTTCTTCAGTCGAATCGATTGTCTACAGTACAGGTCCTATGATCATATGATCATGGAACCTGTACAATTATCCGAATTCAATAAAATAAGACTGCATTTGCCTGCCATTTTCTTAGCAATTTTCTATTTAAAACCAGCTATACCAGTTCATTGCCAAACAAGTTATAGACCGACATTTAAGACAACCTCTAAATTTCTAAAAATACCTTTTTTAAAATGGTATTGGTATTAGGAATATGCAGTTGCAGTACAAGAAGCCACTCATTTGTTACTACGAGTTTATATCAAGGAATGTTTAAAAAAGAGGTTTTTGGCCTGAATTGGCATCTTTTCACTTTGGTAAATGAACCCTTGAGTGACACAAGATCAATAATTAGGTATTTGTATCAAGAAAGGAAAATCCTCCAAACTTCTTGGAGCTAAGACCAGGGTAGAGATATTGGGCTGTTGTTAAAAAGGAATTGAAGAGCACAATTAGGTTATCAGAATTGTGATAGATTTTAAACGAAGATGGACAATCCTTTCGAGCAAAGTGACAGAAAGAACTATAAAAACGTTAATGGAAGGGTTTATGAAAAGCGTTTCAAATTCCACGCAAGTGATTAAAATGATTTCTTTGTGGTAAATTTCAATCAAATAAACAATTAAAACTGTTAGTTAAATGACTTCGTTTTTATTAACATATAATTATATAAAGAATTTTTTCGATCTCAGTTCTTAGCTTGAGATCGATTAGACCCAATTTCCTCGCTTTGTTGTCCTATACCAATGTTTCCATCGTAGGGAATCTACATAGAATGAGACTTCCATTTTTGATGCAATTTTCACAACAATCATGGACTCTCCTTGTATTCTGTAGTGAAATCACCAGATTTTAATGGAGAAAACTTCAGTTTACAAATTCCTTGTTGGCTTTTTGAAAATTTAACCATTCATCAATCTTATTAAGATTGGTTGTTTGGTCAAAGTCATGGTGGGGTATGATGAACAAGTGGCATCAGTATATTCGGCTATTCCGAATCTAATGTACCACCAGTTACTTTTTTCTTGGTGATAATTTATATGGAATATTTCTATAAAAAACACCAAAAATAAAATATTATAAATTTGGCGTTCTGAAAGTACGGTGTGATTTCTTTAAAATAGGAATGAATTATGGTATTGAGAAGGGATTTATAAAATTATCAAAATTTTACCCTAATTTTTTGCCACCATATAAGACTCGAAGAAAAGTATGACGAGTTCAACTCAGCTACATAAATTACAGCCTACTTAAAAAATATTAATCCACATCAATAATATGAGTTATCCGTTATTAAAAATGCTATAGATACTGTTATATATTTGTCTGTAATAAGGAAAATGTCATTAAACTAACGATTAAATTTTAATCATAACTTCTTATTTGACTTTTTCTTGTTATGTGCCTTTAATGGACTATGCGCCAGTGTATTAAAGAAGAAAGTTGAAAAAAATGTGCAAAATATTAACAGAATTTTAAGAGTTTTATTGATATACAACTCCGAAAAGGAAGTTTATACTTGTATTAAAGTAAACAAAAGTGATGAAAAATATTATAATTTGTTTTCATCGAAATTTTAAAGTAATTATAGATAACGGTCTATAACTTTTTTGCTACTCCCCAGATTACCGACTTTAAATAAAAAACTACTTAAGATAATAATAAATATTCTGTCAAAATTAATCAGATTTAGATATGATGCAAGAATATTTACTTTTGTGATCTTAAACGATTCCTTCCTCCATTGTCACCAATAATTATAAATGGTATACAAATTAAACCATGAAATGATTATCATAAATTAACTGTTAGGGTGTATTAATTTTATCATTCCGTATTTAACGCCAAGAAGGAATTAACTTAGGCACCATTGAAAATATATATACTTCTTGAATCAAATCAAAATCTGAGTCGATTTAGCTATGTACGTCTCACGTCTAGAATAATTGTCGCATTTAAGTCGAACTTAACTGCGTCGTTGGTTGTTGTCCTAATCAGTTTCCTATTTAACGCCAGCATTATTGGCCCATTAACAAAAGTGTTATAAGCCGATATCTGAAACTATTACAAAATTCCAAAAACATTTTATTTTTCAATAAAAAATAACTGGATTTAAACAGAATTTAATCATAAGATTCAATTATATATATTTTATCATCGTTCAAAAAATCATCAAGATTTGATCAATAGAAAAAGTTATATGCTAAAATATAAAAAATTTTGATACGCTCCAAATTCAGTTGGAATTTTAAAGAATGTTTTCTGATATTTGAAACATATATTTATCTTGATGTAAAAATAAACCAAAAAAGCTAGATAGTGAGAGAGCCTATTTGCTTCCATATAAGGCCCCTCCCAGAATATGGTTCTGAGCCTATAATAATCTTAAATGTGAACTAATATTAATGAAATTCGGAAAAATTGTTGATCTTAGTATTTTGGATATATTTTATTAATTTCGGGGTATACTTTTCTACAGCTAGGCATATAAGTTTCCCTCTCGGAATATGACTTTAAATTTATAAAATCCTAAAATATGAAATTTTATTTAGTTTCAGAATATAACTATTTTAGATATATGGTATTAATTATTATTAACTATGTTTTGCTATAGCTCCGATAGAAGGCTCTCTTCCGAAAAACACATTTGAGCTTAAAAATATAGAAAGTTTTTTCTATGAAATTCGTAAAATTTTTTGTTCTGTGTGGAATTATTAAATTTACCAATATCGGTCCATATTTTGTTAGGTTTTAAGTTTATGGTTTTAATGTTATAAGAATTTTAATGCAATAATTTTTCAAACTGTCATTAAATTATGAATCACATTTGACAATTATCGAAATATATTTTGTCATAATTAATTCCACTTCTCGGAACAGGGTATTAGGCTTAAAAATTACTAAAGCATGAACCAAGTCCAAATGCAATAGCAAAATTTGAGATGGGACTTCAAAATTTGAATTAACTTTTTAGTTTTATTTTTGGTTTTAAATAAAATTGTGTCACTTATTTTATTATACTTTTAATTCTTTAATTTTTTTTTTTTAATTTTCCATTTAAATAAATTCTTAATATTTTAAATTAAATTGTAAGTTCTGAATTTTCAATATTTTCGTAACAAAATAGCCGATGGTCGTAAGTTATTGTTGTTTGAATTGCGTGACAAAAGAACATTCATTTATATTAAAGTCTTTAAAAACTTTAATGGCGCCAAAGGCAAAGTTATACCACTTAAATGAAATAAATAAGTATTGCAAATATATTATTTCTTGGCAAATATTTAATGTAATGAAATCTTTTATGAAATTAAAAAAAGTTCATAATGAAAAATACAAAAATATTTCATGATGCATATTTTTAACCAGTTAAATTATCTAAGGTTTTAGTTGATTTCTGAAAATCCTCAATCTTGCGAAAGTCTAAATTCTTTTACAATACATTTACATTCAGAATATTATTTAGGGACGAATGTGTTAGTTGTATGTCTATGAATTAAATGTAAATTTTACGTGCAAGTGTTGATGTGTATATTTAAACATTTCTTGTTTCAATAGTTTGTAAAGACTCTTCTCTCTCTCTGTCTCTCTCTCTCTATTAATTTATTACATTTTACATTCATTATATTTCGAGTCTTAAGTTTTGGGGTTTTAATGCCAAATAACAAAGTAAACTTAAATTGAAGACCAGACCAAGAATAGCCAACACATTCACTTATTAAAATAAAATACAACACATCATAGTAAAATGTCATCACATCTAAATTGAAATGCCATTAAGGTTTCTCACATATTCAAGTCTGCAATTCCAAAACATATATTTATTTATAATAACCCAGTAAACATTTGTTTAGAAAGGTCATAAAGTCGTGTGGAAAATCCTTAACTCATTATTGATTAGAGATTCCATTTATAATCTGGGATCTTTTAAAAAAATTTTAAAAACGCACATCAATATAAAAAAGAAATAATTGGAGCCACTTCTTAGTGCTAAAAAAACAATACTCCTGCCATGGCATACAATATATTGCTACATGGAGTTTCAAATCATTTTCTAAAGGTACCTATATGTGAGCTAAACTAAAGACTGTTTATTATTATGACAATTAAATATTTAATTATGTAGGAGTTTTATCAGCTTATAGTCAATTCCGAGACAGAGATTAATATAGGAATTATAGCCAAATATGGACCGATTTTTTGCGGTTTATTTATATATCAAAACAAGTAAGAATATTATAGCCGGTCAAACCCCAATGTAATACCCTACAATGTAATGTTAGTTACTAATGGTAGTTACGAAAAAGTAATGTTCGACTCTCGTATAATATAATTTTCTGACTTGTTCTAAAGTGTGCAGTACATTATTGTGAAAATCACATTTGTGTGAAATTGGGTTATGTGAAATATGGGTTTAAAAATAATTTTTGTGGGGGGTTAAATGGGAGCCACAAGAAATTATCGACAGAGTCTCGTATAATTTTGCACATCGACTTTTACTTATATATCTTAATTTTAGGAATTATTGTTACAATATCAACGTATATATGAGATTTATGGCCTTCAAAGTAATATTTTTAAATGGACTTAAATAGGACCTAAGTGAAGTAATATACCAACCCTTAATACCCCTAATTTAACGCATCGGTTTAGCATTCCATAGGAATTATTATATCAAATTTCGTAAAAATCACTTTAAATTTAGGACTGTTCTGAGCTTAGAACCTCATT
The DNA here is from genome assembly GCA_004302925.2 of Cochliomyia hominivorax. Classification (NCBI taxonomy): domain Eukaryota; kingdom Metazoa; phylum Arthropoda; class Insecta; order Diptera; family Calliphoridae; genus Cochliomyia; species Cochliomyia hominivorax. Next base: position 53,491,889 of record PYHX02000413.1, read on the forward strand.
CTGAGAGGACATTTGCGTGGGAGGTAGCTGAACCAAATATGACAAATTCAACAGATTTTGTCCGTGGGCCAAAGTAATAACATGTAGCAATTTTCATTAAAATATCTGAAAACACCATTTAAATGACCAACTTTCGGGACGGATATACATAACGACGGGCATCGTTAAAATAACTTAAAAAGTGATTTTTAAAAATGTAATGCTATTTTCTCTGTTTATAACAAACATCAGCTAAAACGCATAATACCCCAACCACTTACGGTGGTGTAGGGTATAAAAAATGTATAGGAATATTTTAGAAAATTATTTTTAAAATTGCAAATTAATAATACCCAAATATTTATATGATTTTTAGCACGATGTACTAAAAATCATATACATTTTTTAAGCAACTTTCTAACTTTTAAAAGTTGGACATCTCGGGTATGTGAATATTTAAAAAAAATTCAAGAACATCTTTATGAATTGAGACAACAGCGATTCTATATGAAGATAGATAACTACTAAATCGTTCGTCAGCTTAAACTCCGATTCCGGAAAAGAGAGCTCTTAGCAAAACTGCAATGAAATATGGTAACGTAATCTTGAATTTACCTATAAATATTGATAAAATATATATAAATAACATTTTGATAAATTTTCTATTAACTTGGTCTATTTTTAAAAACCTTTTAAACCTAAAACAAATTTTCAAATTTCAATAATATTTAAGAGTCTTAAGATATTATTAGACCCTTAAATAGGAACTGTAGCAGAATATGCCCCGATATACATCAAATCAGTCGCATATATTCTTATTGTGATTTTTATTGAAAACATTTTTAACATTTTGGACCGAGAGAAATCATACTAATGAAAGTATTTTAGAAAATTTTAAAAATTTTAAATTTTCGCAGAAGTGGCCTTATATGGGAGCAATGGCAAAATATGGACCGAGATTAATTAAATTAATAAAATATACTCAAAGCAGAAGAAAACTTGTGCCAAATTTCAATTGAATTGGTCAACATATAAGAGTTTTATAACCTCAAAACTATTATCCGCGAAGAGACCCCTTACTTTTTAACACAGGTCAAATTAATTAGAGATATTTATTATAAAAATTGCTCTGAAATTCAAAAAATTTCGTGCATATTTAAAAGTTTTATAAGTTTAAAAACTTTGATGAAAATTTTGAAGTGCATATTATGGGAATCGATTACGGAATTTTGAAATTATCTTAGATATCTGCGTATAACTTTTTTATTAATGGTTTTAAAGAAAAAACTGTATGGGACAACGACAAATATTTGAATTTTCATTGAATTATTCTAAGCCTGGAATTGTTTCCAACAGGCAGACAGTTAAACGGACGGAGTGATGGAAAGACGGACATAGCAAAATCAACTCAGATTTGATGCAAGATTGTATTTCTTATACACGGAATTACAAAGTTAATATATCCTTATCACCACTTGCTGTTTAGCTTTGAATATAGTCCCTTCACGAATAGTGGTTTAAGCTTATAAAATTCTTTAATATAGAGCTATTTTACTGAAATCGAAATCTTTTAACTGTATATCATATGAGTACCTAATTACCGGGACATATTCAGTTATAACTCCCATTAAAAGTTGCGAGTTATTGTAAAACCTTTTTTTGAAAGAGATAAATAAGTTAACACTTTTTTTGTCCAATTTATAATTCAAAAGTTAAAGAATTATTTCCAAAAAAGTTAATGGGAACCCATTTTGCATGAGAGAAAGGTATTAAATTCAGTTATGTCCATCAAATTGTTTGATGGGTTACATTTAATACTTTGTTTATTTGTTTGTTTCTTCATTCGTTTGGCGAGCAAATGTGTGTGTTCTTTAATGTATGTTTTGTATTTAAATGTGATTGTTGCCACATATCTATGTACATATACGCACATATAAACAAATATACATACACTCAAATCTATTACAACATTTTTTTCTTCAAAACCCATTTACAATATTCGAATACTTTTTAATACTTCTAGAATTCCAAGAAGAAAATATGAACTAGGACATTCAAATGCGAATGTGTACAACAAATAACACATCCGTTTCCATATGCTGACATTAAACAAAGGAAAATTATTTCATTATATAACAAAACAACAACGTCTGTATTAAAATACGTTCATGTGGTGGACAAAGAAATTTGTACAAATCTTGATTAGAATACTAAGATATCTACAAATAGTTATGTCTGAATATATGTATTTGGGATTTTATAGTTTAATGCTGGTGTTTGCATTTTATAATGACCATAGAAGCGATATATAGAGAATTCTAATTTAAATTATAAATAATACATTTTTATTCGAGACATTTCTAATTTATTGACTTTTTAATTATAACTGATGACTCGTTTGAAAAGATAAGTTGTAAAATTATTAAATTTAAGTAACACTTAGTGTCTAAAATCGTACTTTTTTTAATCACGATGAAGTGCTTATCTTCAATTTTTAAAATACATTTTTTTCTTTAAAGCATTTATTATATTTTAATTACTTTATGAATTTAACATCGTTTTATTGATCGAAATACACTATATGGATTCATTATAGCTTTGCTTTTCAGAACACAGGAACACACAAATTTCGAGCGACATGATCAGATAAGTCTCGGTTGATTCGGACGTCTAACTTGTGGTCGTTAGATCCCCACAAACGAACTGTTATGCATACTAGACAACAATATGATCTTGGGTAAACACTTGGGAAACAACATATTCTAAAAGAATAGATTATCGCATCTGGACTGGGTGTGAATCCGACGAAGGCTGGGTTTCTTCACTAGAATGTATAAGGTTAAGAATTTCAATTGGGATCCATTGGGACTATCTAATAACGCCAAATATCCTGGAATTGTTTTCGATAACAAACTATCGTAAAGGGAGATTATACTATACGTTGTAGGTATCTATTCCTATAATAAGGCCATTGGTCGCACATGGGGCGTAAATACTAACTGCTTAAGATAGAGATTTGTTGCTGTTGTGAAACAATATTTCTGACGACTTTCGCATAAGTCTTGAGATTGATGGCTACCATAATGACTTTTGCGCTAAGAACAACCCCGAAGGACTCACTTTTTGAGATAGTATACTGGCTGCCTTTTGACTTCATGGGCCAACAGGCTGTCTTTAACTCTGTTGGAAGGCTCTTCGCTGGAAACCCATTGAACCGACATTCCCACATTTGGGATCACACCGCTCTTGACTTGGGACTAATCGACTATTAAAGACAGAAATCTCTGCTATTTGACTGAGATATAATCAGATATCCGAAGATATCAAAATTTACCTACAGCAAACAAGAGAAGAGATCTATAGCAGATTTCTATAAACATGACAGTGAAATATTAATTTTTTAGGCTGATTTAAATTTCTAAACACAGTAATTATTTCGGGAATGGGACTGCAGATAGTCTAGCCAGACATGATGCATTGCTTTGAGATGATTGCATCGATCAACTCTGGCATACTTTAAGAGGTCTGCCTTCAAATTATTTCCCAAAAGTTTTCTTAATATGATATGAGCAGTATGCAGTGGCAAAAAAACAAAAGTAAATAATTTATTACAATGTGAAATTTACATCAAAGAATGTTTACAAAAGGTCGCTTCCTTTCATAAATTGTTCACTTATTTTTGGTCTGACTTGGCATCTTGTCGCTATAATAAACATGCCTTTGAGTTGTACCAAGAGATATTGTCCTCCAATCTGCCAATGGATTTTGTTGAAAGTGAATTTACATCGGTATAATTAAATATTTAACATTATTAGAGATTTTGTGATCATATAATTCACGTCCATGCAAAAATTCATTTCGAAATATTTTTCTATTTTGGGAAAAAAGTAAAGCGTTTTAAAAGCTTAACTATAAATCGTTTAAATGAGTTTATGTCACTTTAAAATTCTATAGTGAAAATTACTTACTTTAATACATATCATGGTATGTGGTGCACCTGAAATATATAACACTTTTCTCATAAATATTAAAAAATCTTATAATACCGCTTTTAAAGTTGAGAGTCTTGCTGATATAAAGTGGAAAAAAGGTTAATTCTATAAAAAAATAATTATGCATAATTATAATTAATCATTATTTTTAGTATTTTACTATGGTTTGATATTAACCTAAATGGCTTTAGTATAACTAATAATTTCAAATAATTTTAATTAATTCATTTAAATAATTATTCGACATTGTAGAAAATTTTACTTATAAACTTATGTAACAGAAACCCCACTAACACTTGTAGACGTTAAAATTAACAAAAATTATATATTGAAAACAACATTTAAGGTTGTGTCGAATTTTAAATATGCTTCTTTTGAGTTTGATATCAAATACTAGAGAGATGTATAATAATTTGTCCGGGAATCAGAAAGTTAAAAACATTTCCACTTTTCTATGCAGAATTTCTCAAAATCGGAGTTTGAGTAAATCAGGATTAAAAAATTTATTTTTCTCACTAAAACGACCATTCTGTCATTATAAGAGTCGATTGGCAGAAAATACTTTAAGGACAATTCTAGGTTTTAGAACTTAAAAAATATTTAGTTTTTTATTATGCCTTCCACCACCACAAGTGGTGATGAGGGTATATTAACTTTGTCATTCCTTATGTAACGCTAAGAGTGAATTATTTCAGACCCCATAATTTATATATGTTCTTGCGTCAATAAAAATCTCAGTAGATTTTCGTCAATCTGTCTGTCTGCTCACATCCACAAAAGTTGACAGAGCTCAATGAAATATTCCTAGTAGAAAAAAGTTATAGGCGAAATTATAACTAATTTTAAGACTCATTAAGTGTTTCTGTGTTATATTCTATATATATATATATTTGTTAGTGTATTTGTGTGTATATGTATATCTGCGGAACCTAACGTATTAACTTCACACGAATTAATATAGCTTAATATAGCATTCTTACTTGTTTTTTTTTATTTGTCAAATTTGATTAGGGATTGTGGAAGGTTTTTACTAATTACATTTCAATTTAGCTATTAAAAAGAATTCTGTCTCAATTCATAATTGAGATTCCGGGAAGCACTCGAGATATCCAACTTTGGAAGATCCTTTTTACCTGGCCAGATAGGGGCCCGTTCTCTTTCAAGTCATCTCAAAACATTTAAACGCTAAGCATTAGATATTTCTTTAACGTTTCAAAAGTTACAGATTTATTTCTAAAGAAATTCGTATTGGACTTCCAGTACGCGGAAGCAGACTTTTATGATACCTGAATTAACATTCTTCCCATAGAAGACTCACTTTAAAATACATTAATGTCATACATACACGTTACTATTATTACGTTATTTAAATTCATTGCGAGCAAAAGATTATGCTAAACGCTTTATGATGGTCGATTCATTGATACTTATTTTAAAACGCATAAATCTAATGGAAATATTAATATTTTAATTAAGATTTCTTTAATTATGTATAAATAAGAAAACCAAATAAGGCGATCTTCATTCCAAATTTCCGTAGTTCGATACCATATGGTATTTCATATCGAAGCGACTACGATTGTTTTCACTTCCTTACACATATAATTAGTTCTTAAAATCTAGCCAGATGATCACAAGTTTTAATTGGACCAGACACGAGGTCAAAGCACGAACACATGTAGCTTAATCAGTAAAAACAATTATTTTCAAAACGAAACAAAAAAGTAGTCATAAATAGGGAATAAGTAAGGATCGATAATAGTCGTCCTGCATAGATTTTTGTGGTTTGAAATTTCACTCAATGTCATTTGTGATATATCCAAACTGATGAAAGAGTCGCCCAGTCTATATGTAAGTAAGGAAATTTGTATTATCAGCAGTATGCTGCTGAAAATTACTATTATTATAGCAGTGACAATAAACCAAAATCTTTTTCTAGATTTTACACATAAAATGAAAATTTTTATATACCCTGCACCCTCACTTGCACTTGTGTAGGGTGCAAATTATAAGAAAAATTATATATATATTTACATTTAGTACTTTTAAAACAAAAAGTCAAATGTCACAAAAGCTTCGTCAACATCTTTACTTTAAGTTATTGCTATTAATGCTTGAGCTGTTGCTATTTATTTGCATTAGTGTTGCTGCTACTCCTTTTATTGTGCCGTCATTCATTTAAAAGGAAAAGAAATAAAGAACTTACATACAAACACATATATATATACACACACACAAACACTTGTATAAAATTTTTTAAATGAGACATCAAAAGGATTTTATTTGTCATTGTTTAGTGTTGTAAATGTAACAACTATGGCTGGGCTGGATGGCTTGCTGGCTTACTGACTGACTGACTGAATAAGTGATTTTTTTTGTTGGTCGGTTGATGTTGGTTACCTCTAAAATAAGAAATAAAACAGAAACAAAGCAAATTTGTTGTTGTTGTGTCCTTAACTGTCTTTATTGTTGTTTTGGTAGTCATTGTTGTTGATAGTGCTGCTTCTGTTGCTGATATGCTGCTGCCTCTATTTCTATTGTAGATATTTAGTGTTGTTCATGATGTTGTAGCCATTTTATGCCATTGTCATTGGTGATGTTTCTTAGATTTTATATTATACGTATACAATGTTTTTCAAAAGTACTGCTACTACTACCACTACAATAAGTTCGTGTGTATGTGTATGTCTGTGTGTATATAAATACTTTTCTTTAGCTGTAAATATTTGTCTGTATTTTCATAATATTTTTTACACAAATTTTTTGATTGTAATGTTAATGTTTATGTTTGTAGTTTGTTGTTTCCTTTGTTCTTTGTATCTTGTATTGTTATTATTTTCTTTCTGTCTTTCTAGATTTTTTGTCTTTTCTTACTTTAAGATGATGAAAAGTACAATGATAATTATGTTGAGTATGATGTTGTTGATGACGATTATATCGTAACAATTTTTATTATTTTTATAGAAGAAGAGAAAAGACACAATATTGGCCACTACAATAGCGTTTCTATTGCAAGTATTGTTGAGTGTTAAAAATAATTGTTTCATTGCTCGTAAGCTTAATTTGATTATATAATTTGATATACAAAAAGAATAGGAGGTATACTTAGTTTGTGAATTGGTTTGCTATAAGCGAGATTACCAAAAATATTATTTAAACATTATTTTTGCTATGTGTGAAGAAGTAGCACGTAATTCTATTATTTAATTGATAATGCCTTTAATTCCTTTTATACATTTGAACGTAAATAGTGAGTCCGAAAAGTTCTTCAAATACCTTTATATCAATAAAATACTTTGGACCACTTTCTGTGTTTTCAGATCCCTTTTAATAAGAACCAAATATTTCTCCACTGTCCTTAGCTCTCGACAGTTTGACGGATTTTTTTGTACAAATACTATATTATTGTTCTTCTACCACTCAAGGGCATGTCTACCATAATGAGAGAATGCCAAAGCAAGACAAAACTAAGTAAATACATTATGAACGAAGCACCCACTTTTTTCCTTAATGTAAAGTTCGGTGTTTATGGAACACGTTATAACAAATGATTAGGTTCTTTTGCCGCAACTACATATTACTTGTCATACCAAGAACTTTTTGGAAAATTTTAAGAGCTTTTCGGTTCTATACTTTTCTTTAATATTCCTATAGCTTTAGCAACATAAAATTTTTGACCAGGACATGGCAAAAAATCTGTCAGAACATTCGTCACGTCATCCAATATGCAGCAAGAACTTTTTTATAAAAATATATATTAAAGGCAGTATGAAAAACATTTGTGCGAATTTCAAGATAATTGAATATATTTAAGAATTTAACAAGTTTAAATCTCTTTTCAGAGAAGGGACCTTGAACATATTATTACTATAAAAATTTATCCTATAATTCGTTTTTAATGATTTGTTTAAAAGGTAATGAAATACGTATATTTTTATTTATGGAATAAATTATGTCGAAATCCGAAATTTTTGTTGGAAAAACTGGAAATCAAAAAATGGAAACGAAACAGTTATCGAATTTTGAAGTCGATAACTGTTTCGTCATCGAATTTTGTTGAATGCAAACAATGAACATATTTCCAATAGATAAATCGACTCCTATTTTGATGTGATGCTTTTGGTGATGGAGGGTATAAAACTTACATTAAATCACTTATTTACTATAGATTCAAAAAGTTTCCAAATGTCCACTAATAATTTTTTATCCATTTAATAATCTTTTTATTTTCATATTTAAACTTAATTATTACAAAGAATATAAAAAGGGACGAAGTATAAATTTTTACTTTTGTCCTAAAAAAGGACCCACTGCATATATGATCCAAACAATTTAAATCTTCTAAAAAATCTTAAAAAAGTTCCACGTTATTACCCCAAACAGCATTACCGTTAATATTTTAAAAAAGTTGCACCAAATAAACTGTTTTCAGAACAAAAGTCGCCTCAAGTTCACTGTACCAAAAATTGCGCTTTTGGTGAATAGTTTTTGATTAGGGAGTTTACACCGTTGTGAAAAATAAGTGACAATGAAGTTTTTTTAATCTTATTATATTTCAATTTCCCTTACATATTTAGAAAATTAACACGTGATGCTTTTTGATAATTTTATCCCTCTAACTTCACCCAATATATAAATAATATTTATTGATATTTCAATTTTTAATAAATATTAATGAGCTTTTCTAAAATCTTTTAGCAAAATTTCAAATTTTTTAAAAAGGAAAAAAAATTCAAAAAGTCGCATGTACCAAAGGTAACATTCTGTGCAATATGGTACCTTTTATGATTTTGTATTCACCTGCAAAAACAATTTTTTATAAAAAAAATATATGAAAAATTCAAAAGATTTTACAACGAATACAAATTTGTTTCTTTTAGATCCGTTTAAAAATAATAATTTATATCAAAATGTCCAAACACAAAAAATATTACGAACCAGCTTTAACCTTTCATTGTCACATGAATATGCGTATTAAACAATAATTATCTATTCCAACATATTTATAGTAAAACATTGAACGCAACTAAATGGTTCACGTAACCTTATTTAAGTTCATAAATAAAAAACAGAGGTCTTAAAAATTATTATAAATAAGAGTGAACACACAAGTAACTAAAAACTTGACAAACCAGTTTTTGTTGCCATTTGTTGTGCGCAACTACAACTAGTATGTAACATGCAACTGCTACTTCGACTGCGTAAACGTGTTTGAAGAAATTATTACTTGTATTACAGACATGTTGCGTCATAAAAAAATCAAACACTAAAATTCATAAACCAATTTTATCGCAAGTATTCCGCTCTGTTACAGGGGTTTTTAATAACTAACAATTTCCAACATGTATTTATAGTTTTTGTATGAACATTAACGTACGCTTGTTATTGAACATAAATGAGGTAAGGAGACCTTATGAATAGTTGTGTTCAATGTTTTAGTATAAATATGTTCGAATTGAGCTCTTAGAGTTTAATTATAATTTGTTTGTTGCATGTGTAAGTTGTTGCGCATGCGAACATTTTTATCTTGAAAATAATTTTGTATATTTTTTGAAGTAAATAAATAGAATAAATAAAAATTTGAAACAATTATAAAAAAATATATATAAATGAAATGGTTTAATTTCAAAAGTATGTATGTAAAGCATGTATTTTTTAATGAACACAATAAAAAAATGTAAATTACAAATTTGGTTTTTTAAGTTTTTATAAGCAGAGAAAAATCACCAATATTTGCTTTTATATAATTTTGAGATTGAAAGATTCTTAACACACGCTTTTCATTGAAATGTTTAATCCAAGTGTTATTTGATTTTTTTATCAAATTAACTTTGTAAAACACTTAATTTATTATGTTCAATGTCACGTAAATGAATATATTTTTTGTATGATTAAAATGAATGATCAGAAAAAAAACGTACTAAAATTATTAAATATTATCAAGAAAATCCAACTTGGTCCTACAAAAAAGTTGGTTAAACATTCAAAGGTCTGCTGGCAAACTGTTTCCATTGTTATTTAACAGTACTGGCAGAACTTGTTGGCTAAAGTAAACCTGATTCAGCTGGAATCCCAATCCAAAATAATCCAAAAGTAGAAAGCATTTTCAAAATACCTCCTAACATATCCAGTAAGAAATCAATCAGGTTAGCTCAGACTATTTGGTGTGAAAAGCTAAAACTTATGCTGGCTTAAAAACTTACAAAAAAAATGCTGACCATCATACTAAAAAAATTTTCTTGCTAAATAATGGATTACGAAACGTAATTTTATGGTAAAAAATTTAATGATTTCAAGGGAATGTTAAAGAAAAGTCTTAAAAAGCTATTTAAATTTCCCAAAAATTATTTAGCATGGCAAGCCAATCATTTGTTACAAAGGGCTCTATAAATACCGAAATTTTTATCAAGGAAGGTATACAAAAAGGATGTTACCACTTACAAGACTTTATAATATGTACACTTATTTTTGGCCTAAATTGACATCTTGTCACAATGGCATTGAGTAGTTCAAGAAAAAAAATGTATTTATACCAAGAAAGGCAGATCCTCCTAACTACGCAGAACTAATTGCAGTGGAGAAATATTGAGCTCTTGTTAAAAGAGAAAAAGGGTGTCTAAAAGTGTGGTAAATTTTAAACTGAGATGAACTACCTGCTCGAGCAAAGTGACAGAAAAACTATAAAAACTTTAAAGGAAGAGTTTCCGAAAAATGATTGAAAATTTCATCACTAGATATTGAAACTATTATTAGATGTACATGTATTATTTTGTACATTTGAATAATTACTTCAATCAAATAAAAAATTAAAGGTTTGGCAGTTTCGTTTTTCTTCAGATACATATAAATATTTTATTATATTATATTATATTATATTATATTATATTATATTATATTATATTATATTATATTATATTATATTATATTATATTATATTATATTATATTATATTATATTATATTATATTATATTATATTATATTATATTATATTATATTATATTATATTATATTATATTATATTATATTATATTATATTATATTATATTATATTATATTATATTATATTATATTATATTATATTATATTATATTATATTATATTATATTTATTATATTATATTATATTATATTATATTATATTATATTATATTATATTATATTATATTATATTATATTATATTATATTATATTATATTATATTATATTATATTATATTATATTATATTATATTATATTATATTATATTATATTATATTATATTATATTATATTATATTATATTATATTATATTATATTATATTATATTATATTATATTATATTATATTATATTATATTATATTATATTATATTATATTATATTATATTATATTATATTATATTATATTATATTATATTATATTATATTATATTATATTATATTATATTATATTATAAAGTTTATCACCCTAAATTAAAATTAGAAATATTTTATTTTTTTAGTAAATTGTCACGGTCTTGAGATTAAATTAAATAGTTGCGCAAGCTTAGTTTAAAATATATATTTAAGTTTTTTTGCGGTCATTTAATATAAATAAAAGGTTTAAGACTTAATAATAAGGCGCTTATTAAAATTAGTGAACTTTTGAACTATTTTATATAAATTATAAAATAATTAAATTTTCCTCACTTCTGGATTGTTTGACAAAATATATACACATTTTTTTTAAATTTTTTAATAATTAAAATAGCTTGTGAATTTAAATTATAATTAAATAATTTCAATTACAACAACTTCAATAATTGCACAAATATAACCACTTTTTAAAAGAAAAAATGCAAGAGCAACATCCTGCTCGTTCAAATGACAGATCGTAATTGAACTTTATACATTAAATACGTTCGGATTTATACTAAAGTATTGATCACAACTTAAAAAATGTTATCCAAACCTGATCTTAGTTTAAGTACAAACGAATGTTAACGTTAAAAACAATTCAGTTATTAATACATATTTCTGATGTTAATTATTCGAATTTTAAGGTTTTATTAAATTTCGTAGGTACAGTGTTGGTGTTTAGAATCAATGACAATAACAATATGTTTGTCAAGTTTTTAATAACTTGTAACATGTGTGACAACAGGTAGGAACACATCTTTTATTTAAACATTTAACCCATGTACATGTGAACATAAGTTTTGAATACCAAACTACTTACGGCTAACAACGCAAAAAACAGCTTAACTTTATTGAATTTCTTCGGTGTATATAAGTTTATTGAATATGTGACATACCGTCAGATAATCAAACAGTTAAATGACATCATAATTCATGGATTTTACAGGTAGACCGCTAAATCTCATACGTAGGTGTATATTAAGGATTTTCATTGTCACAGATTTTTCATTATTTCCAAAGCTTTAAGGTGCTTAAAGTAGAGTATTACCACGGCCATCACTTTTGTTATTGTTGTTGTGTAAATTTTCATTTTTTGTATAATGATTTCTAAGCAATGGAAAATGTTTTTCCTTCCATCTTAATGTTTACAATTAAGCTTTGTTTTTTAAAAGGTTTTTCTATCTTTTTTTTTTAACGTTTGTTAATGTTTCTATTGTATTTCCTTTTTGTGCACAAGCTAAATGTAGAATCTTCTTTCTTATACCCTACACTAATATAGGGGATGAATGAGAATATATAAAGATTATTATGTCGTGTGTAATATGGAAACAAAAGTGATATGCGCTATTAAGCATGGTCACCATTGTAAATGTTGAATTGAATAAGCTGTTTAGATTTACATCTCTAGAAAATATTTACAATGATTAAGTCCAGAACTAGCACCCACATAGAGAAATTTACTTTCATATATTTTGTTTTGAAAGTACATTCAGAGAAAGATATTTCAAATTCGGCATAGCCAAATATACCATTCTCACATATTTTCTGTTTCCGCTGCTACTGTTGCTGGTAAAGCTGCTGTATTAGTTGTTTTTGTGCTTAGTCATCTGGTTGCTTGGTAGTGGTAGTAGTGGTGATGGTAGTACTTCTTGTAAAACACAATGACAATGACAACAATGAATTCAAAGAAACATGACATTTTTGTTGCTCATTCGCTGAAATGCGAAAATACACGTTCGTTTAATACAACATTGTTGCTTTTACTTTTATGTATATACAAGTATCTACGAATGTATGTATAACCGTGTATTGTATTTATGTATCTATGTTTATGTATTTGTTAGATTGTATATGTTGAATAATTCGTACGTTGCATGAATTGTTCACATTTGTCACAATAGTGGCAACTGTCATAACAATTCTTTTGTTTTATGACAAGATTTACCATTATTTTTCCTTTTTTCTTTTAACTCTCCAACATTCATCCAATGTTAATCTTGACAAAAGACACTTGTTGATGTTAAATATGAAATAATTTTGTTGAATGTTTACATTTACTTACATATCTGGGACATTGGGTTACAACATTTGTATTTGGTCCTTGCAACATTTGCAGAAAATAAAAATTAAGCAGAAAAAGGAAAAATAATAATAATAAAATATAGTGGTTTTTAAATATTTAAAAACCGCCATTAAAATTATGTCAGTTAAGTGAAAAAGTTATTTTTAGCAATCTGAATTATTGAATAAGAAGGATTATTTTAACTTTAAATGTTAAATTTTGTTCAAAATAAAATAAAATAATTAAAATTATGGATTTTATATGCATAGAATTTAAATGAAAGACAGAAATTGAAGTAAGTCATTAAGTAACAATTCTGCGACTCTGAGAACTGAAATATTTTCGACTAGTTTTTGGGTCCATATCTTGTAAAGGACTTAGTCAATGATACTTCAAATCTACATACCTTAGCATCGGACAGTGTGGAGTATTTGCCTCTCTTGGTACAAAATCGACATTATTGTTTTTGTCCTAACCAAGAGCTTGTTTACCACAATTACAGGATGCCAAATCAGGTCGAAAATAAGTGGACACACTATGAAGTCTTTTGAATGAAAGCAAACTTTTTGTAAACATTCTCTGATGTAAATTTCGGTATTTATAGAGCCCTATGTAACAAGTGATTGGTTTCTTTAATCGCAACTGCATATAGCTTGTCATACCAAAATTTTTTTGTGAAATTTTGACTGCTTTGGAACCCTTAACTTTTCTTCAACATTTCAAAGGATAATTTTTACCAGGAAATTGCCAAAATCAATTTCTGTGCTCTATTTTTTACATAATAATTTTAGCAACGTTCTCCACCAAATCAATAAAATTTCAAAAAATTTGAAGAAGAAATTAATCATTTGTTACAACTGGTTCTATAAATATCGAAATTTATTTAAATGGAAGTTTACAGAAAAGTCAGTTACCGTTCATTTTACCTCATAATGTGTCCACATATATTTTTCCTGTAGTGATGGTAAATAAACCTTTGAGTGGTACAAGAACAATAATGTGGCTGGGCAAATCCTCCAAACTGCCCGCAGCTACAGCCAGTTTATAGATATTGTGCTTTTATTAAAATATAATTTAAGAAAACAACAAATGATCCAAAGTGCTACCACATGGAGAGGAACCACCCTATTGAGCAAACAGACAGAAAGCACTGTAAAAACGTAGATTAGTCCGAACACTGAGTAAACCGGGCTGCTTTTCTAACAGATGTGTTAGGAGTTCTTTAGAAATTATCTTTCTTATTATATATATTTATTATATATATTTCTTTCTGAATTAAGTTTTCTTATCAACGGAAAAGTTCTCTCGGTGCTGTTTAACGGTTTGAAGTTAAATCTTAGAATGCATGGTCTGTTGTAAAAAAAACCTGAGTTAAAGTTTTAGTGATATATGTTTAATAGTTACCGATTGTACTCCTTATAGAGATCACCATGTGAAGCTGCCTGTAATTTTCAAACAAAGTAACAATGAAACAAAGATTTATTTTTATATATAAAAATAGATTTAGTTGTAATTATTACTCATCTGCCTAACCAGTGTTAATCTTTTACAGAGATTGAAGAATTAGTGCATTTTAGACCTTTCATCAATCTGAAGGCAAAACAAATCATTAAAATACGAAGCGTGGTGGACATCCACATAAATTAATTGAAAGATATCGTGTCAAAATTGTACAATTTACAATTCAAGAAGAAAACCACTGATACCTGCTATTAATCGATTGACAATATTGTGTTTTGTAAAACAAATCGGAAGTGAGTCCTGTAACTTCGGGAATCAGGTGCTCTTCTCAGATGAGAGTAAATATATTATTTTTCAACCTAATGGACATGTTAGTCTTACAGTGGATAAAATTATTAACCTTAATATTCTTAAGGAAAATATTAAAAAAAAATAAAACATGCTAATGATCCGAAACATTCAGTATACGATGTGAAGATTTTAGTTAAATATAATAAGTACAGCACGTGTTTTGTCACGCCGATTTTGTAATAATTGCTGTGCCTATTGTTTTGACATATCAAAAGCTAATATTTTTAACACTTTAAGTTACTGCTTTATTCCTTTAAATAATTTGGTTATTTTTTGTTTTTCACTGTATATTACACCACTTCATGTTATTATTTGTCAATAGAATATTAAAATTGAATTTCGCAGTACTTAAACATTTAAATTTTGTGTTTAAACTTATGTCTGTAACTGTATACAGTGTTACCGTTACCATTTGCTCCCTTTTATCCCCTTTTTATAATTTGCATTTTCGGCATAGAATTTCATGAAGTTTCGGTAATTCGGCTTAACTAAAGACATATCAATAAATTGTATATAAATTATGGATGAAAAGGTTAAAATTAAGAATAATCGAATCGTAAAAATTTATCAACTGCACTTCTACGAAATTTATAATGGAAATCGAAATAATGTTAAATTAATGAAAAAACTAATTGTTTGCAATAAACAGAGCAAATGCATAATTTAAACATTTCAAGAAGTATTAATTTTTGACAAATTTATTCTGTGACAACTTTTGTTTCACAAATCACATTTTAGGTGCAACTCAACGGTAACGCTGACTCTATATAAGAAAATTTTACTCCAAATGTAGACTCTACATTCTCGGTTAATTAAACACACATTCGCATATGTTTACAGACATAAGAAAAATTATATAGATTTTTCCTCTTTTCCTAAAATTTAAGGCGTGAAAAATTCACTACAATCACTTGTCATTGTCAGTAATTTGCAAAAGTCTTTTTAATAAAAATTCATCTTAAGTGTTTAATAAGTATCGAGAAAAATACTTAATTCTTTGCAAAAACTTAAAGTGAGTGGCATTAGAGCGCCAAGAAAATAGAAAAACAAGTAAGAAATCTATATTCGGCTATGTCGAATCTTCAATGCCCTCCATCAAAAATGTGTGTGAAATAATTATGTTAAGTTTCGTTTATACATACTCACACATATATCATTAACGTAAACAGAAACACTTAATGAGTCATAAAATTAGTAATATTTTTGGCTATAATTTTTTTCTACTAAACCGATTTTGACAATTTTATTTTATATGATAATTAAGTACATTTAACCTAATATTATGTCAAGATTTTATTCTAATTTTTCGATTCATAATTGACAATTTTTTGCTGGTTTTAAATCGAATCCCACTGTACCAAAAACTCGAGCCAAATTTTATTGTTTCAATGACAGACAGTCACAGACAGATGCAAGAATATATACACAAAATGAGTTCTGATATAATTTCTTCTTAGCGTTACATACGGAATGATAAAGTTAATATGCTCTTATTACCACTTGTGTTGTTGGAGGGTATGATAAATGTAGTAATCGAAAAACAAATTTAATTGCATAAACTGAAAAATACACATTTAAGCGCAAAGAACATGTGTTTTATATAGAACGATTTATTTTGTATATATGTATGTGCGTATATACATGTGTGTTACATGAGTATATTTTTTCTAAATTTAGAATATTTATAAAACTGCAGATATATATTATTTGCGGACTGGCACCACTTGCATTTTCTTAAGTTTTTTCAGAGTTTAATAAACTCATAAAATGAATTATTATGATAAAATTTCTTGAGATACAAAATTATAATTTGTATTCACGAAATAAATTTAAAAGTACAAGTGGAGTGGAACTAAAGATGCAGCAATAGGAAAATATTTATTATCTCATTAAATATTATTTTTTTCTTTTTATTATCTTATTAATAAATCTGTATCGAAATACTTCAATACTCTTTAAAATCAGATAATGTATGTCTTATCTGTATCTGAAATATTTAAGTGCTAGAATTGCAATTTGTATTACTTTATAGAGAACCATGAACTACGCTATACAATTTCAGTTCCGAAAGAAGTAAATGTTATACTTCTTTTAAATTAAACAAAATGACATTTTGCCATTGTCCCACTGTATTTTGGTTCCACTGAAATATACTGTGGTCTCAAAATAACAGAGAACTTCAAATATAAAAATAATGTGAGAACTGTTATACCCTACATCAGTGTGGGAACAATATAGCGATCAATTAAAAGTTCCGCCTGCGTGGTTGTCTGCCCATATGATACTTTTAAAGATTTTTTAATTTAATTTTGTATAACTAAATATGGTGGCTCATAATGGATTTCCTTTTGAAACGAATTATGTTTCGTCTAATAATTGAGATAACTCCCATACAATTATTCTACCGGCAAAATATTCATATCTTCCATAAGATTCATATAGCATTGAACTTACACAAACTATATTATCAGATTATAACTTGTCATGTCTCCAATATAACTTAGGTATATATGGAGTGAAATGGAGAATTCTTAACACACGTTATTTTTAAAATTGTTTACCCAAATATTATTCGCTATTTCTTATCAAATTACGTATGTAAAATATGTCATTTATTATAAATTAATAATTTGTTAATCTCATTAAAATAAGTGATCAGATAAAAGTTCATACTAATTAAATAGTTTCAACAAAACCCAATTTTAATAACTGTCCCAATATAAGTGAACAGTACCTGGAAACTTCTCGTTGATAGAAAAGGTAAAGGGAATGATAAACAAGCTAAAAAATTAATCAATTCAAAAGAGCTCCAAACAGAGTGCTCAGTACAAAAATTTAAAGCAAATGCAGATTTAAGACATGTTACACTCAAAAAGTTGCCGACGGTAACGATGCAAAAAATGCGAAGCCAAAAAGCAGTGCACGGAAATTGAAGTCAAGTTTTAAAAAAATTATATATTTTTGGTGCATAATTGATGACGAAATTTATGTTCTAGCAGATTTTTTGCAACATCCTGGTCAAAAATTTTATGTTGCTTGGTGCTCGAGGAAATATTGAAGAAAAGTTTAGTAACCAAAAAGTTTCTTGTGTGGTAAGCAGTATGCAATTGCGGCAAACGAAACAAATCATTTGTCACAATGGGCCCTATAAATACCGAAATTTACATCAGTGAATGTTTATAAAAAAGGCAGTTTCTATTCACAAGACTTTATAATTTGTTCACTTATTTTTGGCCCGATTTGATATGCTGTCATTATGGTAAACAAGCCCTTGAGTGGTATAAGAACAATATGTGGTATTTGTACCAAGAGAGGCAAATACTCTAAATTGCCCGGAGCTAAGACCAGTGGATGAGATATTGGGCTCTTCAGCACTAATGATGAAATTACTAATAATATTTTTTTCTTTGTAAAATGTAATGATCATTTCAATCAAGAAATAAAAAAAACTGTTCGGTTATTTCATTTTTATTAACATATATGTATGTTAAGATTTTTCGATCTCATTCTTTACATATATTATAGCATAAACATAAACCATTATTTAAAGTAGCTGTCATCCAGGTCCCCTTTTTGGAATGTGGTTTTATGCTCTTTACTATACACCATGCTCTTAATTGTATACCAATACAACACATTATTTCACTTACTGCTTTTAAGATATGTAACCAATTTTAAAAATATCGGTTAACTTATAGTTTCCATATAGATATAGGTTTTAAGCCTAAAACACTCTTAAATATGGATTCATTCAAATGTTTTTCGTATTATCTTGAAATTTTCATGAACATCGCCATCAATTGGACTATAACTTTTATATTTGTCTCAAATTTTTCTTAAAAGTGTTTAAATCGATAAAGCTTTAAAACATTGGATTATTTCTGTGAAATTTGAAAATAATAATTTTGAACTTGGCTTAAATATGTGAAGTGTAACAAACTTCCAAATCACCAGACCATATTTGATTGAAGCTTCACAAGTTTCTTATGGGTTTAAATTAAATTTTATTTAGTGCAAGATTTTCTAAAATGTAAATGGTGGAGGGTATTTAAGATTCGGCACAGCTGAATTTTGCATTCTGATTTTTTTTTTATTTATTCAAATGCTCATTTTTCAATTTCTTTAAAAATAATTTTATTTAATATACCCTACACCACATGATATTTGAGTATTATGCGTTTGTGCTGATATTTTTAACATACAGAACAAATGGTTTATTACCCACCTTTAAGTAAACCCTTCGATATAGAATCACTTTCTGAGCCGATTTAACGATGTCCGTCCATCAGTCTGTCTGTTTGTCTGTTCAGCTTGCTGTCCATGTAAACACTTTACAGGAATTTGAGATAATTTGAAATTTGGTATGTGTTATTATTTTGGCACAAGGGCAAAGTCTATTGACTTTAGTGATATTGGGTCCAATATTTCAAGTAGCTCTAATACAAATGTCCTTCCGAAATGGTCTTTTAAGGTGATAAAATTCCTTAAAATTAAGCGATTTAAACGAGATTCAATAAATGAAAGTCTTATACTACCGACAATTTAAAACCATGTGCCAAATTACTTCTCAAAAGCCCCATACAATCGTCATTTAAATATGACTTTCTAACATTCAATTTGGTATTGTAATAAAAATTGGTCAAATTATAATCAGTTCAATGAAATCTTCTATCTCCTTTATAACATCCTGTAAAAAATCCTTTTCAAACGTAAAAATTTCACATAAACGTTAGTATCACTCTTATTTAGTCATAAATCAGAAAAGCAAATCATACGAGTGTCGTTCATATATTTTTGTAGCTGTCATTTTCAACCAACAATATAGTGAAGGGTGTAACATAGTCAGGCTTGACCGACAATAACATTTATACTTGTTTCTTTTTCTGCGTTTTTGATTCTGCTATTTAAGAAGTCCATACAAAATACATGCAAATGTGTTATTATTGCATCAAAATACTGAGTCTTTTTTTCGCATTTTGGCGACGTAAAGTATTTCCTTCATAAAATTTGTTTAGTTTATTTTGAAGTGCGCGTATAGAAACGCCGGTTAAGAGCGTACCGTCCTCACGGTGTCGTTTGGTGTGGGCGAGTGCCTTTAACATTCTGGCACGTGTTAGTTTTAAGTTATTTTAAATTATTTTTTCTCTTTGGGTCGTACTTCGCTAAAAATGTGTTTTATTTTTCATTTATTTCAATTTATTTCGTTTCTTTCAAATTATTCGATTAATGTAGTGAACTAAAAAATTTAAATAAAAAATACAAATTAATTTAATTAATTTAAATTAATTTGGCAATCAACTTCATAAAACATTTAACGACTTTATGATGAAAAGAGATTTCAAAAAAGAATGAATTTTAATTTCATATAAATTTAAAAAATATATACATTTTAACGAAATTTAGCAGATTAATGAAATAATTAAGTGGAGCTAAATTAAAACGAACGGTAAGTGAGAGAATAATTTAATATTTTATAGAATTTTTTTTTATAATGTTACTGATACATAAATAAAGATAAAAACATTTAAGTTAACAGTTTATTAAACGTTTTAAGTAACTTAATTAAATGCGAATATACTTTTTAGTTTTAATTATAAAAATATTTTTAATAAATTCGAAAATTATGATAATTTGGTAAATAAAATGGTTAACAAATGGAAAATTTCCAAACATTTTCCCAAAGTTCCACATTCAGATTAATGTAAATTTTTTCAAGATTCATTTATTTATGTAGTTATTGCATCAACATCTTTTAGAATTTTATAGCCAATCTGAAACAGGTAAAACTATTATAGTCAGTTAAGACCAAATATTTAATACCCTACACCACACCATTGGTTGAAATTGTTGCACTAACATGTAAGATTTTAAATGAATTTTGCTGTAGGGTTATAAAAGAGCTAAATTATAATTTTTGTTTATATTTAACATAATCGGACCGGGTATTATTACACTACCAACGTATTTGTGACATTTATACTCATAAAAATGATAATTGGAAGGGGGATTGTATAGGAATTATGAGAAATAATAGATAGTTTGGCATATCGTCTTAGAATATCATAAGATTTATTTGCGCCAAATTAATATTTTTATTTATTGCTTTTGTGGCCTTAAAACACATTCCGGGAAAAACATTTGTATGGGAGGCACCTGAAATATTTAACCAAACATGGCCAATTTCAACAGACTTCTTCATTAGGCCAAAATAATAATATGTACCAAATTTTATCGTGATATTTTAAAAATTGCAACATGTAGACTGTTTACAACGTTTAAATAAACAGGCAGTTGAACAGACAGACAGACGTTTAGACACATAGATGGACAGATATCGTTCAATCAACTCAGTAAGTGATTCTCAATTGGTACGGTATACTTAAAGATGGGTGTGACACAACTTTTTCTGCATATTACAAACATCAGCACAAACGCACAAAAACCCAAACACCTTCGGTGTTTTAAGGTATAACAGGTAAGAATCTTATATTCATCAATGCCGAATATGCAATACCCTTCCTACAAATGAGTTTAAAGTAAATACGTTATGTTTCGTACGTACACACTCACACATACACTAGCAAATATAATTAAAATCTTATATATAATTCAGGAACACTTAATAAGTCTAAAATTGATTATATATTTGGCTATAACTTTTCTTTTACTGAACCCACTTTTGAAGTGTATATAACTTAATATTATAGCAAAATTTCAATATATTTTGTTGATTTTTAGTTAACAATCTTAAACTCAGAAGTTACCCCAGATATCGCTCAATATATCCTTTAATATACTGAACCAATTTTAATGGTTAAGTATATTAAAAGATATATAATCTCAAGACTTTAACAAATACTCAGATCAAATTTCATTTGGGGTATATCAATTATTGTGGATGTGATTTTGTCAACAACACAAAGACGAACATACGAATAGCCAGACGGAAATTGCTAAACTGACACATATTTTGATTTGACGCAAGAATATTTTTTACATTTTTGGGTCGGAATCATCTCTGATTCTTAGTTTGGTGATAAAGTTGATATACTCTCATAACCACTTGTGGTGCTGGAGAGTATATTTGATGTAAATAAAAATAAACTTTAAAAATAAACTTTAATAAATTGAAAGGAATAACAATATAACAAAATTGGTAAAGTAAATTAACATATATTGAAGACAGTTAATGTTATTGTACCAAATTTCAATAGAATTGTTTTTCATTTAGCAGTTTTATAAACTCAAACTATTTTTAGGAAGGGGCCCGATATAGGAGCATCAGCAAAATGTGGAACGAGATTGTTCAAGTTTATAATATATATTAAAGTCTAAGATAACGGTCCATAACTTGCCAATTAACTGTCGTAGCTTAGGACAATAACAAATTTTGTGGTCATATTTCATTGAGTTCGTACAATTATTCTGGGTGTGAGAATGTTTCCCACAGGCAGACGGACATCAAGATAATTAGCATTTCATTTCTATCACTTTTCATTATATACTTTTTCAAATAACAGTAAAAATTTTGGAATAATCTTCGTATAATTTCGCAGAGCAGTTTTGGATTATATTATATATTTATATGTTTATCATTAATATGTTAATCGATGAGTCCAACTGTATACTTAAAAGTGGTGGGAGTATTTCTGCTGCCTGTTACAAACATCTACACAAACGTATATTAACATAACCACCTACGATAGTGTAGGGTATAAATAGAGAAAGTAATTGAATGAAGTTGTAGAAATATGCAGCAGTGTGTGCACTAATGTTTCCGACTGAATTTATTCAAAACCGATATATTTACCTGGTCCAAAAAACAATGCAAACGAAAAAGCAAGTAAGAATGCTATATTCGGCTACTGCCAACACTAACGTTATGAAACTAATTATTATGAATTTAAGAAACTTGTGTGGGAGCTAACAGTAAGAAAAATAATTAAGCAAATTATGATAGCATGGGTCCTTGTTTACTAGTTTTATAAGCATAAACAAATTATAATAATTAGAAGAGCTAGAAAATTAATTGTGTCGAATTTAAATATTATTTATACTTATTTAATAGTTTTTTTAAGCTCTAAACAATTTTCCGGGAAGGGCCGTTATATGGGAGCTATAGCAAAATATGAAGAGATATTAATGAGATTAATAACATATTTTCAAGACCGTTAAAAAATCCTATTAAAGAGTTTTATAATTTATGAACCCCATTAAGGAAAGGGGTCGTATATGGGACGAGGTCAAATAATGACTCTAGAACAATTTAGTTTATTTGGATTTATTATTGTATTCAAATAAACATGTATGGCAAATTTCATAAAATTAAATAAAAAATTGCGACTCATAAAGCATACAGATTTTGGGGTGAACCAAAATTTTTTGTATGATGATGAAAAATATATAATTGTATATTATAATTTAACTTTTGTTTAAATCCAGTTATTATTATTATTATTATTATTATTATTATTATTATTATTATTATTATTATTATTATTATTATTATTATTATAATTATTATTATTGAAAAATTTAGAATAGTTGTTTAACGAAATTTTGAGATTATCTCTAATATCGGTCTATATCTTTTTTCCTGCTAAGAACAATGAGAAATATTGTG
Source organism: Cochliomyia hominivorax (assembly GCA_004302925.2). Lineage (NCBI taxonomy): Eukaryota > Metazoa > Arthropoda > Insecta > Diptera > Calliphoridae > Cochliomyia > Cochliomyia hominivorax. The sequence continues at coordinate 53,515,733 of PYHX02000413.1, forward strand.
GCTTAATTTCATGAAATTCAAATTAATTATTCAAGGCGTGAAAATGTTTCCAACAGACAGATAGACAGACAGACATAGCTAAATCGACTACGATTTCCAATTGATGCAAGAATGTATATACATTAGGGGATCTGAGATGATTCCTTATTGTCATTACACACGGAATTATCACCTGTGATGGTGGATTGTATAAAAATTGTAATTATATGATTTACATTTTTTTTGACGAGAAGTGTTTACATTTTTTATATTAAATATTTCTTATTTTTAAATAAATTTATATTTTTTAATTGAAAAATGTATCTCATTTTTGAGATATATCTTGACATTTTTGAGAACTTATGGAAATCCTTGGTAGAAATTAATATATTCTTCAACACTTTAATTTGCAATAAGTATTTCCGGATATTAATGCAAATCAAAAATTTTAAATATCTACAAAATCCACTAAAACTGGAGAAGATAGCGGAAACAATTCAAATATTTCTTTATTAAATTTTGGATAAAAAGATAATGAAAAATGTGTCAATGTGTATTTTCGTTTGATATAAAATTTGATTAAAATTTTGAATGAATTTCTTAAAGTTTCCTTTTTTATTAAAATTTTGCTTTTAACCTATAATTTCTAAAAATGAAAAGTACAGTTTAGAAATCCCCAATCGCATAGTAGTGTCTTTTTCAATATCTCTTAATATTATAAGCTAAAATCTAGATGTATTTCAAATAAAAAATTAGAAGGAAACAAGTCCGATTTCAATGAAATTTCATATAGCGATATAAGAAGTTCAAGGATGGATCCACTGGGTCCCAAATTTCGTCACCTCCACCATACGAGAAGGTCTTTTTCAGGACTTCAGTGACAGAATCCTCTTACATAAAAAAGTTTAAAACCTTTCTTTAAAACGATCTTCTGGATCGTTTTAAATATTTTTATGACCCAAGGTGACCAACTTTGGGATCTTGTGGACCCTCGTTAGGTTCACAAAATCCAAACTCAAAACTTAAACTTTTTTCTGTTTCTTCTGTCACTATATGATATTAAATTGGACTTCCAGTTCGAAAGTTACAAATTTATATCCATTAATGTGTTCTTTGGAAACACTGTATATCGTTTTCTTTAAACAAAAGAAGAAGACTTTTCTTTAAATATACAGTGTAATATAAGTTTCGTTTTATGTTATGTAATTTAGCTTCAGTAATAACTAAATTTAGACTCAGATCTAACAAAACTTGCATAAATTTATGAATTTATTAAAATTTATCAATCACTTGCTAAACCAGTAAGTATTATTAAATCATCATAAAATCAGCCTTTATTATCGGAATATATTTTTTCAATAAAGATTTTTTTTTTAATTTTTATTTTCTGCCAATATTCAATAAATTTTTTATTGATTTATAATTTCGTTAATTGTTTTCGGATACGATCATTATTATAAATTTAATAGAAAACCATAATTTAAAAAGCAATAAAAAACTTTAAACCTTTTCTCATATAAATTAACATTATTTATATGGTTCATAAAGTGCGAGTTTAACAGTTAAAATTTATCTATGACCCAAAAAGTTTCAGTTTTCTTTTGTATTTTATTTAAAATCCAAAAATAATTTTTCAAAACTTTCAACTCCATACATATTGGTGGTATTAAATTAAATTTTTTTGTTTGTTTTATTATTACTTATACATATATGTATATATGTATATAAATATATATGTATATATAGTAAATATTGAAATCTCTGACTATAATTTAACCAAAAACTTAATACAAGTCATTAACAATATATTAAGAAGACAATAGTGTTAAATTCCTTACATACGTGAAACTAAGGACTAATATTCATTTACACATACACATGAATTAATATAAATACTTTTTACCCACATTTATGTGGATTCCTAAGGGTGTGTATTATTTGTGTTTATGTATATGTGTATGTGTTTGCAATATGATGTTATGTACCTTTTAACCCTTTACACAATGGGAAACTAAATTAAATTGAAGCCCTTCTCTTTTTTATCACAATAGAAAATAATAATAAAAAACAAACACACTTACACTTACATAATACCACGCAACAGCCAAAAGTCTTTTAGCAAAGCAAAAAAAGGTAAAACCATTAAATCTTTTGTAATTTCTTTTTTATAGCCACGTATAATGTAGTAAAAGAATTTAAAAAGAAATGAAGGAATAAAAGAAAGTATGAAAAAAGAAACACATACGAAAAAAATGCACAAACGTTTTATATGTGTGGAAAATTCATATAACATTTACACGTTATATTTTTCAACTAATACGTATGTACTTTAAACTTATATATTTGTAAGTGTGTATGAACATACCTTGACTTAAACGTTTCTTGAACATAAAAACAATGGCGAAAAATTTACGCCATAAAAGAAATAAAAAAACAGAAAGAGTTATTTACACTAAGAGAAATTTACGAAGATGAATACAAAAACAAAATAACAGTAAAGCTATATAGAGTGTTTATTCTGCTATGCCACAAATAAATACGCTCTACCATTTATCTTTCTTACTTGTAGAAGCTTTAAACTCTATTCCTGGGGAAATTTTGTACGGGAAAATTGTGTAGTCTACGTGAATTAATTAACACATCACACACATGTCATATATATGGTCATATCTATTTATATTCTTCTTCTATTTAAATAAAAATTAATCTTTGTTTGTTGGCTAAACAGTGTAGCAATCTTGATACAGTTTTCACAGAATGATCCCAATGTACCCGAAAGCAACTTTGGCTCTAAAAAGTTTCGATAGGAGCAGGGATGTACACCTATGCAAAGCAAATATAAATTATCAAATATCTGAGAACTAAGGAGTGAGATCGAAAAATTCTTATGTATTAAATATAAAACAGGCAAATATATTGTGAATCTAATAAAAATGAGTGACCAGAGAAAAGTATGTTCTAAAATTATTAAATATTTTTAATAAAATCCAACTTGATGCTACAAAAAGTTGGCAAAGCAATCAAAGTTCAGCTGTCATACTAATTTTCAATGTTATTTAACGCTGCCGGAAGAACGGAAATTAAAGTCAAGTTTTCTAAAAAAATATTCTTGCTAAATAATGGACGAAGAAACGTATGTTCTGGCATATTTTTCGCATCTTCCTTAAAGTCAAAATTTCCCGAAATGTTTGGTTATGTAGCGTAGCAAAAGATTCCGATCTTTTGTTACCACGGGTTATATAAATACTGTTGTTTACATCAAGGAATCTTGAAAAGAACGCTGATTACATTCACAAGATTTCATAATGTGTCCACTTTGCATCGTGATACTATGGTAAACAATTCCAATAATATAGTAATTGTAGCCTCCTCCAAACTGATCGGAGCTATGTTTTGTGGAGAAATAATTACAAAAAAGATGTCATAAGTTTGGTCGATTTTAAACAGACATGGACTTCGAAAAAAGTGACATAAAATACTACTTTTAGTAACCTTTTTCTTAAGTGAACCTATATCGCCAATTTTAAAAGGAAAACGAAAGAAGATTATAGCAATTCCGTTACAATCATTTCATTATTGCGTACGTGAGAATGTCTCAAAAATGCGGACAGACAGACAAATGGACTTTTTATTTAAATTGCCTCAGACTGAAAAAGTTAATAAAGCCTCATTACCACTTGTGATGGTTGAGATTAAAAAGATGTGAAAATAGTGGACCAACCACAGCAATTTCAACAGGATTACGCCACAAGGCAAAATAACAAAACTAGACCAACGTAGCAAAATTAAATAGGTTTTTGCAAATAAGTATGACAGTCTATCATGCCCTACTATTCTATACCCTACACAATATTGCTTGTTAAAAAAAATAATTGTATTAACAATAAATAATGAATTACTCCTGTATAATTTGATTTCTTATTAACACTTAAGTGTGCAGTACGTTATTGTGACACTTACATATACGTTGAATTTATGAGTTTTACAAATAATTTGTTTCTGGGTGGTTGTATGGGAGGTACAAGAAATTATTAACCGATTTCTCACATCAATTTTTACTTATATTTATCTTAATGTGACCTGTTAATAATGTTACAATACCAACGTATATGTAAGATTTATGCCCTTAAAAGTGATACCTCGAAGAGAATTTGTATGGGATCTATGATAAATAATGTATATTTTTCACTTGTGCCGAATTGTGTTTAAATCGCTTTATATTTAGAACTTTTTTTTACTTTAAAACCCCATTTCGGGAGAAACACTCGTATGGGAGGTACCTAAAATATTGGCCCGAATATGGTCACTTTCAATAGGAATTATCCTTTGTCCAAAATAATAACACGTACCAAATATCATTAATAAATATAACAAATTATAATTTCAATTCTTTAAGTGTATGCGTTTGCTACTTTATTGTCTTCATTTATTTATTTTACTTTTTTCTTCCTTTCACTGATAATATATGTAAGTACATCACTTCACTTATTATTATTATATGACAAAAAGATGCAGCAGCAACAGTAACAATAACAATAATAAGTATAACCTGAAAAATTATTTTTGTCAGCTTATTGTCCTTGCCGTTCCACTAAATTTTTACAAAAACAACAACATAATACCATAACATTTTTCAGTCAAAATATTTATAAAGAAAATTCTTTTCAACATGAATGAACACGATTTAGACGATGAGTACAAAAATATTTACGCAAAAGAAAAAAAGAAGAAATAATAAACATAACACCATATCAGAATGAAGAAAAAAAGAGATATGTGAAAAAGTGAAGCTAAACACAAAAAAAGTGGAAAAAATATAACTAAAATGATAAATAAAGATGTGAAACTGTCAGAGACACAAAGTCAGATTTATATCAAAATATCATATACACGCACAATCATACGTACGTATACACTAACTCATAGGTAGTGACAAAAATACACACATACCAAAAAAATATCATACTCACCACTCTTAGAGATACATATATTCTCATACCCACTAGAAACATATAATAGAACTATCTCAGGGGAAATATAATGCGTTTGTTTACACGTTTACATGTGTTATGAGGATGGATTTAAAAGCGTTTGAAAATAAAAAAACTGTAAATAATAAGATGTTGGAAGATATACTGGATATAAGGAAGATATAGTAGACATAAGTAACGATGACACACCCGTCTATTATAAATTTTTGTAACCATCTAAACCACTTAAGAATTAGTTGAAAAAGTAGATTCCTTATTTGACTTTAATCGAATAAACTAAAATTTTTTAACTTAAGTCACTAAAATTTTTCTGGTGAATATTTATTTCTCGATACGATTTTGTAGTGCAAATAGTAATTTCACAGTGGTCTCAAAACTTTTTTTCAGAAGCGGACATTACTTCGAATGCGACCAATTTCGCGTGTACTTCCCGTCCCAGAGAGCAGTTAGAAACTTAGGCTCTTTCGGAGTACTACTAAATAACTGTGCGAAATATGAAATAGAATACTGCAGCACATATTTACATGGGAAGTGTGCAAATTTCTGGAAAGGAGGCCAAGTTTAAGTTAATTTTTGAAGGGATATTCCAATGAAATTTTAATAAAAAATCGACAAAGTTATTCAATTTTTCATTCCAAACTACCCAAAATTCCAATACGGGAAAAACTCATTTATTTTAGTAAATAGTCCAAGTTTGGCTCATTCAAGATATCTTGAGTGGGGTGCTAATTAGTTATATTTATTTAATATTCAGAAAACTAAAGAAAAATATTTAAAAATAAAAGGGAAAATAGTTTCCCCTAATCACTTTCGATTTACATTAAATAAATTTACATCAGATTTTCTTACAGAATTTAGAAAAGTTTTATAGTCCAAAAGTAAATAAAAAAATCAGAAAAAAATATATTTTTTATTAATTTCTATTTCAGAATAATATAACTTTCATTGAATACACATAAGCATATAGCGTACAGAATCCAGACATTATTTACATTTTTTTTACCCGAATATACCAATTAAAAAAAAATATCTCTTCAACTAAACCAGAAATCCAACACATGTAAACGCATTTTTTAAATAATTAGAAGGGCTACATGAGTATTTGTTCAATCAAATCATAAAACAAATTTTAGCGATTAAATGTCACCAATTGAAAGCACCTCAGAAATATTCGTGTGATTTTTAATTTCTAAATATTATATTCTACATTCCAAACTTAACAAGAATTATAATATTTGTTTTAGGAAAATTTGACTTAACATTTGAAAGGTATACCACTTCTCAGTACCCAATTAGAAAACTTTATAACCTTAAAATTTTTATATAGCAAACAGCCCTCCAAGTCAAAAATTCAAAAGAAGAGTTATTTAATATTAATTCATTTGCACGATGAAAGTTTTTATTTTGGATATATGCGATATTAAAAGTGTTATTTTTAAGAAATAAGCACACTCCTATGCCTTTTACAAATCTTTTGAAGTTTATAATACTTCTTAAGGCTCTCATACCATTAAGTTTTGCTATAAAAGTTTCAGAGTTATAGGTGTTATACTGCGTAATGCTTTTCACTTAAAGCAAAGTTTGTGAGAAAAATTTCATGAAAATGTATCCATTTTGCATTTTTTGTAGTTCTCGACGATATATTTAACATTTTTCCTATTATACCGATTTTGCTAGTTTTATATAGGAAGCTTCTCAGGTAACTAATGCTCAAACAAAATTTATTAAAAAAACAAAGACAGACGTACATAGAAAAATCGATTCAGGTTTTAATCTGACGAAATTTACTTTAACTTTAGTTATGTGATCTTAGATAAATACTTACCGGCTTTACGAACCCTCGTCACCAGAAATAAATAATAATAGAATATATTCTCAAATAGAATATTTTATGAGCAACAATCATGTTGAATCGAGGTTGCTTATTTTTATAAATGCACATTACTTATTATTAATCAATTAGAAAAAGTTAAGTGATAATAAATATTTGGTGGACAAATAATAATTTCATTAAATCAACCAAAAAAATATTGTTAATTCAAAATTTTATTTTTTTACATAATTTTCAAATTTTTTACCATAATCGATTTTTTTCAATATACGCACTAAAGTTTACCAGCATTTTGTGATCCCTTTTTGAAGATTACCTCAAAAATACGGTCTGGCATTCACTAATTCGCAAGATCGCAATCAGTTTCCTCCCAAATTTGCTTTATTCATAGATTCAGCTCTTCTAACTCATTATGCTTTCGTATTGGGCAATAAGTATTTTAATAAACTTTACGAGTCTTGTATCCCCACAAGATTCCCATTAGATATAAGTCAAACTACAAGCCGGACAGTCGAAAGGAGCTATACTGTGTTTGATAAACCATGATTTGGAATGCTTTGAAACACAGCATTATTTTGCTATAATCTGCAATCATTATAAATTTTTCATCGATAAAAGAGCACCCCCAGCAATTTGTGCTATTAATTTTTGTTGGAACAAAAAATATTCGATTTCCCAATTACAAAAGTGCTGACCAAACCAATACTACAGATTTAATTCGAATATTTATAGTATTAACCGGTATTTTTATGAGATAAACTTGTCTTTTTGTTAATTTTATATTTTCCTTGTTACTATTTAAAACACCATAATTCAGTTCTTTCTTAAAGAAGTTCAGCATCGCACTTTTGGAAAGTTTGATTTTACGTCAAATTTCTTTATTGGAAAGTTCTTTGACATGAAAAAATAGTCTTTTAAAAGCAATTCTGCGTTTATAGAAATATTCCACATAAATTGCCACTAAGAACATTTGATGGCATGAATAAGGCAAATAACACGACTAAGAAAAAAAATCGTGTTTACTTTAAAAATGTACCGTTAGGTTGTCTCTCATTAAAGAATTTCAACTTAACTATACAACAAAAATAGGGGGAAAACTTAAATGTGTTTATTGAAATATGTATCAGTGTACATATGTTAGTAACTCGCACACAAATTATTTTCTACCATATGGCCAAATGCTTGAATTGGAAGTTTACACCTGTACTTAATACCCAACCTAAAGTAGTCTTCATCCAGTTAAGTTTAATAAAAAACAGAACTACAAATTATTCAATCAAAACTTTTGGATTTATGAGTAAATTGTGTTAACAAAGCATATTTGTCGTAGAAATATATGGAAAATTTCCATTACTGGCATATACCCTTTAGGAGAAAGTCATGTCAATTACTGCTGCATTTATTCCTTTTTATATTTCATAGAAATTTTGTCTTCTAGTGAATTAACAATTTTAAAATAATTTTCAGACCAACCAACGTGCATTTGCCATGTTTACGTTCAGGCAAAATATATGTTAAAAAAACAAGAAAAATTGTTATAATTGGTCAAGTCCGACAATGTAATACCCTACACCTCAATGTTAGTCATAAACAGTTGTTACGAAAAATTAATGAACGGCCCTTGTATAATATTGTTTTCTGATGTAACATTTATGTGAAATTAACGAGTTTTTAAAATTAATTTTTCTGAGTGGTTAAATGGGACCAAGAGGAAATTATGTACCGACCCACATATAATTTTGATTGTTGCTTATATTTTTTTTTAATTTGAAAATTTTTATGACAATACCAAACTACATGTGAAATTTATGCCCTTCAAAGTAACATTTGGAATTGAGTTTATAAAATATTATAAAATTTATTTTTACCAAATTTCGTTAAAATCGCTTTATGTTTAGAACTTTTATGAGTTTAAACCTCATTCCGGGAGGACATTTGTTTTTGTATTTGACCGAACATGACTAATTTCAAATTTCAACAAGATATCTGGAAAACTGCGATCTGGAGAGTGTTCACAACGTTAACATGTATGACCTGCCACACAGACAGACAAATGGATGCACATCGTTAAATCGACTCTGAAAATGATTCTTAGTCGAACGGTATACGAAATATAAATAAGTGGGTGTAACGTAACTTTTTCTGAATGTTACAAACATAAGCACAAATACATAATACCCTAACTACCAGCAGTGGTGTAGGATATAACTATACATTATAACATCATAACGCATCACAACATTTGTTACAGGAAAGGTAGTATTCGTTCGTCAAACCACTGTACAAAACTTATGACATATTTTTCATGTATGTACAATTATTTATTCACTCACACTTACACATTCATACCCATGTAAGTTTAAATATATCTTTTGTGCGTTGTATCTGAAAAAAAACAAACATGCTTCATTCACTTTAGGTATTTTAAAATGTGTGTGTGTAGGATATGAATTTTCCTCTACCAAATAAAAATTACAAATTAAAGCAAATTGTTTAATGTGTATTGTACTGAATAATGGTCTATATGACATTAACTTAATATTCAATATGTTGCACTAGACATTATATACATTTCACAAACATTGGAAATATGTTTTAATAACGCTTGTAAAAAGTGTTCTTGTTCCTAATTATACAAATGTATCTGAAAATGTCAATCTTATTGTTTCTCTTTCTCTAACGAATTGTTTCCTTTTCGATAATTCTGTGTTAAGAAGAGTGAAATACATACAATTTTATAATAATGTAAGTGTGTTCAAGTGTTAGTATTTTAGATTTACATATACATTATTATAAATAATTCAATAGAAAATCCATTAATTTCAATAATAATTGACATAATCACATAAATCATTGTAATACACAAATATTGTGTTCTTTTATAACTGCACATATTTTACATATTTTACATATTTACACATTAGTCATTAGATGATATTTTGCTATATACTTCTTCATATCATGTATTATATATAATGACAATTTTGATTTTGACAAACTGTCTGGCATAAACACCTCGATATGAATAAATGAAAATGTAAGAAGGAGACAGGAATTAATGTTCTTTTTAAAGTTTACATTTTCATATATTAGTGAAATGAATGAAGTACTTTTTGTACTAAAGGTTTTTCCTACCTCTCTTGTGAGCACGTAGATTCCACAAAGCAAGTCCATTTTATATGTTTTACATATTTTATTGCAATAATATATGGGAAAACTCAATCCCTTGCATGATTACATTTTTCTATATTTTGGATTATCAAACTTCTCTAAACGTTTCTAAGTCAACCGCAGGTTATGAGACTTGAGAATTTCACTCAATTGTTCCATATATGAGAATCCGAGGCATTTGTTAATGAATTCAACATCCAAACTAACCAGATACAGTTCGATATTAACCATTGGTGTCATTCGAATTCATATAAAAACTGAGATAAAAAATTCCTAACACACGCTTTTGATTATAACTTTAAATTCAAACATTAAAAGGTCTGCGGTTAAATTGTTTTCAATATTATTAAAAAGTAGAAAATCTGGTTCAAGTAAAATCTACACATGGGTTTTGAAAAGACAAAAATATAGAAAGAATTTTCGAAAGAGCTTCCAATACATTCGGTAAGAAAGCAGACCGGTTAGCTCAGTGTTTGGATTAATTGGTACAAAAAGTTAAAGCTTGTTAAGAAAGCATGTTAAGAAAGATACAGGAGACAAAATAGTTATTGACAGTAACGCTTCTACAAAGCTAGAAAAAACAGAGCAGGGAAATTGAAGTAGAGTTTGTTTTAATATTCTTACTGCATAATGGATGACGAAACGTATGTTCTAAAAGATTTTCCCATCTTTCTGGTCAAAGATTTATATTGATTGTTGACGAAAATGTTAAAACCCCAAAACATTATAAATTTTCCAAAAAGCTTTTGGTATGGCAAGCAGTACCCAGTTACCGCAAAATGCATCATTATCATTTTGTTACAACGGACTTAATGAATACCAAAATTTATGACAAGAAAATTCTGCTTTCATTAGCCTGACTTGGCATTCTCTCTCTCTCTATGATAAGCAAGCCCTTGAAGGCCCTCAAGCCCTCTAAACTGACAAAATCTAAGGCCAGTGGGGAGATATATTGTGTTCTTCTTAAAAGAGAATTTAAAAGCACAAAGTAGGTGAGATGGACTACCTGTTTTGTACTTATTTTTTATTGAATTCTTTTATAAATAATTTGTTTATGGTGTCGGAGACTTTCTTGAAATCCACTATTGTTTTGTTATAATGTGAGTAATTTATTTTAGACGTTAACTTGCAGTTTGATCACAATTTGTCCCAGTTTGTTATAAATTGATACAGTTCTGATAATTTTCATTTAATGGGTTAATTTGATTGATATGTTGTTTTTTATATGTAAAATATTTTTAATAGATTTCATTCAAAATATGTGTAGGCACATGTCCCAAATAAGAACTGTATTAATTCTACAACAACAACTTAAAAAGTGTAGAGACATTTTTTTCGTATAATAAACACACACAAAGTTTTCTACACACAGGTGACTCTAATATGAATTTTATTTATGCGGTAATATCGTAAATTTATATGTAAGTACTCACAATTGTGCCAAGAAATATATTTCATATCAGTGCAGTCTATGATACCGTTGGTGCGACTTTAGTCGCAAATTCCGGCTGTTTGTACAAAGTCTGACTTCTTCGTACTTTTTTAAATTTCCCCATTTTACCCCTTTTTTATAATTTGCATTTTCAACATAGAACTTGAACTTGAAAAAACTTATCGTACTCCTTATATATCCTATCATAAAACCTCTGGCAATTTACGTATGTCCATCTGGTTCATTAAGAGTTTCTCAAAAATTTTTAAATTATGTTCATCTTGCAAGTTCAAAGTTATCTCGATGAAACTTTACACGTAATAATATTTTTACTGTAGAACAAAAAGCAGATCCATAGAGAAAAGTTAAAGGTTAAAATATGTAAAATTTTGATAAGCCTCACCTATAAAAATTTTAATATCCAATACCACTTGATTGTAAATGAAAGTTGCTAAAAATTTATGAACAACCCTCATATAAATTGCTTTATCGATTTATACTTAAGTGTGCTGTACTTATGTTATATAATACTTTTTGAAAAGGTTTTTTCTAGGAAATTATTTTGAAGCAAAAACAATATGGGCCGACCTTCGTGTAACTAAACACATCGATTTTTGCATATTAATTTGACCAATTGTTTTTACAATATCAACGCTTATGTGGAATTTATGCCCTTTAAATATACATACGTGGATAAAAGTCTCCATTATCCATAATGTATAGAGGTATATATATATATATATATATATATATATATATATATATATATATATATATATATATATATATATATATATATATATATATATATATATTTATGCCCTTTAAATATACATACGTGGATAAAAGTCTCCATTATCCATAATGTATAGAGGTATATATATATATATATATATATATATATATATATATATATATATATATATATATATATATATATATATATATATATATATATATATATATATATATATATATATATATATATATCTGTGGCTGTAATTTTTTTCTACTGAAACGATTTTGATAATTTTTGGAATGATATTGAAGTATATTATGACAAAATTTTATTTTAATTTGTCGATGTGTTGTCGAATCCGTCTATCCAAGTAGTCTTATTTGTTTGATGTGAGTTGACTGAGGAGGAGATTTAAGGGTATGAGAGACGTTATATAAAATCCATTATCGAATAATTTTAGCCATGTGCTTTGAGTCGTTCTCTTTAGTTTTCATATGATACCTTTTATCGGAATCGGGAATAAAACAGTATTTCCGATTTTATTGGTGCAAATGTTTTCGTAATGTAAGCAACGAGGGTATTTATGATTCGTCACAGGAAAATATAACATTCTTCATTCACTTTTTGAATTTTAAATTATTTTAAAAAGTATTAGTTCGTAAATAATATTCAAAATTATATTGATAATTGTGTCAGAACAATCATAATTATTTCTCTGTTAGATTTTATGGAAATTTTCTTTTCAATTATTTTATAATTTTCCTCCCAACTGTAACCGGGAAAAAGTTTTCTTGCTTAAATATGTATGTTTTGTGATTTTTTGCGTACATACATAATTTTACATGATTTTCATAATGATAATTTTTATGTTTATTGTACTTTATTTTTATGTCCTACACTACCGTTAGATGTGAGAGCATTATGAAATTGTGAGAATGTTTGTAGCGTTGTGAAAAATAACGAAATGGATAAAGAATGTCGGAAAACTAAAGGTGACTAATTCAAAAAGGGTTTTTCAAAACTTAAGGTTGAATAAATAACCTGTATTGCAGGTCAAATAAATGCCGCAACGCAATTTAGTTTTTTTGGATTTATTGTCATGTTAAAATTAATATGTGTGATTTTGGGGATATAAAAATTTTGCATATTTTAACCTATATCTTTCTTTAGGTTAATGCAATTTTGAAGACTTTTTGACAATGAAGTGTATGATATGGTTATATATTTTTAGAACCAGCTGCTTTTTTACACAAAAAGACCGGCGTAGCCTAACCGACTCAAAATTGTTCTTAGATGATTCCATCTTGACATTTTCTTTAAACTGGTTTATTATTGTGGTTTTAGGAGGTTCATTTTTGGCTTTGCACAGAAAACCATTAAGTTAATATAATGTCGTCGTCACTTATGGTAGTAGAGCATATAAAAACAACATTTTCTATTTAATTGTTCGTGTGAAATTTTATTGAGAAAAATTTTTGTTGTAGTGCGTTACAAAGTCGAATATGTCCAAAGTTAACTTTCCCACTCGTATTTGTTTCTTTTTTTGCTTTCCTACTTTAAGATGATGACGAGTATGATGTTGATACTGATGATAATGATGACGAGTGACTTTTGTGTCTCTTTTGTTAAGCATGAATAATCTTTTAACGTGGTTTATTTTAAGATTTGTAAATAAAAAACCGCATTAGATACGGTTTTAATCTAATATTTTTTTTAATAATTGTTTATTTAAATTTATGAATATTTTACTTTATCTCCCTTTCATTTCAACCTTTTTATCGTAATTTTATCGATTTATGCTTACGATTCAACTTATGATTTCAATAATAAAAATAATATTTTTACAACTCATAATTGATGAGAAGACATGCAAAAATTAAAGAAGAGAATAAAAGGAGAAATAAAGAAAATCCTAAATTTCGTTTTATGAAACATAAAAATCATAAGGATATCAATTTACTAATTTAATAATAAAATAAGAAAAATACACACAAGATTCACTGAAACATTTTCGTAAATAACATTATGTCGATGATAATATTTATTTAAGATTAAATCACTCTCATTGGGGTATTATGTAGTGGAAAATAATAGAAATTTATATTAATTTGAAGAATATTTGAATAAATATAAACAAGAGGCTTATTATTTTAGGGGTTCACCAAAATTGCTTAATATGTATGTTTATCTTTAGGTTTTTATTTTTTTATTAAATTATTTTTCTTGTGTAATTGGATGACATTAGGGACATTTTGATTTTATTTTTAATAATTTATGAGGAAAAGGAATATTTTTAAAATTTTCAAAGAAAGAAATATGTAAATAAAGGACTTTGAATATAGCAATTAATTTTAAACTCAAGATGGAAACTTTATCATAAAATTATTAGATTGGAACTTTTTTCTTCATTGTATGAATAACTTTTGCATCTTCTTAATTTCAAACCTCATTTAACACAACTTGTTGTAAGTTATATTAAATTTGTTATTAAAACTAGGACCCCATAAAGTATATAAATATTTCTCTTTCTTATTAAAATCACTCCACATTCATTTATTTTGGTACAAAATTTAAATTGTATGCGAACACTATTTGACAAAACTAGAATCGGTTTTATCCAAACATTTTTAAGGGAGTTTGCACTGCTATAGTAAAACAAATTCTACCTTATTGATATTCAGTAAAACAAGTAAAAACTATAGTCAGTTTTGCCTGACTTAATACCATACTCCACATTGTTGTCTATTAATGGTTGATGTTATCGATTATCGTATAATTTGTCACATCATTTTAGAATACAATTAGTCTTATTTGTGTCATATATTCAGGACTTTTATGAGCCTAAAGCCCTATTCCAATAGGAATGTTTGAATGGGAGCTGGGTGAAATACTGGAACCATCATCACTAATTTCAATAGGTATCATTCTTGAGGTAAAGTAATGAGAAGTGCCAAGTTTCATCAAGAAATCTCTAATATCGTGACCTGAATTTTGTTCACAAGGTTTACTTGGGCAACCGCAATACAAACGCATTAAACCCCAATCACCTTTGGTTGTGTAGGGTATAAATATGTAATAGATCAACCTCATTGTATGAGAATCACTGGATACACTGAATGCTGTACTCCATGTTAACCTCATTGAACTAAATATAATGCTCACAAATTACCATTTAAGGCTTCTGGAATATGTTACACCATATAAGAACTTTTACATTTCTATAAAAATTCAAATGCCATCCGGAATTGGGTGGAATAGAAGTTACCTAATCAGAGACAGTCATGATTCCAAATTCTGCTGGTGTTTTTTGCGAGAGATCTGGAAGTAGGCATTTAATATCCTGATGAATGCAGTGTATTTCAAGCTGAAACATTCGCTATCTACATGCAAACTTTCAGGTGACAGGAATACCTTTGAAGTTTGAATCCCGGCGCATAGGGAGTACTTGCCAAGAAATGGTTCTCCATGTATTGTATTCAATGGTGATCAAAGGTGATTTGCGAAACCAACATCGCAAGAGATTTAATTTACCAAAAATTCATACTTTTCAAGTAGATAATAAAGATTCATAAAGTTTTATGCCGTAGATATATTATTATAAAAAGGGGATATAAAATGGCAATTTTACAAAAAAGTTACATGCAGTTGAAAGAATTTAATCGGAGCCTACAAGGAGGTATAGCCTGTTTTCAACCTGGGACGTACAAGGTACATCAACTTCAATTGACTGTTTCAGATACAGAGTGACTATTTTAACAAAGCAACTGCGGTTGTTTGCTTTTTATACAGCGAGTTTGCTTTGCTATTTATGATCAGCAACTTCGGTGATCTATATGTGTGCATAGTTGCTTCGGCTGCCTGTTCAAATACAGTAACATAGTTTAGCATTTAAGATCAATGTATTATTTAGAATTTAGTGTTATGTAATAAGTATAAACCGATTGTACAAATGCTTGCCAGTCAGTGATGAAAATTGATTCCTTGAAGTCAGTATTTGAAGTATGTAAGTTCCACAAACTTATCAATATTGCAATATTTCTATAAAATATGCCATTTATTATGTGCTTACATTTAAAAAATTATCATGCACTTCGACATCATCGTTCCACATATAGCTGTAGTTTCAACGTATAGCTTCTTCCAGAATAGAGTATTTCTAAGCTCATAAAATATATGAACATATGTAAGAAAAATCAAGAACACACACCACATTTCACTTTATCTTCCTCTGAAGTAATTTTCGCGGAGTTAGTTTTTAAAATTATAGAAAATCAAGTGTGCAACGTAAGTGGTGACAGATTCGACACAGTCTAACATAATATTCTTACTTGATAAAAAATAAATAATATAGAAAACTTTATTGTGCAAGTCGACTTATAAATCATATAATGGTGATTAGGAAGTTGTTTGACTTGAAGGGCAACGAGATTTAATTCCAGATGAAGTTACTCCACAAGGAATTGTTGGACAGAAGCTTTTTTGTGTCCAAAATTTTAATTTTATTTTATTAAATGCCAGAAAATATTTAATATTTTTCAAGGAAATGCATCAAGTATTTGAACAAATAAAGGAAAAACTCTAAAATCCTCATGTCACATCAATTAATTAACGCTTATTGCCAAACTAATTTTCTCATAATACTAAGCTAAATGTTTCGTTATTTCTTTGGCTCATATGTTATGCGTTCAAAACTTTTAGAAACATTAATTGAAAATAAAGCTCCATGAAAATTCCACTTTAAAACCAAAAATTTTTAAATCTGTGGAATTTTTATTAAAAAGAGGCAGTATTTTTTTCATTAGGTACATTTGAATATTTTCGTTTCACTTAACAATATTATTACGGAGCTTAGTTTGTTCTACCAAGAATTTTACACCCCACAAGTACATAGACACATACGCGAAAATATATAAATGCATAGAAAGAAAACGACCATCACTTTTTTGTTTTTATAGCTTTAAGGCAAAAATCTGACATTTAATACGAATATCTCCAGTAGGCATTTAAGTTGCCACCAAGTGTACTTAAGTGGTGTGTGTTTGTTGATACACATTAATATAAATAAAAATACATACAAATATATCGGATTATTTATTTATAATAATTTTTCTTTAACATTTAACAAACATTTATTTTCGTCTTCCTCCACTTCTATATCTTTTTGGTTTAAAATTTACAGAATTTAGATACACGAGAGTTTGGCGTATTTTCTTTCAATTTTGTTGTTGTATTGTAATCTCAGTTAACAAATTCTTTAAAGTTTAAATAAACCAAAATAATCGTGTTTGGAAATTTAAAAACATTATTTAAATTACAACACCACAGGGAAATTTTACGTCACATAAATATAATGTTGACGACTTTTCGCTTTTTTTTCAGCAATTTTCATTTTTTTTGGTTTTTTGTTTAAATAAAAATATTTTATATGTTTTGTTTTTGTATAACTTTATTTCTATAAATCTATTTTGGATACCCTACATTATGTTTTGAATTAAAAGGGATTGATAGAATCCGTTATTAATATGTGCATCATATAATTAATTTTTTTTGTAAGTATCTGCCTTATTCATGCAACCAAATGTTGTAAGTGCTATTTTTTCCATAAACGCAGACGTGAAAATTGCTTTTAAAAAATTTCTAAAAGTAAAATATAAACTTTTGCTTCTTATAAATTATTTAAATATTGGGAGTGAGATCCAAAAATTCTTATCGTATGCTAATAAAACGTAATTGTTGTAATTTTTTATTTAATTGAAAATATTTTTCCAATAAAAAACAAGTAAGAACATCATATTTGTTCAAGCTTGACTATGTAAAACCTGCATCACATTATTATTTATGAACGACCCTCGTATAATTTTATTATCCAATTTATTCTTAGGTGTGCAGTACATTATTTTGACGCTAACATTTATGGAGGCAAGATGTAGACCAATGCTTAAAAACAGCATAATGAAAATCGTCCAAAATTCGCAAAAAAAGTTTTTATTTAGACGTAATTGATTCACAAGTCGGGAATATGAGTCAGTAACGAATTGTCATGAATTTCAGCAGTAGTAAGATAGTGATGCAGTACATGATTCAAAGCAAACAAAATTATAATAAAAACGCATCACCTCTGTTAAATTGGTCGACTTACAGTGCGGACATAAACCCAATGTAGAACTTGTTGAAGGGTTATTAATAATTATATAGAGACGAATAATCTTAAGTACTTTTATTTGAAAATACCATTAAAAACTGGCAGTTAAACTCTAAAATTTAAGAAATTTTAAAAATGAAGTCTTAATTAATTTATTAAATTCTCTTCTCTTGTCTCTAAAAAATGTATGTGTATTTATAGGAATATTTTTAAAAAATTTAAAATTATAAAACTTACACCTATTAAAGCTATTAAAAATTATATATGTAATATCGGTTCTATTTCTATCAATTCCTATAGTTATGGTCCTTTTTATTACCAACAATTCTCCTATTACCATCAACATAATTATTATTTATATTTATTTATATTCTCATTGTCGTTCTTTTTTCATTCCTCTCTTTGTTAAACTTATTTGCAAACATTACAATTAAACGGATAAAAATAGGTCTAAAAGTATACAACAGCAGTATACACAACAACAACGTTGGCTACAAATAACAACTGCAAGAAGGAAAATAACTTTGAAACAAAAAATTAAAAAGAAAAATACACAACAACAATAATAAAATAGCCATGAAAAAATCTCATAATCCTCATGCATACTAACGAGTAGCTACCGGCCAAATAACTGGTTACACTCAGAACACACAATCCTAACACACATACTCTTAACAATGAGTATAAGAAATAAGGACTTTTTCTTATTCTTTACTTTGACTTTTTGTAAATGTGTTGTTGGGTTTGTTGTTTGGTCTGGTTGTTTGTTAGTTGTCCATTATAAACCAAATAGGACTGGCTAAAGAAAGAATGAGAAAATAAAATTAAAACGAAATATTAAGATGTTGGAAGAAATGAAAGTCGAAGAAGTTGGTCGTTAACTTGTTTGTTGCTTGTGTCAATGAACAGTGATTCGTCGCAACTGAAAAATTGATAAAATTAGAAAGTCTTTTAAAAAATTTCTGTAACAATCCAATGAAATCTGTTTACTATATAGACAGTAGTAGAATCTGCTTCAAAAATATCGTTAATATATAAAATTGTCCATAGAAGAATATTCACATAACTTGAAAATATTCGACCAAATATCAGATAAAAGTATTATGGCCTTTTAATAAGACAGTGTTACTCCTGGTCATACAGGACTATTTTACAAATCTTTGGTAGCAAGAGATTGCTTTAATTACCAAAACACAGAATGCGGAAGAACATTATCTGGGGAAGAGTCAACCAGGCTAACCAAATATATCGTCATTTGTCTATGCCAACTTGCGATCAAGACGCAAACGCAAAGATATTCCTTGGTCCTGGTAAAGTGTATATTAAAGAATAACCGAAGTATGAAATGTAAAAATTTTTTGGAATGTCGACAATAAGAAATAATTATTAATCAGGCAACATCAAGATATTATCTGCGATACCCCAATCAATTTGATTGAAGTTTAAAACAAGCTTCAAATGTATGTAATTTTCGGTAGAATTATAAGTAAGAAATTCTTCCAGGGTAAAATTACCACAGTTCTCACTGCACTGGAATTAACTGTAATATATATGAGGAGTTAAAACAGGAGGAGTTAAACAGTACCAACTTTCCTTCGATATTAAACATCTTTGATAATTTTGAGTCCAAAAGTTTACAGGAAAATATTAAAGTTTATATCTTCGCTCAGTAATATAAACTTGGAATTCTTACAGTATTTAAAATTTAGAGAGCACAATATAAGCCGAGTCAAGTTAGAAGACTTTCATATCATTTTACCATTTTTCTATAAGAAAAATTTTTCCAAATTTGGACAGTTACTTTATTTTTAAATGGGAAGGAAATAAAAATTACTGCGGCTTTACCTTATTAAATCCGTCTTAAATTTCTTGGTACTAATTGAACGGTCTACATATTCCTATAGACCCAATATAAGGAACCTTTGCGGAATATTTTTTAAACTCGGCTCAATTATTATTCTAGCTGTCTGGGATACATGTTATTAATTTGACCAAGGCTATTTCCCGGACTGTGGGTATATTTTTATACTGGTCCTTTCCCGAAAAAATTTTTAAAATTTTTAAGACTCCTAAATTTTAATAAAATTTGGTACAATCTGTTTTTATATTTTTATTTATATAAGAATCCAATTTGACAATTATCGGCCATATTTGGTTATGACTCCCTATAATCCCACTTCCAGGAAAAGTTCTAAGAATTCACATTTTACCAAATTATTAAATATGGTACAAATACTTATTGGCCACTTGGAGAATATGTTAACATATTTCACTATAGTTTTTATATAGAACCTTTTCAGGAATCGATGTTTATGCTGAAGAACTCATCGACCGATTTGGATAATATAGTTGGTGAAGTTGTATTTCATTAAAATATTGAATAAAACGGTCACTATTTTGAAAGAGAAAATTTTTAAAAAAGAAAATTATCACTTCTTGGCAACATGATTTATTATATTTTTTATTCTTTTTCTTACAAAAATTTCACTAAGTAGAGAGTGACTTTGAAAATTAGTCACTCCCTACTTTTCTAGAAGTTGAAGATACAAATTAAAGTTTAGTTTTGTATGAAAAGTCATAGATAACATGAGTATATACCTTAAAATTGGTCTTTTCGATCAGCTTTAGCGTGATGAAAATCTAATTGGAACATGTTGTCTCCTCCACTGCGGTGTTATATTCAAATATTAGTTTTAAATAAAACATCTATAAGCCTCGTGAATATAGAAAACCATAATTTTTCACGTGCCGAAAATTAGGGTTTTGTCAATATTTGAAAACAGATCTGAACTGTAAAATTTTAATTTACGAATAGAAAATTCTCTAATTTTCCAACATTTTTCTAATATTGAATAAAATTCCACAACGTACATGTAGTGAGAGATTATAGTTTTGTCTATGATTACAAAACACTGTGCATCTATGTTATGTGAAGATGATAATAAGGAGAATGTATGTAATGTATGATTATTACCGCGTCTTTGGGGTTAAAACTGTAAATACCATATAGAATGTATTTTTCACGCCTACATCCGTTTTTGGACCTTCAGGGAACAAGTCATAAGAATAAATAAAGTTTGTTAAATATACACAAAAAAACTCACACACACACATACAGTAACATATATGCTTAAAGAAAAGAGGTCCTTGTGGTACTTGCTACCTTTCAAAAATAATAGAAAATAAATGTATACATTTTAGACCTAGAAGGTCACAGGAAGATGTATAAGAAAGGAAAAAGATGAGAAAAAAAGAACTAAAACATAATAAGAAAGCCAACATCCGCTTTTGTAGGCCAGATACTCTTTCATTTTGGTTTATGAAATTTTATTTAAATAGATTTAAGTAACCAAAATGTAAACGAAATAAAATGAAAAGAATAGAAATTTTAAGGTTTTCATAGAAAAATAAATTCTATGTGTTTTGTTGTTCTTGTTCTTTTTGTTGCTGTTTACCTTTTTAAATACAATAAGTTTTTCTACCTTCATGTTTTGTAGTTAATTCGTTTACATTTTTTTGTATGATTTCCTTAACATTTCCTTTTTCTAGATTTAACTTTTAAAAGTAAACTAAAGAAAATTTAATGAAAAACATATAAACTCCTAGACCAAACCCATACCCTTACCAACACTAACACAGACATTTAACTTCCAGAAAAGGAAATGGATTTATATAACTGAACACAGATGAAGAAAAGAAAAATCTCAGCATCGAAATTCATGGCCATAATATTGTTGTACAATGCGTGCACAAATGAAAACGTTACTATATACAGTCCCTAACAAAACTATTGGCACAGCAAGTATTTTATGTTTAATTTTACATAAAACATAATTAAAATAGAATAGTTTGTTAAAAAATATAAATTCAAAAGAAACTCTCTGAAACCAAAAATTAATCCAAAACAAAAAGAAACCAGCGCAGCTGAGCGAAAATATCATAGTCGAAGAAAATTAAATGCCCAGATGGGTCAAATAATGAAACAAAGTCATTGAACTATCGTAAGCGTAGTAAACCATTTTAAAGGACAATCAAGTTTCCAAAGATAGAATAGAATCGAACGATCTTAAGTTTTAAGTCCCCGCGAAAGAAGCGAAATTGTTCGAAATATTAAACTAAAACGCATTCATTACTGTTAGTTAAGTGCTACAGGAAGCTGATTATAATGCTCGATTTGCTACACGTTAACCCCAAATCTTTTTAATAAACCAAATTAAGCGTTTATAGTATGAACTAGAGTTTAAAAGTAAACCTAACACATTTTGGAATTAGCTGCTTTTCTCCGTTGAAAGAAAATTTAATATAATTTTTAATGATGGCCGAATTATCGTGCCTAGAAAGCCCAATACAAAATACCAAAAACAAAATCTTTCCCCTACTGTTAAACACGGCAAATGTGGTGTAATGGTGTAGAGCTCTACAGTTTTTGAATCTATTTTTCATTCTTCAAACGATTGGATCTTTCAAAGACTTTAATTTTAATTTTCAGAAAAGAGCTTTTTGTATTGCTTTTTGAACAAGAGTATAATTTTAAAAAAAGATAAAAATCAAAAAACGAGCAAAATCCAAAAATGATTCTAAAATGAGCAATACGAAAAAATTATTTTGAAGTCGTGTGTAGCAGTAAATTATATTTTATTAAGCTGAAATTTATGTTTATATATTTGCAACCTTTATATGAATATACAAACGTACTAACATATTAAGATGTGTTTACTTTTGTTGTATGAATTTTTGTATGTTTTTATTATTGCATTTTTTTATAAAATAACAACAGTAAATTTTATTGCGATAAGAAACTTTTCATGCGCTTGTATATGTACAAACACATTTCTTTCTTACTCTTAGCTAAAAGAAGAGTAAAAATATTTTTTTCGATAAAGATTAAAATTTTAATTTTTTTAATTCCTCAAAGAAGAGTAATAATAAAGATCATTTGAAAAAAGAGATTTTGCCCCGAGTTTTTCCATGTCATCGCAGTTGTCGGTTAGCTTATATTCGTAGACGGTTTTATGGATAAAACAGTTTATTTAAATATTTTAAAAGAAATTATGCGGAAAACAAGACAACGATCCAAAATATTTAGCCAATGTTATGCATATATGGTCTATTACAATGTGACTCATTGTAAATTAACCACAAATTGGGAATAAAAAACAAACACTTGCTGTGCCAATAGTTTTGTTCGGAACTGTATTAATAATTGCTTTTGTTATTGTTGTTCCTGTTACTACGGCTGTAATTGTTGTTGTCGTCCTTGTTAGGGTTTACAAATCAAGTTACCATACAATCGTATTTGTTTGCTAAAAGCCAAAATGTTGTTTAATCCTTTTGACCCAACTAAGTAAAAAAGGATGTTCTTTAATTTTTCTCTTTCTCTCTCTCTCTCTCCTTATTTTACAAATTAAATCATTATTAGGTTTTTGTTAACCGGCGATTTTTTTAATAACCGGTAAATGAAATGCCTTGATATTAGGCGGTACTTTCGTTAGTAAAAAAAATTTTGTTTATCTTTAGCTATTTATTTTAAAGAAATAAAGTCAATTTCCAGCTAATGAAGTTCACAATGGTCTTTTGTTAAGGATCCACGTGCAAAGAGACCTTAAATTTATAATCAGCTGATACGATTTGACTTGAACTTTCAGCAAGGATCAACAAAGGTTTTAATAAAACATAAAAACATATTTCAAAATTTGTTGGAAGTAAAAAGTATTTCGGAAAATTAATATAATTTTGAGGAGTGTATCATGAAGAAGAACAAATAAAAATTGACTACATCCGAGGGAATCCAAAGTAAAAGAGAGTCGAACCAGCCAACATTTAGGCACCCATACATTATGTTATGTTGATGGATGTTTCAGCATAGTAATGACCCAAAGTATTCTTCATGGGATTTGAATTCCACAGAGAACATCTCTCTTTGGGATTTGAATCCCATATGCTATTTTAAAAAGGAGAAGTAACTTCAGGGGTACTCGTGATCGGATAAACTGCCTAAAATCAGAGTTCGATACGGTATCTACATCTATTTTTACGAATCTTATATTTATTTATAAAAAGTGTGATGAGTTCAAAGGAACGGAAGATATGTTGTTAAAGTTGCTTAAGTTGCCTAAGTATCAAACAGTTAATTTTTGATCACTCACTTTCTTATAGATCTGTTTTACTGGAAAAAGCAGGACGAATAGGACCAAGGGTAGAGGTATCCCCCATAAAAGTCAAATATTGATTATCGTATATCTATAGAACTACTACAGAATTTTCAAATTTGGTTCCAATTACATTTTTTAATACACGTTGAGATTTGTGAAATTTCTCTTGAGATCTAAACCTGAAGAGAATTTTTGTGTAGCCAAGCGGACCGGGTGAAGCTAGCAGTAAATAAAGGAAATAGTTTTGGTTTCGAGCAATTCTGCAAGTCCGTGATTTTTCTTTTCCAGTAAATGTTTGGAACGAAAGTGTTAAATTAAAATTTTCAAAATTGTTTTCTAAAATTCTCAAGAAATTTGAATGTTATATTCGACTGTACCAAATCTTAACTACCACCCACCACTTACATTCTGGAATGGAAGTTATAACCAGATATATACCAGTCATTTCCAGGACAGGAAACTGTTAGGAAAATAACTCAGTCGAATTGCGATGAAAACGTAATCATATCTACATGTTTTTAAAGCTTAATACTAGGATGTGATTTAACATGAGTGCAATTGACCGATATTTGTCAAATTAATTATATATATGAAGCACAGCAAGAAAAATAATCGTGCTGAATTTCGATAAAATTGGTTTTAAATTTAAAAGTTTTAGAAGCTCAAACATCTTTACCGAAAATGAGCATTTTATAACAGCTATTTCTAAGACTGATTAACTTTTTGTAAAGAACGCAGAAAATATTTTAGAAATTAAGTTTAAAGAGAAACTCCAAAAAGTTAAAAATGAGTCAAATATATGATTAAATATAAAACATATCTCATATGAGTAGATATTAAAGATGTGCTATTTATCAACAAAATAAAATTTTGCAAAAATGTAAAAAAATTAATATCAATGTATTGAGGTTCGGCGCCCGTCTCTGTTTAAGCTCCTACAAATCAGATGTAATACAGCCTAAGAATGTCCATATCAAATTTCGTCAAAAAATATTCAATAGTTCATAATTAATAGATTAATTTAAAAACGGGTTAATATTAACAATTTTATTTTCATTATCTCAAGGCAAAATTGACTTGGTAAACTTAGAAAGTGATTCAAACCATTTTCATAAAAAACTATTTCATACATTTTTTATGGTGGCGTAGGACATATAATCTATTTAAATTATGTAAAAAGTGATGATAGCGTATAAAATCAGCGTCAAAGGAACTTAAAAATCAAGCCATTTTCGGATACCCTCTGCTGGAGTGAAATATATTCTAGTGAAACGATAAATAGAAAATTTGCATTCCACTTTTTATACCCTCCACCATCAAAAGTGATGAAAAGGGTATATTAACTTTATCATTTCGTGCTTTATGCTAGGAAAAACTTTCATATATTTCATGCATTTATGAGTGTATATGTGAGTATGTAAGTAAGAAAAATATCGTATTAACTTCAAACGCATTTGTGGCGAAGGGTTTTGAAGATACGGCATATTCCGATAGCATTTTAATGGTTTTTCAAAATATTTTTTAGCAGTTGTGAAACATGTGTTCCATCGCTTTTATGACAAAAAAAATTATATCTTCATGCCTGGTTAATTTTTATTCAGTGTTATATTTTAATAAAATGGTAGTCATCGGTGTAGGTCTTCTAATACCAGCTTATAATAAAAACCATTATTTCGATTCCTCTTTAATTTAACTGATTGCTAACTCCTCCTTGCACTTAAAGAACGCAACATTGTTTAAAAGGAATTTAAGCTAGTTTCAAAAGTTTAGGACCCAATAGCAGTCAAAATTTCCAAAAAAGGCAAATTAATTTATTAAACTTCATTTTTGGTCTGACTTGGAATCCTGCCACTGTGCAATGTAGTATTTGTATCAAGAGAGGCAAATCTGCCAAACTGCGTCAGTAGAATTGAAACGCAGAAGGACTATATGTTCGAGCTAAGTGACGGAAAGCACTACAAAAACCTTAATTAATTGGTTTTCTAAAATGTTTCAAAAATGAAAACTTTAAGTTTGGTTTTTTTGGTTTTTATTAAAATATATGTTTGTCAAGAATTTTCTAGTCTCAGTCCCTGATAGATATTATCCCGTTGAAGTGCATATTTGGTACTGGTAAGTGGATAATAATTACATGTAATTGATACGCAATATATTGTTCAAGTGGCTCAGTATTATTCAAATATATATTTTTATTCTAACGATATATTTTTCAAACATCTCACAACGTTCAGAGTTCAATGAAATTTAAACAGCCTTAATTAAGTGATCAAAAGTTATAGGCATATTAAATGTAAAAATAATTCCAAATTGTCTATTAAATACATTGAAATATAAATTAAATTTCATGAAAATTTAAAATTTTAAATTCAATGCTAATTCTAAAGAACTTAATTATTAATTAATTTTTAATTCCTTTTATCTAGAACATGTTTTAAATTCTAATTAGAACTGAATTTTCAATAATTTCGAAAGTTTTCAGTTCACTCCCCTTCAAATACATTTCTCATTGAATAATACTTTTTTGTAAACATTGGTAACTGTTGATGATTATTTTCCAACAATGTTGGTGGTTGGTTATTTGGTGTTATATTCATCTTTTCGTGTTATTTAGGGATTATTTGTTATGTTGGTGGCTGGAATATTTAGTATGCATTCCTTTATATAAAAAATTGTACATAAACCAACAGCAGCAATAATAACAACAACAAGAACAAAATAAAAACAAACCATACTAAATGCTATAACAGTTTATGGTCTTAAGTTTACACTACATAAATTTTGTTGGCGCAAAATAAAATTAGCCTCCAAGCAGCTAATCGTCCACGAAATAGATGAAGACTACATGTTACACAACTATAAAAGAACACAAAATATATATATGTTTGTATATTTGTTTAAGTATTTATGTGTATAAATGTCTAGAACAAATACAAATGTAAACAAAATGCCACCTACAACAAATATACAGAGAAAAAAAGTTTATTTTTACTATTTTACTTTAAAATACTTTGTATGATATGTATGTAGGTTTGTATGTAGATGTGTATATTTTATAAAATGTAATAATATATATGCATGAGAATGTAAAGTTAATATTAACACCACAGTCACCCCATGCTAACATCATCATCATATTTATTATATGCCACATAGATAGATGACTAGAGGCCATTGTATAATATGATGTTATGATGCTGGATTGTCAAAAGTTGTGAGCTCTTTTATTAAATTAGAAATATTTGAAAACTTTCCCGAAAGTTTATTTTAATTTTTTCCATTAGTGGATTTTTAATTGTATCTGTTGTTTGTAAATGCAAAATCGATAATGTGAAAAATTATCACCATGATAACATTTGAGATTTATCGAATTTTATTTTTAAACCAAATAGGTTCCGAGAATCAAAAAATTCTTATCGATCCAAACTTATTATAAGAGATTTTATAAAATTACCAGTTAAGATACAGTGTGCTTTGCCCTTATAGAGTGGATGGTACCCCTTCCCTATGTATAGGTAATAGGAATCAATTTGAAAACTCTCGCTTTTACAGTCCTTTTGATTAATATTTTGTTTGTATGGGAGTAGAGTTCCCTTTGATCCTAACCATCCTTTATTTCGATCAGTAAAACAAATTCTTGAAAAAGTGATTAGGGTCAAATTTGAGAACTATTGCTGTTAAAATTCGTTATATATTCGGTGATCATTATTTTATTTGTTTGAGGCTCACTCCATGATTTTATCCACTGTTCATTCTTGAAAAAATTTATTGGGATCAAATTTGAAAATTCTCATTGTAGTCGTTCTTTAGATATTTGATTATAAACATTTTCTTCGTATAGAGGCTACCTCTTCCCTGATCCTATCCGTCCTTTAAAACAGTTTTTTGATAAAGTGCTTGCGACCAAATTCGGAAATTCTCGCTGATTTAGTTCTTTAGATATTTTACGATCAAAATTAAAGGTTTCTTGAAGAAGTGATTTAAACAAAAATTAAAAATTCTCGATGAAGTTGTTCTTTACATATTCGATAATCAATATTTGACTTGATTACTTCAATTCTAATCAAAAATAATAAGTGATAATTCCCAAATTTTATGTTATGGACTAATAGCACCCCATAAGTTATCAACATTTTTGGTGAAGGGGGTAGTTTTAGTGAAGTTTAGTTTTAGTTTTGTATTTCTTTTTTTAACTCCAAAAAAAAAAAAAAAGAATCATCTCTTAATAGATAAATATTTATCTTAATTTTTACATCAAATAAAGAACTGAGTAAATATGGATATATCTGTTTGTTGGCCGAAAATTGTCTTAATTCCTCTTCAGTAATTTTGCTGGAATTTAAACCTAAAAATATTTTAATCCCATTAAATACCTTTTCTTCATAACAGTACCAATAGCCATTAATATCGAAAAAAAGTTATGACTTAAAATATGTAAAATGTCAATACAATCCGAATTCATTGTATGATATACGTCATATTTTAAAGATAAATATTCTAAAATTTGTCATACATATTTTTCCGATTCCGGAAAAGAGAACATGAAAATTCCTACAAATGTTGGTATCACGCCAAAGTTTTTATTGACTAACTTTTTAAAAAACAAGTAACTATATCTGACTATGTAATACCCTGCACCATAATGTGGTAGTAGTTACAAAAATTTATAAGTGACCCTCTATAACATAATTTTATGATTTATTCTTAACTGTGCAGTACATTATTTTGACACTAACATTTGAGTTTTAAAATGAATTTTGCTGGAGGTTTATAAGAAAGCTGGAAGAAATTGTAGTCCAACCCTCGTATAATATTTAAATAGATTTTTGCTTCTATTTATTTTAATAACTTAAAACTGATATTTGGAAGAGGGTTTGTATGGGACCTATGAGAAATGATGGACATTGTTTTAGAAAATTATAGGACTAGCTTGTTCTTCATACTTAGGAATTCCATGACCTTAAAACACAATTTGAACGAACGGGGTAAAACCATTTTTTTGCATTATACCAGCATAACACCCCACCACCGTGAGGTAGGATATAATAATATTAAAGAAAGGAATATCCTATATTAGAAGCAGTATTCATGAAATTAGTTACTGGCATTAGAATCGGATTATATTTATAAAGGGCCTTATATAAGAGCTAAAACCAAATGTAGACCAAATTTTGTCAAATTAGTTATTTATTTAGAAATCAGTTAGAAAAAAATATGAGTGATATATTCGGCTACGACAAATCTTCAATACCCGTCACCACAAACGCATAAGAATTCAATATATTGTGTTTCGTACATACACATATACATATACACTCACAAATCTATACAATATTTTAAAGTTTTTCTTAAATTAAGGTCATGAACACTTATTAAGTCATAAAATAGGTTTTATTTTATGATTAAACTTTCAAAAACTGATTTTGCCATTTTTAAAAAGAAAATATCTCACAAATGCTACTTCTGGTGATGGATACTAATGTGAAAAGAATCTTTCCATATTTAATAGTACTATAAGATAAAAATGATATTCTAGAAAGAGGCTTTATATATGAGCTTGGTCAATTAGTAGACCCAACACAATTTTATTTTCTTTTTTTGTGTTTGTTATATCATAATAAGTGCATATGTCACATTTTTTAAAATGCGACTTTTGTGGCACACCAATTTTGGGATGTATCAAAATTTTGCATATTTTACTCTTTTTACTGTCCTGTTTTTTGGTATAATAATGAACTGAATATAGCTGCATTTTGTGGATTAATTCTGTTAATTACAACTAGTCTTAGTTGCAAATTTAAGAAGAGTTTATCTTCTGATTTTTCAGGTACCCTCTGATATCGTTCTTAAAATTTTTACTACGAAATTGATATTGCTTCTTTAAAAAAAATCTTAAGAGGACTATTACAAACAATCAGGAAATTATTATGGATTTGAGACTGGTTCAAACAGACAGACATGCTAAATAGACTCCGATTTTGATTGGATGCAAAAATGTATACAATTTATGGAGTTTTAAATGATTCCCTCTTTATGTCTTATGGTAAAGTCAATATACCCTTATGTCCACTTATGGTGGACGAAATTCTTAAAGGTGCTAATGTTGTAACCTTTCAATATATAAGAATTCGTTTAAAAGTTATATCAATCTGAAATTTGAACTTTGAAATAAAATTGTTTCCAAAACGCACTGTACAGTGTTTGTAAGGAACATCTCATACATGGACTTCGTTTTTCACAATTTTTTTTGCTGTAAGAACTACTACAATTAATCTGAAACTCTCTCGAACTTCAAGTATTTTATTTTGTAAATTAATTTAGTTAAAGTCATTCAACCGCTAAGAATTAGGGAAATCGCTGACTTATTTATTAAATAATATTTTTTTGTATACTAAATTCAATCCAAAAATTTTCTATATCCAAAATACAAATTTTTCTAAGATTGGGGACCCAGAGATTGGCCCCTGCTGTGGTACTAGTATATGGTGTAAAATAATTTCTATTTGTTTGTTTAGTACTTTTGTATGACAGGCCTTATGGTGGTAACAACTATTACTGGTAAATGAAGAACAAGAAGAAGGAAAAAAAGTATTAACAAAATAGAAAGAAAGGAAAGTAAACTAAAGTAATATAACTGGCAGCCTGGTTGTACCCTGTGTATTGTCTATGAAAACAGTCATATAGAAAAGACCAACAACAGCTTTTACAACAATGTTAATATTAAGCCGCAATAAATGTTGTTGTATGTATCTTTATTGTGACTTTATTTCATTTCCTTGCTCTTCCTGCTGGTGGTTTGCATTTACTGCTGTTAAGCCGTTTAAATATATAAAACATACTTTTTTATTTGTTCTCTGTGGTAGAGACTCACACTAAAGAAAAAAACTCATATATGAAAACAACTTTTTCATTTCTCTTTTTCTTTTTCACCTTTTAAAAGGGAAAGGAAAATTCATTACTTATAGAACAAGTACCAAAAGAGAAACAAGAAGATAACATGAAACAAAATTCTTAACAGTAGATGCACTTTCTCTTTGGAGTCATAAATTTTCAAGCAGCATGTGGGATTTTTGTTAGCATGATTATTCGTACTTTCTGGCTTGTTATTTCAAATAATTTTCACATGATATGAGTATTTGTTAAGAAAGTTAGATGGCAATTTTTTTATTGAAATTTTCCTTTCTTACATACAGATGACTATGGAATCTAGATAGATTTGTAAAATACAAATATTTTTACACCCTCCATTATAACAATAGGCGAATGTGGGTATGTTAATATTATTATTCCATGTGTACAAACCATCTTTAAATTTTAAAATTTCTCCTTCCTTTCTTGAAATACACTTTTTTAAAAAGAAAGGAAAATTAAAATCGGCTGATATACACGAAATAGTTACAGTTAAATTTATGCCGAATTTTAGCGGAAGATAAATATTTATATCGTTTTATATCGGTCCATCAATTTTACGTTATTAGACCGATATTGCTAGATTTTATAAGGAAAATGCTTGGGTCTAACGTTACAAGAGCTAAAAGTTGTGAAGATAAGGACAAACCGTTCATAAGTAATATATTCTCCCACAGTATTTTATATGATTAATGAACTGGAAATTAAATTATTAACTTCTAAGTCTAACAGATATTGTAGACTTAGGGGTTTTGAAGATTTGGATTGACGGGGTATATTTAGGGTATATTAAATATACTATATTTCATATGAAAAATTAAATTATAATAAATCGATAACTTCCGAACGGTAAGTACGATTTAAATTCACATGCTGACAGCAGAGATGTATTCGATTCAAAATTTTAAGATTAAACCTTGTGAGTCTAACGAGGGTTGATATTTAAAATGGTTTAGATTTCTTTTATTTGAGCCGGTTTAATTTTTTCTCAGATGATTGAAAATTCCTTGTTGAGATCTACTTCGTCGTATAGATAATTGTTTTTTTTTATATTTTAAGACATATTTGGCTTCAAAAATTTAAAAGTTAACTTTTAATTTAGAAAATAATGATGGCTATTTATGAGCTATTTATGAGTGAAACCGGACTAGACATTGGGAAGTTACAGATTTATTTCCATTTTCAATTTTCATATGAAATATTTTGCCTCTGAATATAGTTAATAAATCCCCTTTCATCACTTGTAGTATATTAAGTATTTATTTTGTGCATAACATTAAAGATAATTATCTAAAAAATAATCATTTCCGATTTCGGCTTAGCTTGCTTTTCAAAACGAGCAATATCCATTCAGTAGATATTATAGATATTATAGATATTATAGACCGATATCTAGAATAATCTCCAAAAACTGGAAATTTGGCGCTATCAAATTTTGGTATAGGGGACAAGGAAGTGGTATACCCAAATCTTTAAGACTATAACATTTTCGGATCGAGTACGATGGACGGGAATTTCTGATATCGTATATCTCTAAAAAGACTTGATAGAAAAATACCAGCGAGCACGGAGACAAAAGCTTTAACATAAACGTAGAGTCTAATATAATATAACTCTGAAACTATAAAAATCAATTTCACACCTGGAATGTATTAATCAAGCAAACGAAGATTTATATATCTATACATTTCATAAAATTTAGTACATAAAGGGATCTAAAATTACGGTTTTGTGATATTAATCATCGAAACTATTTAAAAAGGCATAGCCTTTATTAGCAACATAATGGATAAAGCTTTAATTAAAGAAAAAATTCAAACATCGCATATCACAGGAGCAATATATTTACACAGGTTGTGAAAGAGTGGTAATAATGTTAAATTATAAATATTACCGTATCTTTATACATATATAAGCTTTTTCCGGTGCACTTTTTCTGCACAAAAATTCTTCTTGTTCTTGATCCATAAAAAAAATTACAAATTGCAACGTGCATAACAAAAAAAGAAACTAAGATTTGCCCAATTTGCTTTGAATAAAGGTTACATTTCGCCTTTGACCCTGTCAGCCGATTTTTTTCCAGTAAAACCTTTTCCTAAAAAGTGTAATTACGATTAAATCGTTTTACTCTTGCTGTAATAGTTCTACAGAAAATCGATAATAAATATTCCCTGTAACAGGGGACTACCCTTTCTCCTGATTCTATCTGTCCTACTTTCTTTTCAGTGAACATTTCCTTTCAAAAATGGTTCAGATTACATTTTAAAACTCTTAATGTAATAGTTTTGTTTTGATATTCCATCATATATTTTTACCAGTGAATCTATCTCACAGTAGCATGATTACTGATATCCATATATTGTTTGTATGGGATCTACATCTCCCCCTGATTTGGTAAGGCTAACAGTAATATCTTCGCTACAAAGTTTTAAGACTCTTGTTGCAATAGATCTTTAAATATTAAAAAAAAAAATAAATTTGCTCCCCTGATACCATTCCCCCTTACATTTGTCTTAGTGAAGTTATTTTCTAATAGCATGATTGTTACAAAATTCTAAGGCCGTCGCTGTTTTAGTTTTCCTTAGATATTCAATAATATATATTTGCTTGGTATGGGAGGTACATCTAGCCATGGTCGTATCACAGAAAAAAAATGTAGCATATGTTTCCTACCAACCATACAGGACACTGTGAAAATAAGATAGATTTATGGAACTATTGCAGTGTTTTCTCCGATTATTTAAGTAACTTTAACCATTTTGCTAGTAGTAACGAAGGCAGTATAGAATTCAAAAATCTTACTATTTTAAGCATTTTCCGTATTACGTCCTGGAAATGCACATAACTTGAAGTCAAAGTACTTCCAAATTACATGTTTTAAATTTTTATAGAAAAGTAAAAAAACATAATTTTCCTCACATACACAATCAAAACTTTTAATTTCATAACCTGTACAAAACATTGTAAAAAATATATACTTTCTGGATTACGATTTCTGGTGAGAAAAACTAATATCTTTTTTATCTTCTGTATGCCACCTTTATCAAATTTTTCTTTAGTTTTTTTTTTTTTTTTGCATTTTATTTCATATTATTATATTTTTATCTCCCTTAACTAGTTGATGAATGTCATTGAGTCTGACACAAACAAAAAGAAAAAAAAAAATGAATTGGCGAAAAAATGTAATTTCAATTAAATTAATGCTCGTCTTGACAACTGCTCATCAAGTTTCTTGTTTTTTTGTTTTCAACATAAAATTCTTTTTATTTTTTATTTTAAAAATATTTTCTCGTTTAAATTTGAAGATTTCATCTTAGTTTGTATTTATACCCTACACCATCGAACGTTGGTTGGGGTATTTTAGGTTTCTGCTGATGTTTGTAACAACAAAAAAATGGTGTTACAAGCACCTCTAAGAATACCATTCGACTCAAAATCACTTTTAGAGTCGATTTATCGATGTCCGTCCGTCCGTCTCACCGTCCAGTTGGC
Source organism: Cochliomyia hominivorax (assembly GCA_004302925.2). Lineage (NCBI taxonomy): Eukaryota > Metazoa > Arthropoda > Insecta > Diptera > Calliphoridae > Cochliomyia > Cochliomyia hominivorax. Next base: position 53,550,568 of record PYHX02000413.1, read on the forward strand.
TGTCTATGTAAACGTTGTGAACAATCTACAGATCACAATTCTTGAGATATCCTGGTAAAATTTGGTACATGTTATTACTTCTGAATGTAGTCTATTGAAATTTGTCATGTTTGAACCAGTATTTCTGGTACATCCCATACAAATGTCCTCTCGGAATGTGGTTTTAAGCTCGTAAAAGACCTATATTAAGCGATTTAAATGAAACTTTAGGGTCAGTTCATTGTTCATAGGTGTCATATCAGCCCCTTCCAAATATGACTTTGAGAGCATTAATCTCACATATAATAGGTTAAATTAATTGATGTGAAAACTTATATGGGGGTCGTTCCATTTCTAATAGCATATAATTTATCTCAAAAATTCATTTAAAACGCCTTAATTTCGCATAAATGTTAGTTTCACAATAATGTACTGCACACTTAAGAAAAATTCAGACAATTATAAAATATACGAGGGTCATATATGTACTTTTCCAACTACCATTTATTACCAACATTGTGATGTATTACATGGTCGGGCTTGATCGACTATAACATTTTATTTATTTTTTGTTGTTGTCATTTTGTATGCTTCAGACCAACACTCTTCGTAGTCATTTTTGACAAATTCTACCTTTTTCTAGTTGCTCTAGAGATAGAACGTCCATTTAAAGTTTCTAGGAAAAAACATCTTTAAAAAGCCAACGTTTTATTTTAATGTCAGTAGTAAAATATTTTTTTAATGTTCAAATTTTTTTATGCGTTTTTATTTTCGCACGAGCTGTTTATGTATAAGAAAATTTTGAAAACAAGACAAAATATATTTTATTTAGAATTCTAGAGAATTTAATAAAAACATTCAAAAAGTAAATTTAAGTTTAAAATAAGAAAAGGAAAAGGGACTTATTTAATACAGTATTAAATTTCTGAGAAAATTTTCGTAGTAATTGCAAGCAGGATTTGTCAAGAACTCAGGCGAAAAGACGATTTTCTGAAGAAATAACAATTGGAATGATATATTCGGCTATGCCGAAACCTCAATACCCTCTAACACAAATGCCTAAGAAAGAATTACATAATGCTTTGTACATGTACATTATACGCAAATACACACTCTCAAATACAAACAAACTTTTTCTTAATGAGTCTTAAAATTAGTTATGAATTTGCTTTAAGTTTTTTCTACTGAACCGATTTTGATAATTTTGAGTAGTAATGGGTAATGTATTTCATGATATTAATGCAATTTTTTATAATTTATAAATTAACAATTGAGAATTTTGCGAAAGTTTTACGCTTAAATTTGGATGTTGGCTTATATATCGGTCTATATCTCTTAACATACTGAATTAATTTTGTATTAAATAGGAAACATTTCAGGCCAAATTTCATTGAGCTCTGTCAACAACAGATAAACAGACAGGGGAACAGGCGGACACAGCTAAATCGATTCAGATTTTGATTTGAAGCACGAATATATATGCCTTATGAGGTCGGAGTTTATTTTTAGCGTTACACACGAATGATAAAGTTAATATACTTTTTCCAACTTGTGATGCTGTAGGGTATAAAAAGTAGCAAAATTAAATGACATTTTCCAAATAAATATTTTAATAGACTTTTTAATAAAACATGTAGACATTTCTGAATTTGATTTGTTTTTGGTTTTATTTAGACAAACTTTTCAATTTTAACTACTACATGACATATTAAATTTGTTGAAAGCGAATTGGGTCCTATAAAAATTTATTTATATACTATTAACGACAACAAGTTATAGATCTTTTACTCTCCATAAAACAAGGAAAAATTTAGTAATTTATCTTCATCCTACGAATTATAACTGGTGGATAAATTTGTATTGAGTTAATCGATTTTTGTAAAAACTTGGCAAATTTTTGGTCGTGGTTTGAATTTTTACCTACAAGTTCACATCATGTATGTAAATTATGTAGCAGTGAGTTCAAATCCAAATTTTGAAACGACACTAAAGCAAAAAAGGTAGTAAATATAAATAAATATATAAATATATCAGCCAACGAAACCTTAACTCATCATAACGAAAGTTAATGTTTCGTAAATTCTTCAAATTGATGTAAAATCGTCAATATGAATTTTTCAATTCGTTAGTAATTTGCGGTTAATTTGAATAAATATTACTCGATTCGAATAATACGTTATCAAATTTACAAAAATAATTTCTTTATATTGATGAATATTATTCAATTTAAATACCACATTTTACTTAAATTTACGAAAGTTTTAGTGAAATTGAAAAAAGAATTGCGTTAAAATATTGTAATAAATTAATACATATATTTATTATTTAATATCTTAAGAACTGTATCAGTGAGATTTTTCAAATTTGGTACCAATAACTTCCTCAAGAAACTGTGTTACTGGACAAAATGTAATATGGTATGATCAAGGAGAGAATTAGCAAATATTGATTATCGAATATTTATGGAACTACTACAGCAAGAAATTGATCCCAATTACATTTTTTAATACACATCGATTTGGGAAATTTCTTTCGAGATCTAGGGCTAAGAAGAATTTTTGTGCAGCAAAACACACCGGCTAAAAGTTAGTTTTAGACAATAGATAAGAATAGTGAAATGTCAAAGGACGGTGGTAAACCGATCGTCTTATCTTTCTGACAAAAAGTTACTTAAATGTTTGCTGATCAGCTGATCTTCTATTTGCATAAGTTCCTTTAATTTCAATCATATTAATAAGAATGTTCTATAAGATATTTTCCTACTATATATATCTATATTCCGGTTACATTTTCTTTTTTCATTTACCATTTAATTAAAAAAGAAAATATAAAAAAAATATTTGATGAAAAAAATTGTTAGATAATAAAAAATTTTATTTAAATTAAATTCCTTTAAGTATGTAGAATTGAATAAAATTGAGTGTTATTTTACTTACGATGAGGTACTGCCGTTTTTATTAAATATTTGTTGATATAACATATTGTTCGTTAATTTTTTAACGAATTTTATTCGTTAACGAATTTTTATTCGTTTTTTAGTATATTTGAAGAAAATTTTTCAATTTTAAGAAAAAATAAGTTAATAAAATAAAAATCAGTTTATTTAACACTTTTTTTCGTAAAAGTTCTACGAAAAATTTTCGATAATATTACCTACGATATTTGGTTCATTGCAAAACGTCTGAATAACATTAAAAGAAGTGTATGTGCCTTATAAGGGTAACACGGGTCGTAGTAACTTTTTTTCGTCATTGCAATTCAATTGTTTTCGGTTTTAAAGTGTTAATTCATATTTTTTAATAATGTCAAGAGAAGTGTGCAGAAAAAGTATTTTCCCTTACGGGTTTTTAAAAAGTCTGGTCATCTCTGACAACAATCTTTGAGCATGCTTGTGATTTCTGCAAAATATTACACCACACCCATTGAAGAAATTATATAGAAGTTCACCCATTATTTCCTTTTTGTAATACAACTTGTTTTAACATTTGTTACTTTCAATGCGATAAACGTATTAGTAGTAAAATATCCTTAGAGAACGGTAACTGTAGCTGCATAAGCAATTGCGCATAAGAAGCGCATTATATAAAGACAGCAGTTATGAATTTCGTAAGTGTCAAATGATTGCGTATGATAAAGTTGTGAAATCATTGCGGTTTATTAGCAAAAGAATTTTTTTGTGGTTTAGAGGATATCAATGCGATCAAATTTCTCAATAAAGTTCTTCATAATATACATTTCTATTCTACTGGAATTCTTTTTTAGCACTAATGATTGGTTGCTAAGAGGATCACAGTTTATTCACTATATTGAACATATGGTGATAAGCGATAAATAGCTTCGATCTCTATTTGACGTAGAGATTCGGATATGTCTATAAGTTGCAGAAATGCGAATATAATATTCAGCTATACGCAACACCGGTAATAGTGTTAGTAATGTTATGAAAAAGTTTCATGCACGACATAACGAACTACATAGGGATGCTAATCTAAATGACCGTCAGGAAAACAGAAAATAGCATTACAAAAAATCGAATCGTTAACGAACTTTAAACTACATACGATAAACATGTATCTTCTTTTATTTAATACAATTTCAGACACAATTCTTGGAAGGGCCCTAAATAAGTGCAATGACTAGTGCATAGTAAATTATATTTATTTATTAGACAACATCTAATAAACAAATATAATTTTTTTTAATTGATTTCGGGCTTTCCTCATGAAGCATGTATAATTAGGAGGTTTAAATATAACTGTTTCGAAAATAAAATATCAGTATCAATAGAGGCCCTCAAAATTTATTTATGGTTCATGCATGTATATAGAAAATAACAGATAACTCTGCTATATTGGATAAATATATGTTAATTGTTGGTATGATTTTCTCCAGTAATCCGAATACATTTAGCAGTAACGTAGGCTTTTTCGTTAAGATCTGTTTGAGAGTCGTATCATTACAGTTTAAATAATAATAAAATTTTAATTTATTTTAAAGAAAAATTAAAAATTGAAAAAAGAATTATTTTCTTAATTGTTTTAAATATGAATATGTTTGGAATATGAGTAATAAAGTTAGAAAGGTTAACTTTTTCCTTTGCCCCTTTATGATAATTATATTATATTATTTTCATCTTTATTACTTTATTGATTCCATTTGTGAAAAAAAAAATGTCAAAAGGTTAAATAAGTCTAATTAATAAAAGTTTATAAGTGCAAATAACAAATTGTATCAATCAAATTTTTACTTTATTTAATTAACAGCAGCACCGGTATATTATTATCCCCTTAGAAGCCACTAAAATCAACATGCAGTTATTTTGTTTGTCTTCATTTCGTGCCATTTTATATTCAAACGAAAAGTGTAATAAATTGAAGTAATTTAAAATTAAACTCATAAAATCTAAAAAAAATAATATTTAGCATGCAAATCCATAAATTTTAATCGTAAAACTGTTTCCCTTAGGTTTTCAATATGCCACACAGATACATATTTACACATTCACACATACAGAGGCACAAATAAACTTTCATTTCTAAAATATCTGATGGCATAAATATTACCTTTTTTATGGTTTTTAATTGAAAATTAATGATTTACCTTCGAAACCAACCTACATTTTCTATACACGCACACAATTAAACCTAAATACAGACACATAACGTTAAGTTAAACACTCACCCATAAGATACTTATTTAAACGTTCACATAATACGAATATGCGATTAAGTAGTAAATTATTTTAATTAATACGATAATTTTATTCCAAAAATTTGAAGTTTATTGCAAATATAAAGAAGATTAAAAACTTTTTCAATTATGAAGGAATTATTCGTTTGTTAGAATTTTCATTATTACGATATTTATTTAACTTTGTTTTTGGAGGGATCATTTTTATTTTTGTTAATTTATTTATTCTAGACTAATCTTATGTTTGAATGAAAAAAAAATTTTATTATGGAAATATTCCATAAAGCCAACAAAATTGGTAACAAATTAATTGAATAAATTGTCACCTTTAAGAAGTGGAAATTTGGTTTTAGAAATGATATTTTATAAAATAAATTTTAGAGAGAATTGTTTTTGAATAATGAATTTTAATTTAGTAGATAATTTTTCAATGATTTCAAGCAATGTTCGGCTTTCGACTCTTTTTTTACTCTTGCTAAGATCGGATCTTTCAAAGAGTTTAATTTTAATTTAAAAATGCACTTTTCGTAAAGAGCTTAATTCTAAAAATGGAGGATGTTAATGAATAAGCCAAAAGAATTTCAAGATACAAACAAGTGCTATAAGATGATGACGATATATGTGCATGATAGGAATTCCTATTGATAACAAATTTAGTTGGTAATTCAAAGTTCTTGTTGAAGAATTTTTTTAACTCAAAAATTTGGTCAAGATAAAAGATATATAGATTGAATATGATTTATCGGATGGATTTTGTGTTGAATGGTTTCAAAACATATCCCAAGTTAGTGGGTTGTTACTAGTTTTCGAAAGTCAATTGGAGGACAATTCCACCCTAATAACAGTTAATAATATAAAATGGCATAAAACCAAATTTTTCAACATAAAACTACTTGATTAATAAATGAAATGAAATATAGAAAAGCTTCAAGATATCAACAACGCGTTATTTATTCTCTAGATTATTATTTTATGTAATTGGGGTATTTAAAGATTGCGCTCACATACAGAATGAAATGGTGTTGCCCCCGAGTATTAATCAGCACAAAATCACTTGCTGAGCAGATTTACCTATTTAGTTATGAACACTGTATAGATCACAATTCTAAAGATATCACTTCACGTCTGAGGAAAATTGGAGATCACTATGATTCAGTAATGGAAGTGAACCTTAGTCTTAACGCATCTTAGCAGAAGATTCTTATAAATTAGTGACTAAAGGTCAAGTGGTCAGTCATAAGCCACTTTGTTTCGATTCAGATTTCTGAAAAATAGTTCTTTAATATTTATACAACTGCAGGATCCCTGATTGATTCACACGGTTCCTATGACAAGCACATATCAACATAACGGATTGTTGCCTTTAGAAATTGTATTAATTAAACCACTATTTAAATAAGATGATTTGAGAAATTGTATTCACTCTCCGATATTACTTTAGTTGTTCAGGTTTCCCAGACTACTTGCTGTAATAACAAAAACTTATTCCAACTATTATTTTTTTTAAACTTTGTTTATGAAAACGAATGGATTGCTGAAAATAAAAAAGTAATAGAAACTCTATGCTTAACAGAAAAAAATTTTATCAATCGTGCATAGATAAAATGTACTTAAAGAATTTAACAAACATTTGGTTATTTTCAACTCAACCGCAAATAATAGATGGTTATGTTTCATATATAATATTATTACATTTTTTTATCTTTTATTCTTCGTCTGTGGCCATTCATACCTGTAATATTTTATGATTTACGATGAAACGTGATTTTCACAACTAGTCCTTTTTTGTGGTACCACAAAAAAACATGAAACTGAAATATAGAAAAAAAACAAAAATACAAAAAGAGAGTAAAAAAACAAGAACTTTGGCAAAAACTAAAATAAAATCAAACAAAATTTTAAATAAAATCCACTACAAGATACTCCATTTGTACCCAAGGTAATATGTTTTCATGTTTTATTTTTGTTTCTACCTTTTTTTTCTCCATTTCATTTTGTTGCAACAAAAACCAAAATGAAAAACATGAAAAATAAAAGAAATAGAAGATGAGAAAAAATTGGCCATAAGCTAAACTGGTAAAAATTGTAAGAAAATATGCAAACAATTTGGCAAACGATATCTGCTTATGGTGTGGCATCATATAATATTGCAACAAACTGGCTAATGCCGGCGTCTACGAATATAAGATTGGTAAACTTATGATGACGATTATTTTCATTGTGCATTGCACGATGGGGAGCAACCGAAAATTGTATAAATAAAAGAGTTTCTTATTTTCTTTCTGGGTATAGATTTTTTATAAATAAGGAATGTGGTACAAAGGTTTGACTGATTCTAATCTTTGTAATATATACTTAGAAATAATAAAATTCTATTCATATATAAGTGTAACGGCCGGAGATTTACTTTCTTAGTTGATGTCCATTCATCTGATTGTTAGTAGGTCCGGCTAAATATCTGCGTAAATTTTAATGCATTATTTTTAGGTGAAGGACGACACTAATAAAATTGAAGACCTGTTCATTATTTATTCAACCTCAATGCATTCACCACCACAATAATGATTAATAATAAATAAGTTAGTTATTCCATGTCTTATTCAAATTCAAAATCTTAGTCGAGTTAGCTCACTGTGCGTATGTCTTTCTGTCAGTGTTTGTTTAACACGTTCATATGTCACTATCTCTATCAGATTCAGATTAATTTTTATACCTTCCACCAGCAAACGAGAATTTGTCATTCGGTGTATAACACCAAGAAGGAATCTTCTAGGATTCTACAAAGTATATATACATAATATATAATTCTTGAATCAAATAAAAATCTGAGGAGATTGAGCAGTGTTTGTCTGTCTGTTGGAGACATTCCGACTGCAATAAAATTGCCATATCATTTGCTGTTGTCTAATTTGTATTGTATTTAAAATCAGTTCTATCGGTTCCGTGACAAAATAAAAAGTAATAGACCAATATCTGAGACAAATCCAAAATTCCGAAAAAGGACTTTTCTAATGTCGTATAGGTCGCAATTTTAATACAATTATCGGAAATTTTTCACATATATTATTTTGATGTTTCCTTCCCGGAAAAAAACTCTTTAATGCAGATCAATTCTATTGAAATTTGTCACAGTATGATATTAATTTGATCCAAATTGGTTCATGTTTATTGATGCCATATAAAAACTCCTTCCCGGAAAACGGCCTTCAGCTATAAAACTATTAAAAACAAACCCATTCTTTATAAATACAATATATGCAACACAGTAACTGAGTTGATGAATATGGGTCTATATTTGGTTATAGCTATGGTATTTAAGCCCTAATAAATAATTGGAATTGTATTGAAAAGTTTTGCCCCACAGTGTATTGTTGGAGTGAAAAGAACGTTTTAAGTAGCCGTATTTGTTGGATTCCAATGCATGAAATCATGAAATAAAATGCTAAATTCATATAAGAGTGAGAAAATTCTATAAAAATGTTGCAATACACATACTTATACATACATACAGATTTCGTAAAGATGAAAATGGAAAATTTTTTATTCAAAATCATAGTGTATAATCATTTTATCGAATAGTTTGCCAAGTAACTAGTAATATCTCAGAGTTTATATGCATTTCTATTTTACATGCACTAACATGTTTCACAATCTGTATAAAGGTTAAGGTAAACTTATTTAAATTTATAAGATTTCATTGCATTTCACTGTTGGCATTAGATGCAGAAAGCCTAAAATGATATTGTAGATTAAAAAAAAAACGTGCATAATGTAAATAATCGCATGCAGTTGGCACAATTTGTTTCGTTTACTAGAAAATGTTTTTTCTTCACGTTTTTTATATTTTTTTTAAGTGGTAAATAAGATAATAAAAATTAGGAATTTATTATTTGAAATTTAATCAATGTTATTTTGTATTGATTAAAATTTCTAAAATTTGTTGAAATTTATACAGAAAGTGTCATTTATAGCACCGAAGAAGTTTCATCTTCTCTTAACTTACTTTTCCATACAAACATTTAACATTTCATGAAAACCAGTAAACAATGAAATTAAAAATGGATTATTATTCAATCCAACCACATCTGTGTTACTGCTAAAGATCTATGACGTCATTTTAGATATGTGACTACATTAAGAAAAAAACTTTGCTTTATATTTTATTAACTCTTACCCGGCACTCTTAGCTACACAAAAGTTCTACTCCTTCATTATCTTTTTCCTTTTTTACTTATTTGGAATTTTTTCTGTAGTAGTTCTTCAGTAATTATTTGCATTGAATTGAGGGTGCATCCCCTCTCTGACCCTACTCATTATAATTTCTTCGAGAAATCCTCTTCATAGAAACGAGACCAAATAGTTTTCTCCCAAGCCATCTACCATCCATTTTCTAATTCTATTCTAATTCTTAATCAAATCAATCTTAATTCGCCAATTATTGTCGTAGTTGTCATATATTTTTTCATTATGTCAATTCTTGAAGAGAGTGTTTTAACTTTCTCTGTAATATATCTACAGAACATCGATAATAAATATTTTAATTGCATGAAGGCTACTTATCACCCTTACAACTAAATTTATCCATCCTACAGTTTGTCCAGAAAAACTTTTCCTTGAGAAAGTAATTGAAATTAAGTCTTATTTCATTAGTTCCAAATATAAGATAATTAAATTTTTCTTTATAAAGAGGGAAACCCTCTTACCCATCCTAGATTTTGTCCAGTAAAACTGCTTTTTTTTTTTTGAAAGTATTTACGAATAAATTAATATTAACTTTGTATGAGGTCCTACATATAGTTCAGTAAAACGTTTCCTTGTGAAAGTTGTTAACACCAAATTATAAAATTATTAATTGATAAAAATTAGTTATTATACCCTTGATCCTATCCATCCTACATTATGTACTGTAACATAGTTACATGAGATAGTAATTGGGACCAAATTTTAGAGCTCTCACTTCAATAGTTTTTAATATATTTGATAATTGAAATTGACCTTGTATAGAGGATACCTTTCACCTTGATCTGATCCGTCCTATATTTTGGCTAGTAAAATCGTTCCTTATGAAAGGGATAAGGACCAATTTTTTTCCTTTCACTTCAATAGTGCCTCAGATAATTTGTAATTAATATCTGGTTTGTATCAGCACTCTCTCTCTCCCCTGATCCAATCTGCCCTTTTAATAGGGATTAAGATGTGTTAAGAACTCACAGAAACAAAGACAAAAATTAAATTTGCTCAAATTAAAAATTTTATTTGAAATATTGCAATTGTTCCTATCATAATAGTTGTATTTTCAGTAATAAAAACTTTTGTCGAACATTGAATACGATAAGGAAAATTAATTAAAATCTCATGGTTTTTGAATAATTTTATAATTGAAATTGAAGGTTTAGTTTCAGATCAGCCTGAAACATAATACTGTACTTTTTTAAAGAAATTACGCACCACTCTATCGAAACGTTTAATATACGACCTATTTCTCTATTTGTCATAAAAACTTAATATTGATGTTTTGTTGATTGGTCAGAAGAATTTCCTGGACATCTTTAAACGTCAATAAATTTATCGATTGAATGAAAAAAATGCAATAAAATTGAGATATTATCATTGAAGACGTACTTTTATTTGTAAGGAGCAGAAATAAGTAATAATAATTTTTGGTAATTTTTAAAAAGCAATTTTTAAGTCTGCATTTATAGAAATATTTCTCATAAAACAGCACCAGGAATTGCAGGATTGCAGAAATTATGTAATCAACAAGACTTAAAAAAAATCTCATCAAAAACATTCAACTTTACTTTTGAGTGAGAACAATAAAGAATAACCAAAATTGAGAAAAAAAACTAGATGCGTTTGTAGGAATATACACTAGTGTACATACTTCATGGGATCTTAGATGAATCCTTCTTTATGGGAGCTATGAAAAAAATAATAGAAATAACATGTTCACAGTTGTTTAGCAGATATGTACTTCTTCAGAATTTAAATTCAGTTAAAATTTATTTAATCATTCAATAACAACAATAAACTAATAAATTTTTATCGATTTTTTTTCCTTTAGTAAGTAAAAGCTTTAAAACTTGACCTATTTTCCAATTCGAGTCGTATACTTAATATTCAAAATTGTTACATTAAGTATTCTTTCAAAAAAAAAAAAAAAAAAAAAAAAAAAAGAAGAAGTAAAGCGCTTCGTATAAGCATGTCACCATAAAATTGATTCTGATTATTATATTTTTTCATCAATATTCATCAAATATGAAGAAACTAAGAAAAAAGCGCTAGAAATGTATTATAAGGGATAAAGATTTATAAGGTATATTTATCATATAAAGTCGAAAATATTTCCATTACTACTTAACTATAATTACGTTGGATTTATAAAGATGTCTTTTAAGGTCGAAACAGTTTGTACATCATTCGGATATTAAGGCACTTTAATAAGTTGATCTAATTGAATATCAAGACGTTGACCCTGTGATTTTCAGTTTTCCTTCATTTAATTCATTTGTAATTGAGCTAATTGCATACTATAAATCTTGGGTATGAATTCAATCTATTCATTTTCGAGTATGACAATAATTTTGTAGTTCTATAAAAAATAGTATTTTTTTAAAAGTATCGATTATTTTGAATGTAATAAATATGAACAAAACAATTTATTATTTTCAAAACAATTTTGTTTTTTTATAACCACAAAAACCAAGTTTACTAGCAAAAATGTATTGACTGCATATAAATATTTTGCATCCATTTATCTACAAAACTTTTGACAAATACAGACGATATATTTTGAAAACAAATGCAATCATAATGGTATTGGTTACAAAAGAATGTAATACGATTTATTAAGGGTATTCACAGCAACTTAGAAGTGTTATAGGAAAGGTCTCTTAATGACAAAGTATCCTCGTTGACAGTGTGTATTTAGATTAAGGGTGCCTTTAGTCTAGTCCTTAGATCACATTCGGACTTATGAAGTACTGAAGGACTGGATCGATTATATGCTAAGGAATTGGTGGATTCATTGCGATGGGATTCACCATCGGGGGAATACTATCATCGCTCCTGTGGGTTATCATAATTCATATTTCCAAATGCGAAAATCCTCGTTTTCTTGACAAAGAGTTCACGGTATCCAGTAAGGTTAAATATCTAGGAATTATACTTGATAGGAGTCTTAAATGGACACAACATCGGGAGGAAAGAGAGATAAAGGGTCACAAATGGTAGTCGAAATGCATAAGGACTATTAATTTATCCTTAAATGAAACACCGGCTTTACAGGAGGGTAATTAGCCCTTTACTTACATTTCTAAATGCAACATTAGGTTCAACGCATGTTCTGCCTAAGAATAAGAAACAATAATCTGTGTCCAACCAATTGAAATATATGATCGATATGAGGCAGCCCTTATTTTATATTGACTCCAAACCATGGGAGAATGGATCAATAGCGATCACAAATAATATCACCAACATATAGTAGATGCCGTATATTAAGACGGATAATCCGGGTCGAATGGGAACCTGTTGCAAAAGTACGTAGGGACTCATTGTGTCATTGCTTTACCAATGAAAGCAATGACACAAATGCCAGAAGAGATTTCTGTCTATTTATATAGGAACCAAAGTATGTCTTCGATTGCCAAAACATAACATGGCGGAAATATGTACGATCAGGGAGTACTTGACTTAGACCGTGGAGAACTTGGCAGTTTTACATCTAAATACCTTCACCGATAGCCAAAGGGCAATTAGGCCTCTGGAAAACAAGGAAACGACTTCACGAACTGTCCTAGATTGTAAAGAGACTATAAAGAATTTCTCAGCAAATGAAACGGTATATATTATCTGGGCCACGAGGGAGTGATTGGAAATATTAAGGCAGAAAAACTAGCTTTCAAGACTAGATTTTGTCGATGATGAGCTTTTAACTTCGATGCCATTCATTGCATTGAAAGCCGGGCTACGGGAATTGGCGACAAAGTTACACAAAATAATGTGGGATGCTGACACGATAAGAAAACTACAAAAATATTATGGAACGACTCAGAGGAGAAGAATATCATGGAGATTCTTAACTTGAAGAATAGTAAGCATGGTAGGGTGAAAAGTGTTCTTACCGGATTGGTATCACCAAAGACATTATATATTTTTCAATAATTTTCTTAAATAGTAAGAATGACACTTATTAGAATCTTAGTTATATTATAAGTGAATACCTATATATCATTTTCAAAGACGACATAAAATCAATAAATAATATAGAAAATATTACGTTTTTATTTATAATACAGATTGCAAGAGATGAAATATATTTTTATTTAAATTGAATGAAATTCAATATTATGCATCATTACAAGTGTGATATTTCTTCTTGTTACAATTGATAGTGATGTTATTTGGTGATCAATCTGAAGAAAATATAAATTTCCATGGCATCTTTCATAACTTATATAATTTTATTAATAAGAAATATTTTTTTAAGCATTTTCTACTTTTTAAATATAATCGAAAAATAAAGTATATTAAATAGATAAACAAAATAAAATAACAGAAAAAGAGTCTATCAACTAAAAGTTTTACACATACTAAATTACTTTAAATAACTTGTATTTATACCGAGTATGAGTAAACATTTTATAGCACAGGAACCACGAAATAAGTTCAAATGAAATAAGTCTTAATGGAGAATGAAATACTTCTCAATTTTCCTATACAAATTGGATTTTATACATTATCAATTAAGACACAATAGATTGGAATTTATTTCACTACTTAGCACTGGAAATTATTTCATAATAAAATTACTCCCAAATTAAAAAAATCTGAAATAATATGTGTTTTATAGGTCCCAATTTTGAAGATAAGCTTCCGAAATTTGCCATACATATTTATTGATAAAACAATAATATACTCTAACAATCAATATTCAATAAGTGCTTTTCCCGGAATATGGTTTATAGTACAAAAGCTCCGTTCTATTAAAATAAGCTACTTGTGAATATACATAATTTCGACCAAATTCCGTTCACATTTTGCAATAGCTTCCGTATAAGGCCACTTTCGGGAAAACGGGTTTGAGTTTATAAAAATTTTAAATAAATCATAATTTTATTAAATTTCGGAAGAAACATTTTTCTAACTATCTTTAAAATATATTAATAATTTAGCCAATCTCGGTCCAAATTTATAAGCTTTCTTCCCGGAAAACTGTTTTGAGAATATAAAACTAGTAAATAAAGAGTAATCGTATTAAAACTCTGCTCAATTAATTTCCTTACTCTTTTAAATATGTGTTATCAATTGGATCAATATCGGACCGTATTTTGCTATAGTTTGCATATAAGGCTCCTTCACCGAAAATGGGTTATAGAACCCTTTAATAAACCTCAAATCTATTGCAATTAACTTTAATATATATTATTAATTTTGCCTTTATCGGTCCTTATTTTGCTAAAGCTTCCATATAAGACCACTTTCCGGAAAACAGTTTTGAGCTTATAAAACAAATCAATAATAACCAATAAAACCATTATGTTTTAATTTAAAATCGTTACGATTATTTTTTTAACTGTCTTGAATATGTTTTACTTTCAATGCGAATATCGGTTCATATTTTTCTACTGTTTCGTTCCCTAAAAAAAACTTTAAACTTATAAGACTTTTAGATATGAAACAATTCTATTGAAAGTTGGTATAATTATTGCTTTAACTATTTTAATATACGTTACTTTTTGACAAATATCGGTCCATACATTTCTAATTCATAAAGTTTTATAAAACCGGTTTTGTTTATTTTTAATGAAACCGGTAATTTAATTGGTTTCAAGAAACATTTTATAAAAATTTTATTGCCGGTTGCGCAGAGAATGTTTTCTTTTCGAAAAGAAAGGAAGAAACCGTTTCTTTAATTATCAATGGTTTCAAAGTAGATGTTTGTAATCATTGAGAGTTTCTTAGCAAATCCTATATTAGAAAAATTTCTTATGAAAATTTATGGAATATTTCAGAAGAGATAAAAACAGTATCATTTGGTTAGAATTTCATAACGAAAGAATTCGTAACGGGTGGTTTGTTTTTTTTTTAATTCTCCGGTCAGCACCGGAACGACTTGTTTCATTATTATGGTCGTTATATCATTGAAATCTTTTTAATATTAAAACCTTCAAGTATTGAGAACTATTTCATTGGAATCTCAGGGAGTTATTTGAATAGAGCTATCAAATACAACAATACAATTTTTTCTAAATTACTTACATCTGTCAGCGCTGTAGCGACTTACTTTAGGGGCGTTATTTCATTGGAAATTATTTTTTTATAACTAAAACTTCCAGGTATTGGGATCTATTTTATTTATGTCTTAGGAAATATTTTTAATTATCTTTTTAATTGGAATTTTTTTTTATTTTTGTTTAAAACCCATAATTGGGAGTTATTTCTTGTTCTCCGCTGTGATTTTTAAAGAGAAATACAACTTTATTGCTCTGTCACTTTATATCGATACATTTTCCATCGCCACAATTTGTCATTCTGTGTGTAACATTAAAAATTTATCATCGAAGATGATAAATCAAAGACGATTTTTTTTTGCTTGCCCGCCTGTCTGTCTGTAGTCTCAGTACTAGAAATTTGGCATGAAGTTGTCTTCTCAAGTACCATATAAATGGAGTCTGTCATGAAACTCTTGTTCTAGCCTAACGTTAGTAACAATAAATCGTCTGAGCTTAACTGCAAACAAAGAAAAATATTTATATGCTTTTTGAAAATAAAACACGATTTTGGTTAAACATTATCTTTAACATAAATCGTATTGTACGTTGAACACCCTTTTAAGTAACGTTATAAGGATAACACTGACAAAATTAATAACCGGCATCCATAGTGGTTCATTATGGTTCCTTGGTTTTGATCCTCTCATCCCCTTTGCCACTTAATTTATCTGAGCTTTAGCTGCATTGATGTAGTACAGTAACAATCATGTGTTAAAATCTCTGATGTCAGCGAAAATCGGAAAAATAAGATCCAAATATTTTAAGTCTTCTGTAAAACAGGGCACTTACACAAATAATGAAAACTGTACTCAACAGCATCCTCGCACCATCGTCTTCGCAATAGGCAATCTTATCATATGGTTTACAGTGACCAATATTAAGGTTGCTGGAATTCCTCTCTCTCTATTACTGGTATGAACAAAATTTTGTTGCTGTTACATCTCAAAATATTGACATCACAGTATGGAAGTGCTGCTTGTCCCAAACAAATATTGAATCGACTTATATATGTTTATATACACAACCGTTTTTGGTTATTTCGCATATTTAAGATCAATTTCGTTAGTTTTCCAAACTCTGC
Organism: Cochliomyia hominivorax; assembly: GCA_004302925.2. Taxonomy (NCBI): domain Eukaryota; kingdom Metazoa; phylum Arthropoda; class Insecta; order Diptera; family Calliphoridae; genus Cochliomyia; species Cochliomyia hominivorax. The sequence continues at coordinate 53,567,095 of PYHX02000413.1, forward strand.
TTTAACAGTTTGAGGTAGAGGGAATTTTATTTATAATTACCAGAAATGAATGTTAAATTTCAATTAGGACTGTTTTGGTTTATTTAATGTGAAAAATCTAGTGAAGAAAAAATATTCCGTACCAAATAGATCAATTTTTTAAAATGTCTTTAAATTTGTAAGATATTAAACTGTCACAAGAAAAAATAACTGCAAGATTGACAGTTTCCAATTTATTTTGATTCAACTTTTCATGTATCAGATATGCGTTGTTTTCCTCAAATATAATATTTTTGACAGATTAATATTTTTCTATTAATGAATGCCAAAGTTAAATACATACTAAATTTGGCAAAGCCTCTTTCTTGACAATAAAATTTTAATCAAATTGTCATATAATTTTTAAACCATCCATCACTTCTATTTGTGATGAGGGTATATTAGCATTTTAATATTAAGAAAGGAATTTAAATATAGACTAATTTAAATGTTATTCGGTGAAATTATTTTTCTAACTTCCTTTCATGAAAGTAACTAAATTAAGAAACAACGATACATAGTTTGCTATATGTTCAATTTAAAACCCCTTCCGGTTTTAAACTTAAAAAGTATGGACTAATTCAACTGAAATTTTTCACAATTAATTTATATGCTATTAAGTTTACCAATATCGTTCCATATTTTAATATAACTCAAATTAAAGGTTCCTTCCGGGAAAACGTTTTGAGCTCGCACAAAAATGGGGATACTGGAAATAAAATCGCTTTTATGCAAAAAATGCTTATTATGAAAAAGGGGACAAAAAGGTCAAATTTGAAAAAGTCGCAATTTGAGACTAAAGTCACACCAACGATAGCACTGTATATAAAACAATTTTGTTGAAATTCGTCATGATAATAATTCTTTTAATCTTCAATATTACTAATTAATAAATTTGTTCTGCAGTAAAAGTTTTTGATATTATTGTCTGTAAAGCGGATTATAACGAATTCTTTCTTTGGAAGAGATTTTTTTTTCAAATTGGAATATTTTGACGTTATATATATGTAACAAAATTATGTTAAAAAAATCTTGAAAATCAAGCTAAAATTTTTTTTAGAAAAATATCTGCACAGAAGTTCAACTGATATACCTTAAGATTGTTTAAGCCTACAACACTCAACATATATGGATATAAGGTCAAATAATGTTCAGCAAAATTATTTTTGTTATTACATCAAAATAAGTGTATGTACAAATTTCTGATAGAGGCTTATAACCTTTTTCTTACTAAACCAAAAATTCTGGTTTTAAATTTCTAACTGAAGAGGATTGTATATGGATAAATCGACTCAATTTTTGATTTGATGCAAGGATTTTTAAACAATGAAACTTCAAATGATTTCTTCTTGACGCTGCAAATGGAATGACAAAGCTATGAATGGAAAACGCAGAAGTAAAGTTGGGAGTTAAGAATTTAAATAGGGAGTCAAAAATATGTTTCAACAAAGAAATGCTAGAGAAGGAGAGAAATAATAATATATAAATATATTAATAGCTGCATTGTAGTGGCTGTCTAGTTCGTCTTCACATAACCTATGAAGAAATCTAATGAGCACTAATATCGCCATATCGCGAGTCACTTCCAAAGAAGAGCATCCGTAAGCTCCTAAATGTAGGGAAGTGGCAAAGAAGACGAAGAATAGTTTCATCCTCTTTTTCATTCAGGCAACTCCTGCGAAAATCATTCAAAGGAAACCCCATTTCTGATAAATGTATTACGAAGCGACAATGTCCAGATACTGCCGCAACTGTATTTCTGAGGAGAGTTCTCGATATATGCTTGTATATATATTTATTATATATTTCTGTATATATATTTTTCTTCCTGTTCGTTGTCATAATTTAAAGTTAAAACACTGCCGTCAATTTGTTAAAGAAATGCCAATAACTACATTTTACTCATAATATCTGAAACAAATTCTTATTTAGAATAAATTTCATTGAAATATAAATATAAACGTACATAAATATATCTGCACCTTGTTATATCAGTTTCACAAGGGTATTTTCCAAAATATGAATTTTTTATATACAGTTCATACAAAGACAAATTTTAATTAGTAATTAAAATTGTTAACTGGGTTATGAAAGTTTTTCGTTACTACTTTTGGTATTATAATATCACAATGAACAAACATTATGGCATTATTTTGCTAATCAAATTTCTTTGCTTGTAAATAGGAAATGTTTAATTCAATGAACGTGGTACATTTAAAAAACACATGCAGTTTTGGCTGATAATGATTTTTAAACTATAACAAGTTTAACTCTTTTACATCTAAAATAGAATTTTTCTACATAATTAGTTCATCTATCAAAAAAAAAAGATAACTTATCTTTTTACCCATCACCACCACAAATGGTAAATTTTGCTATTCCGTATTTAGCCAAAAAAGGGATCCTCTAGAACCACACAAAGTAGATATTATCTTACATCACATCAATATATGAGTCGATCTAGCCATGTTTGTATGCCTCTCAATCTGTCTGTTGAAAACATTCTAATGGTCACAGTAATAGTCCCAATTTAATAAGATTTGGTCAAATTGTTTGTCTTTAGTAGTTTACAGTTTAAAACATGCGATATCGATTCGGCGAAGTTGTGAATCGATAATTAAGACAACTTCAAAATTCTGAAAAAGAAAACATTTGTAAATGTTACAAAAACTAATAAGCAAATTAAAATAATATTAAACTGATACTTCTCACAGGATCTGCAGAATCGGATGGAGGAAATATTTTTAGTCAAAAGTATGTCAAATTTTATGACTCTCAAATAGTGTTGTTGAACGACATGAATACTGAAGTAACACGAAGGTGTCCGTTATTACCTTAGCTGTGTACAGTCGTGCTGAATAATATAACGAGTGAAAACTCTTTATAGAGAAGAGGAATCACATGCAGTGCTTACGGATGAATTGGATTATGCGAATGATATTTGTCTACTCTCTTAAAAGATAACCAAAAGTAGACTACGTTGAAAGACTTGCGCGCAATACTAAGGCTGAGATAAATATTAAAAAAACCAGGAAAATAATAATCAAAAACGTAAACATAGTTAACATTATGTTACAAAGACAAACAATCGAAAATATAGATAGATTAAATTATCTCGGCAAACCAACAGTTGCAAGCCGTATAAGAAGAAGATAAATATTTTCAGGAGAGACTATGGAAAAAACCAACTTATATGTGAAATATTTGCATTGCAAAACCATATTGGGGAGTGGTTCTTTTATATAAGCGATGAGAAATAATACACCGACCTTCGAAATTTTGTTTAAAAATATTTTAAAATGCATATGTATCAAAAAATGAAACAGTTTCATATTTAAAGCTCTTGTTAAGAAAAAATAGGCCTATAAGAAACAATTTCAATAACCTCGATCCTTAGAGTAAAATAAAGACCTGTCAGTCTCCAAGACTTTCTAAGAACTTTTGAACCTCCAAACCACAAAATTGTTTAAAAAGCAATCTGGGATCACTGTGCTCGGATAACCAACTTGAAAATATGTATATGTAAATAACTTTTTATTTGGCTAGAATCAGATCATTCTACATATCGATGGATTATTGCCATGGACATCAAAATAAGTGAACATGGAGAATTACATTGTGCTATTTCATTGACCTCACCTGTATATACAAACATATATATAGATAGATATATAAGTTTAAATGTGCATGTTTATTCTTATATAAATAAAAAATATTTTTAAGTAAAAGCTTCGTATTAAATTACTTTGAAATATTGAGTCATAAGTATACAGCAGCTGTTGCAACACATAGTTGCTCATGTTGATATTTCTTCTTCTTTTTTTATTTTGTTGTTACTAACAGTCGTTGTATGTTATTTGTATATTCGTTTGTTTGTCTATTTGTTTATTTGTGCCCCAACAAATCTTATGAAAATTATTTTAACGCACAACGCGTTAAATTAGTATTCAACACTGTTCAGTATTTTCTTATATATGCGTGTATATGTGTATGGTTACTACAGTTATTACAAACATTCTATCTCTTTACTTTCTGTAAAAGTGTATATTATATTACATGGCATATACATATGTACTTTGTTACATAACTATTTAGTTGAAGTTTGTTTGCATATGCTGCGTACCATAAGTAATTGTGCGAATATAGAGAGAAGATACTTATTTAGTAAATCCTACTACTATTGTAAGAACTGTGACTATGACAAAAATTATAGTAAAAATGAGCTTTATATCATTTTAAATTTCAATTTATTTATTTTTCTATCGCATTTATTTTATGAATTAAAAACAAGTAATAATGCAGAATTCGGCTATTCCGAATTTTTAATACCCTCCGCTGTGTTTCGTGTATACACACACAAATACACTTACAGATATATATACCCGAATCACCAAATGTCCTAAAAACTCAGTTTTATTTTTGGCTACAATTTTTTTTTACTGAACCGATAATTTTTGGAATGGAAATGAAGTACATACATAATTTGTTGATTTAAAATTGACAATTTTACGAAAGATGTTTACTTGAACTTAGAGGTTGCCTCAAATATCGGTCTATATCACTTAACACACTGAACCGATTTTGCTGGTTTTAAAAAGGAAACTTCTTACGACTATAACAAACATTATGGGTTTTAAAATGATTCCTTCTTAGCGCTGAACACGTAATGAAAAACTTAATATACCCTGTTCACTACTTGTGGTAGTGGAGGGTATAAAATCGAACATTATAGACGAATATGATTTAGAATGTAGTTAGAAAACTTACTCTATGGTAAAGAAGTTTGCGAAAATTTTAATGAATTTTATAAATTATTCTTGTGGGGATATATTTCGTATTATTTTCATCCGCAATTACTTAGTTTAAGAATCGTAGATTGAAATAGAATTTCAGCTTTATCTAATTTCGTTTCAATAAATTAAATTTGTTGAAAATTTATTATATTTAATTTAAAAAATTAAATTATCATAATTTAATTAAACATTCCTTTATGTAAATTTTAGTTTTTGCCGCATATTGCTGACATGACCGAGGACTAAGATTACTTTTGGGTCCTTAAAATTTTTTCCTCACATCAGCAACATAAATTATTTCATCAGAAAGTTGCCAAAAATCTGCTCTAAACTTTTAGCAGCGTCCCTATCAGGAACGTTTTGAGAACATTTTTCACATTTGTCTTAACACCGGGTGTATAAAAAGTGCAAACAATTCCCTCATATCTATTCTTATGAATATAGGTAGCAATTCAGAATAAATAGCGTCTGGTGACTTCTTTTGCAAGCAGCAGCACATAAAAAGCGAAATTTTAGTTTAAACGCAGCCAGAATGAAACTCTATGAAAGGCCTCACCAACAACCAGTCCCGTATGACACTATTAAGATGTGATATTTTAGTTTTCAAAAATGAATGGCAAAATTGCAAATTATTGAAAAAGGTCAAACACTTTCCCACTTAACTCGCTACAACGGCTCGTTTCCTACTCGTTCCCGAGCTAATGGATTCAGGTCTCTAGTATCTGTCGCATCCACAAAAATTAACAGTGCTGTATGAAATTTTGCCTATGTATCAGCTATAGATATTGCTGATTTTATATATTTTCTATATAAAATCAGCAATATCGTTTTTTTAATAATATATACCGATATCTGAGGCTACTTCTAAGTTCAAGCGAAATATTTTCGTAAATTTTGTCATAATATTAAGTTGTGTGATCCTTATTAGCAAAATGATCAAAATACCCCCCACCACCAGTGCGTGTAAGTAAATATATTATATTTCGTACACACTCACACATACAGTCACAAAAGTAAAAAGTAAAAGTGTAGAAGTGTTTCCTAAATACAACACAGAAGCATTTAATGTGTCATAAAATTAGCTATATTTTTGGCTAAAACTTTTTTTCTACTGAACCGATTTTGATAATTTTGATAATGATAATGAAATACATATAACTTTATTGTATCCCCAAATCTTGTTCCAATTTGTCAATTTTTAATTGATATTTTTACGAAAATACTTCGATGGAACTTAAAGGTTGCCTCAGATGTCGATCTATATCTTTAGATATGCCGAACTGATTTTCTGTCAATTACTGTCAATGTGAGCATACCATTAACAGCAAGCAGACAGACGAACATAGCTAAATCGACCCAGATTCACTTGTGGTGGTGGAGGGTATGAAAATATAAGCAATTTTAGAACTTTTTAATAGTTTTTGTATTACCAATCATAACGTATTTACTTGAAACGCATTTATCTTTAAGGGAATTGAATATTCGGAATAGCCGAATATTGCATTCTTACTTGTTAAAAATAAAAATTATTGTGTAGGGTGTTTAGATCTGAAATAGAATATGAACAGTTTTACCACACGGATATAAATTTTCCACCATATTTTTTTCCAAATTCATTTTTTATTAAATTGTTTGTTTTGTCTCTGATGTTGTTGGTGTTGTTTTCATTTTCGTTGAACATACAAACAAATGTCTATAGTATCATACGCTACGTTTGTTTTATATGAAAATGAAACTCATATTCATTCAAGTGTGATTTTGCATGAAAATGAATGAATTTAAATATTCATCTTTGTCTGTATTTTTCATATTATTATCGCATTTCAACGTACAAAATAATATTTTTATGTTGTTTTTTGCTTTATTTATTTCCTTTGATTGTTAACTATGTATTTGTGTGTGTAAATGTATGTGGGTGTCTATGCATATATCTGTTAGTATGTTTAAATGTATTCCATAATATAGGTTTGTGTGTGAATTCATTTTTGTCTGGAAATAAATTTGTTTTTCAATTTATGGTTCTTAAATGGAAAATACTTTAAAACGTATTAATTTATTGTGATAAAGTTACCAATTCAAATTTTGTTTATATTCGTGTGTTTGCACATAAATATGTTTGTATTGGTTTGTTTATATATATGTATATAGAATCTCATGAATAATGTTTGTGGCTTTAAGTTTTTTCTCTGCTTTTTTTATTTTAGCTGCTGCTGCTGTTGGTGATGTTTGTTCAAGAAAATAAAAATTCATGAAATATTTTTCGTTTGATATATAAAATCAATATTTGAATATAATAAATTTATTTATATCGTTCGTATTCGATTGTGACCTTCACTTGGTTTGTTATAAATAATTTCTTTATATTTTAGCTCATTTATTATTATTTATTTAAATTCAGATTAAAAAATTCATAAAAATTTCAATAATTTTCTCTTTAAAGTAGAAAAGGAATTAAAGTTTTTTCTTCATAATTGAAGGAAGATTAATTTCATACGATTTCCTCTAATATATAAATCCCAGTTATTGCTACAGTATAATAAATAGATTAAAGATAATGATGCAACATATAGACCACTCGCTTTAATCCAGTGCGTTTTGATGCACAAAAATTCTCCTCAGTGTCAGATCCCGAAAGAAATAGCTTCATGAGGAAGATACAGAGTCCAAATTTGAAAATTCTCTCTTCTTTAATATTTGCTTTGTAAAGGGGAAACCATTCTGCCTGGTCCTATCCATTCTTTAATTTTCTTTAGTAAAACAGATCCTTGAGAAAGTGATTACCAAAATTAAATTACCAAATTTAAGAACTCTCCCGGTTATGGTTCTATAGATATTCCATAAGCAATGGGTGGTATCTCTCCCCGTAGTCCTATCTAAATTTTTATAACCAATGTTATTGTCGGGTATATTGGAGTTATTATGTGAAAGCTTCAGCAAAGTTGGTACAGTAGAGTCTGTAAGTCTTAAAAAAACAAGAAAACATGGATTCATTTTTAAATATATAGATAAGGAGTGAGATCAAAAACAATTTTACTACACGCTTTTTAATTAAAACTTTTAAATGAATGACCAAAAATGTTGGCAAAGCATATAAAGGTCTACCGTCAAACTGTTTCCAGTGTAATTATACACTACCGAGAGAGCTTGTCAGCTCATTTCAAACCTGTAAAGGTCGATTGAATGGCCTACATGATGTAATTAAAGTCAAGTTTCCTAAAAAAACTTGCTGCATTTACGATTACGAAACATATGATCTGGCAGACTTGTGTTTAATATTTCTGATGCTCGAGGTAATGCTGAAGAAAAGTTTAGTAAAATGTTTTCAAAAAGTTCTTGATATGGCAAGCAATATGCAGTTTTGTCAAAGGAAACCAATCACTTGTTACAACGGGCTCTAAAAATTCCCTTTAGAAGAAAGAAGCAAATCCTCCAAACTGCTCGGAGCTTTGTGATATTGGGATCTTGTTAAAATGGAAGGAAAATTTACCAAATAGGGATGGATTTTATTTGGAAAAGGACTACCTTTTCGAACAAAGTGACAGAAAGTACTATAAAAATCTTAATAGAAGGTTTTCCGAAAATAGTTCGAAATTTCATCGCTAATATAGTTTAGATTCTGATATAATCTATACACTAAAACTTGATCTTCTGTCTAGACTAGGCTCAGGAATAATTAGATTAGATTCTGGTTCACTCCATAGGCTTAGTTGCACTATAATTAATTGTTTATATTATGGTATAATATTTCGACCAAAATATTATCAACTAGATTCTAATTCATTGTCAGGATTGTAATTTTGTTTACTGAATTTGTTCTAGTCTATCAAATTCACTCTATATCGATCTAAATTGTTGAATTGTTTCTGATCTGATATAGTATGTACACTAAATTCTTAATTAATCTTCTTCTAGATAAAAAATCCTCGTTCATATCCTGTTCTTGTCTGTTAATCACATTCTAGTCTAGTCAATTGATTAAATATTTCATTAAGGGTATTATATAACTGATTTATTCATTCTTCATCAATCTTACATTTACTGCTTTTAGAACACATTTTTATTGCTTTACAATGATATACAATGGATATATGCATGAATTTATGACTTTACGTTCTCTTCTATTAATATTTTTTTCTCATTTCAAAAACCATATTTTTGGTTTAAGGCGAATGAAATGAAGATTATATTACTAATATTACTGAACCTTAAATCAGTAGTTCCGAGAAGCAATAATTACAAGTGTATACACACACTCCAATGTAGATTATGAAGAATTTAAGGCAAAATTCAATTATGTAAAAAATCTAGATAAAATATAATTTGGAATGCAATTTTTAATTTTTGTTTGAATATTTTCAAGGTAAACAGGGTTTTCTCTTTCCTTTTTGAAGAATTTTATATGTTTAATATTTAAAAACAGACGACGTTATAGACGATCAAGCACGACTATTTAATACACTACACCACATTATTAGTTACAAGTAGTAGCTACTAAAAATTAATTTAATTAATAAATTTCTCACATCGATTTTTGCTTATATTTTTTTGATTTGGCCAATTCTTATTACAATATCCACACATGTGTGCTATTTAAGCAATTCAAAGTGATATTTGGAAAACGTGTTTCATTATTTTTTAATTTCTTGATTATTATATTATATGATAATTAGACATACTTATAGCTTAATAGCCAAACGAGAACAGCTGCCAGTTTTTTTGTTATAATTGAGAAAAAAAGTTTTATATAAAAGTTAAACTTTTTAATATAAAAAACTTACAAAATTCCGAATTTTTTTACTTTAAAAAAAGTCAAAACTTATATTTTTCCATTTAATTTAAATTAAAAACGAGTACGAATGCTATATTAGGCTATGCCGAATTTTCTATACCCTCCACCACAAATTCATGTGAAGTTAATACGTTAAGTTCCATAGATATACATATATACACACATACACTAACAAATATATATATTATTTAAGACAGAAACACTAATTATATAATACAGAAATTAGTTATAATTTTGGTTATAACTTTTTTCTACTGTACTGGCTTTTTTCTACTAGGCCAAATTTCATTAAGTTGTATAAAAACAAAAAATATGGACCGATTTAGGCCAAATTAATATAATATCTCCAGAATAATTAGCAAAATAATTGTCTCGAATTTCAATAGAATTGGTCTTTATTTTCTTTTCGGTGAAAGGCCTGATATGGGAGATTCATCAAAATATGGACCGAGATTGTTCTAATTAAAAATATACATTAAAAATAGTTAAAAAAATTCAATGTACTGAGTTCCAATAAAATTGGTCTTTATTTAATTGTTTTATAAGCTCAAAACCGTTTTCCGGGAAGGGGCGTTATATGGGAGCTATATCAAAATATGGACCCATGTTAATAAAATTTATAACATATATTCAAAATAATTAAAAAATTTATTGTACCAAATTTCAAATTTAATAGTTTTATAAGCTTTAGAAGAAATTATAAGAGTTCTTTTTCTGAATTCTGAGGTTGTTTCAGATATCGGCCTATAACTTCCTTGATTATAAACTGATATAGCTGGTTTTAAACAGCAAACTGTTTGAGGCAATAGTAAATAGTGGCCAAATTTTATTGAATTTCGACAATTATTTCAGGCGTGAAAATGTTTCCAACAGACAGGCAGACAGACAGACAGACAGACAGACAGACGGACATTGCTAAATCGACTCAGTTTTTGATTTGATGCAATAATATATATGATTCCTTCTTGGAGTTACACCCTCACCACTTATGGTGGTGGATGGTATAATAATTTTGTTGCTATTATGCGTTATCTTTTATTTAAACTATAAATAAAGAATATATAGGCGTATGAGTTATAAATATAAACATACATATATTTTATTAAGTACACTCCCTGTACCACTAATATAAAACAGTCAGTAAGATAGAAGTATTTTTAATTAACTTTTAATATACTTAACCAAATTTAACAAAATTAGGCAGGCTAAAGAAACTTACCAAATGAACTTTAAAAAATTACATTATTTTATTTGATTTAATGTATTTTTTTATAAAAAAGAATATATGACTTGTTCCATTATCCTTCTTCCAATATTAGAGAAATATATAGCATATAATTGAAACTATATAAAAGTCATAATTACAAAATCTTAGATTTTTTCTAAAGCAATTGTGGAAAATATTTTTGATTTTATGGGGAATGATATATGGGAGATATGTGAATCCTTAACCGATTTTATTCAAAATATGTTTTTTCTTAATAATTCTAATAATTCGCAAAAGTATTGTTTATTAAATTTTATTACTTTTTATCCATAATTTTATTAAAATTTATTGATATGTCCTTTTTAAGCTAAATTAATGAAATTTCGTGAAGTTTTATACCGAAAATCCAAATTATAAAAAAAGGATAAAAAGGGGAAATTTGAAAAAAAGTATACAAAAAATCACAGCAGTTGAAAAATTTGCGATCAACGGTAACACTGATGCCTATTGACGTTGTAAAAATCTTCCGCTCGCCAAGATTTAATGAAACGATATAAGTATACGATTATTGCACCAAGTTTAAAATTTTATTTTCATTAAATGTAAATTATATATAAAATAATAGTTGCAACTTTTATTTATTACAAGTCCCATTTTAATAAATTTTAATTCATTAATTTATTTTCTTTAAAAATCTTTTTTAATATAAATTCTCATTTAAACTTACGAAGAGGAAATTTTAAGTTGACCTACAAAAATAAATAATGAATTTCTTTTAAAGAGTTTAAAAACTTTTGTACATTTCTAAATGAATTCAAATAAACTACAAATGAATATTATATAGTCAAAACATTAAGAAAATCCAAAATATATATCTAAATACCAAAATTTTATACATAATCTTAGGATAAAAATAAAAAACTGTTTAAATCCTTTTTAATTAAATAGAAATAAAAAAAGTATTAACAACATTGAGTTACAAACAACATCAAGAAAAATTACATAAAATTTCTATAGTATTTTCTTTCATTTTTTATACCCTACACCATCGTAGGTATTATGCGTTTGTGCTGATATTTGTAACATGCAGAAAAGGTGATGTAGCCAATCTTTTAGTATACCGTCTGACTCAGAATCCCTTTTTGAATCGAATTAAAGATGTCCGTCCGTATGTCTGTCTGGCAGGCCGTCCATGTAAAAGATGTTAACACTCTATAGGTCGCAATTTTTGAGATATCTTAATGAAATTTGGTGTATATGTTATTTTTGGCTCAACGTTAGAAAATCCTACATAAAAGCGATTTCCTCGCAATTTAATATTAAAGTTTCTTATGATATTGTAAATCGATGAACCAAATTATGTATGTTACTTCTTATGGTTTGAAGTTTGAATAAATTTGACATGAACTTTATTATTGTAATAAAAACTGATTGGAAATTGATGTTCGATTCTCTCTATCGGTCACAAATTTTTCGTAGTTATCATTTATAATCAACAATTTAGAGCAGGGTATAACATAGTTGAGCTTGACCGACTATAACATTGTTACTTGTTTTCTATGCAATTTTCCTTTTTTGTATTTTGTGCTAAATCCAACATGGAGCAAAAGAAAATTACAGTTGTTCAAATTTACCACAAAACTTTGTCTGTCTAAACTTTTCAAAGGAGACAAATATGAAACAGAAAAAAAAAATGAATTGAAAAGGAAAATAAAATAAAACAGAACTAAGTTGCAAGAAAAAAAGATTAGAAGGCACAACATATTTGCCTTACGAATAGTATGACACTGGCTTATATAAAGCTTAATCCTTAGATAGATACAACTAAGTATTTGTCTGTAACTTATGGTATGTGCTAAATGTGCATATATTAGGGAAACAGAATTTATATCTGAAAGATACCCTAAATCATTGATATTGGAAAGTGAAATTTTCAAAATATAGTTACCCATAAACGTTGCGATATTGAAACAAGGATATCAGGATTATATACCTGAATTCGTCATGTGAAGTTTAAACAATTGGATTAAATTTTATTTGACTTTGTTTAGTAAATTTTTGAGGCCGTTGCATTAGAATCAGGTGGAGGGTCATAACTAAATGATATGATAGCCATTCAAGGGTTAAATTACCAACATGGAAATGAATATAGTAGAAGTTGCACGTATGAGAAGCAGCAGCAGAGTGATCACGCAGAGGAGGTAGCAACAGGGAGATATAGACAGAAATATATGCATAAGAAGACTAGCAGCAGGAAAAATAGCATAGGAGTGTATGTGTATGAAGATTAGCATCAGAGAGTGTGTGTACCAAGAGAGCGATCAATAAAATATATAAAACAAAATAAACAAGCAAAAGAGAGGCAACATATATTCAGATTAAAAAACGGATAAGTAGAGTTTGATCAAACAACCACCATCATTTAGAACCAACTGATGGCAATTAATTAAGTGTATAAAAGGGGTAGCACATAGGAAATCAGTCCAGTATTTGATGTTCTGGTCAGAGATGAAGTGTTGAGTAGCGAGAAAAATAGAATATAAAAAACAATTGATCTAACAGAGCTGTTAATCTGATTGAAATTTGTTACACTGTTCAGGACAATAAGTAAAATATATTCTTGGAAGGAACATTCGGGAAATAAGGGTAAAATCCGGGATTACATTTAAATTTCTCAGTTATGAAGTTCTCAAATCAAAGTGGCTCAATAAATAACATTAAAAAGTGAAAAAAGATTATTATTGAAATTCAAAAAAAAATCTGGTGATGTTAATTTCTTAATAAATTTTATGTGAAATATTGGTCGCAACTGAGTAAACTCCAGCTGGAAACCTGGATAAGTAGAGGTTCCTTACAGCCATATTGCTTGTTATATAAGGGAACTTAATTCCAAATATTATATAAAATGATTGATGGTAAAATAATATATTGTTTAAGACGATAACCAGAACAAAATAGAACACATTATATCCTGCATATTAACTGTCATTCTATGATCTTGAATTCCCCCAATGTCACATTTACTTGTTCTGCAAAATCCTTTTCATGAGTTTTTTTTTTTAATCTAATGATCGTTGTTAACCGACTATAATGTTCAAAAATATTTGTTATCTAATAATTTTAGATCCATTGTCACAAAATTTCTTTTGTCCATTCATAAAATACCACAAAATACGGACCACTCTAATGACTATACTTAGTTGCCAATGAATGTATGTACGTATTCATATATGTGTGTGTTTTGTTAGTGTATATATGTATATGAATATGAAGTGTACGTTCACATATATACTACATTTCCAACTTGAAGTTTGTGTTCAAACAAATATTTTTATATTAGGAAAATAACCTCGTTAACATTTTGTTTATGTTAGGAATACGCATATGGTAAATAGAGATAATTTAAATATTGTGACAAATATTCTCATATATGGACTGAGTGAGAAAAATTCTTAATTATTTGATATTAATAAATATTTTCAACAAAATCCAATTTGGTCCTTCAAAAAGGTGGCCCCTGATGCCAATGTTATTAAATAGTACCGGCAGAACTTGTCCGTTGTTGAGAAGTAACATCAACGAGGTAAAAGTACACAACTACAGAAAAAAATAAAATTATTGAGAATACTATATTCGTTTGAGCCGAATATCCATTACCCTTCACAACGATCGACTTAGAAATAATAGTAGGAACAGTATACAATAAATACTTTCTACGACAAAGATATTCGTTTAAAGTATTTTTCAGCAGAAGTTCCATTTTTATAATGGTTCTCAGAAATATATATTTAGAGAGATATGCGATATTAAAATGTTTGTTTGTAAAGAAATCCCATTCCCCATGCCCTTTTCGAGAATTCTGTCGTTCATAACAAAGCGTTGTTTTAGCACTATTTAATAATTGTTAATAATAATTTTTATGAAATTTTTTGTAATAGTTTCAAAGATATGAGGTACTAAATGTTTTATATAATCCATAATTTTTCGTTATTAAGAACTTTCAACTTTATCAAATTTTCTGCAACAATTACAAAAATATACGTATTACCACTCTTCCCAAAGGTTTGTTGGTTTTGTTGGGCTTAATTCATATGGCAAATTTCATGAGGTTAGGTAAAGAATTGTGAAAATATGCGATAGAATAGGATGCTACCACACACCCGTGCACTATTCTAAATTTTGCAATTTTCAATAATTTATCAATGTACTAAATTTCATAAATTTTTAAAGGTGGTTACTACTCCCCCTATGCATTATCCAAAAATTTGCTATTTGCAATAATGCGATATTAAGAACTATCCATGTGAAAAATTCCATGATATTTCCTTTATTTGCGGATTTAAAAAACTATACAAGATATTAACAAATAACCACTCAAAATTTCATATATCATCGTCGTTTTATAGATGACAGACGAAGATATCTAAATGTATTTAGATTTTAATATGATGTTAGATGATACCTTCTTGACGTTACTGACGTGGTGGAAGGAATAAATACGGATTGAGTCATAAGTTAATTTTAATTCATAATTATAAATGTTCTTGCTTGAGATTTTGTCTTTACATGTTCTTTTTGGACTGCTCAACTGAAAGGAATGAACGTCATTAAGTTCAAGAGATATATTTTTATACAAAGCAAATTTTTACTACGGATTAAGTACAGACATATTTAAACCAAAGTTTAAAAATTAATCACTAATCACTTTCCTAAGTAAAAGCAATCGTTTCTAACATTAACGCTTTCTTATAATTATGTTATAATATTTAAAAAAAGCTGATATGACCTCATTATCACTAGTGCTGGTCAGGCTGCATAAAAATGAGGACCGTCAGCATTTCGTAATGTGAAGACAAAGGTATTCAACGAAAATACTTGATATTAATTGTAAATAAAGAAAATATTGTCAGGTTCCCTGAGTTCCTATTGTGTTTATCTGCACAGATAAAAAGCTTAATTAGGAGAAGATAGAAATAATAGAAATTTTTAAAGATTTACTCAAAGGGAATAAACAGAAAATAGACCTAAAAGAGATTAAAGCGAAAATCAATATACTTTAAGAATGGGAATACTATACCCAGTAGTTAAACAGCTGTGTCTACTTCCTGTGTTAATTGGAAAGGATAAATGTAATAGATATAGTCAGAGTCAGCAATTCCGTAATGTAGGATTCTATGTCTCAAACGTAACGTAAGCCATTCTTTTCTGTGTATCAACATGATTCCTAAGCCAAATTTTGCTCAAATTGTTATAAAAAAATTTATTGTTTTTTAACAGCTCGTTATGCAAAAACTATTGTTATTGGTACAAAATATTATTTTCAAATTTAATGACAACTGAAAATAACAAATATTTTTTTAATGTCTTTTACAATTTGCATTAACATTAATATTGTCATTAATTATAAATAAAAAATTAGGCAATTAAAGTAAACAAACCTTTTATTAATATAACAAAACATATTTTTTTCTCTGCGTGTACAAAGATATTCCTTTCACATATTTCATTATTCCTATAGGAATTCATCGTAATTTCTAATTAAAAAAATTTCTGTCTCTTAGTTGCTGCATTCGTTAAGTAGATAAAATGATTCCATAGACCTTCTTGAATAAACTATATACTGTGTATAACTTGGAGAAAGATTAAAAAATGAATCCTACTCAAGGCTTCAGCTATGGCTTCAGTTTTATATTATTGTCATATGTTCAAAAGTTCAAAATCTTTGATTTATCGAATTATCTTATTGTCACCCATTCAACTCTTCTGCAATTTGCAACTAAATTCGCAATAACATAACAGAATGAATATTTTACTCTAAAAAACTGGACACAGATATTTGCAAACTTTTGTGGAAACACTTTTTTTATTATGATAGAAAGCTTATAAAAAATTAATTAAAAACAAAATTGCTGACAAACCATTGGTTTTGAAAAATGTCCAATTCAATTGATGAACTTAATGACCTTTTTTATTATACCCTACACCAACGTAGGTGGTTTGAGTATTATGCGTCAGTACTCATTATCAGTATTCATATTCAAGTATAACGTTCGACTCAGAATCACCTTTTGAGTCCGTTCAACGATGTCCGTCCGGATGTGTATGTAAACGTCGTGAATGGACTGCAGGTCGGAATTTTTGAGAAATTACGATGAAATTTGGTACATATTATCTTGACTTAAGGACGAAGCCTATTGAGATTGGCCATGTTCCAATATCTCAGGTACCCCCCATACAAATATTCCTCCCAGAATGTGGTTCAAAGTCATTAAAATCCTAAATTTAAGCGAAATTTGGTACAATTATGTTTTAATATTCTAAAACGTTGTG
The DNA here is from genome assembly GCA_004302925.2 of Cochliomyia hominivorax. Classification (NCBI taxonomy): domain Eukaryota; kingdom Metazoa; phylum Arthropoda; class Insecta; order Diptera; family Calliphoridae; genus Cochliomyia; species Cochliomyia hominivorax. The sequence goes on from PYHX02000413.1 coordinate 53,584,232, forward strand.
CATTATTTTTATAGGTCCTATATAAACCCCCTGAATCCAACAAATACGTTGCTGATGTAATAATAACTGGTCAAATTAAGATAAATATAAGCAAAAATCTATGCGCATAATTATATGAGCGTCGGTTCATAATTTCTGCTAGTGTACAACCTTCCAGAAGAATTTATTATAAAACGCATAAATTTAACATAAATGTAAGTGTCACAATAGTATTCTTATTGCTTAACATATTTGACTTAGTCTGTACTTCCATTCGTAATACCCCTGTAATATTTTTTAAGTCATTGATGCACACTGTAAATAACAAAATAGTGAAATAATATTGTGACTGATTGTGAAAGATTTCATCGTATCCGATCAAATATCTATAGAAATTTATTACGAAACTTAAATGTTTGTTGGTATATATTACACATAAAATACACATTACGAACGTTCCACACATATGTGTAATATGAGTTTATATGATTACTAACATGCATTCGTATGTGTGTATGAAACTATATGCAACAACACCAATAATATATGAATGAAAAACTTTAACAATATGTAAACAGACACTGTAGAATACCATCATCAGCGTCAGACTACATACAAGTACTAATCATATGTCAGGGTGTCATGGTGAGCTCAAAAACTAGAACTGCAAAAAAAGAGGAAAAGAAAACAGTTACAACAACTAAACTTTTTCTTATCGTCTCAACTTTATATTCACTGCCACTGCTAAACAATAGATTGCAACAACTAAACTTAAAAAAAGAATAACACATGAAGTGTAAGGAGGGGGATAAAGGAATAAAGGAAATAACATAAATAGAATGGTGATAATGCACATATGAACATATACATACAAACATATGTATTTATATTTATTCAAAAGCAACAATTTAATATGACTAGTAATTTGTACAACATTAAAATACTAAAATGTTTTAAATGTCCACAACTTCAAATTGGAAATGAGGCTTTATTTGGTTTATCATTTTGAGAGAAATTTTCAAAGAAATGTCCTTACAGAATTACTCAATGTCCAAATTATTAACATGAATTCAGTCAACTTTTCTATGATTGTTGTCTACTTTCTCCAGAATATTTTTAGATAAGAAAAAATACTTTTTATTTGACAAAATTGCATCATGAGTTAAAGATATTATTCAAAAATGCTAATTATTCTTTCTTCAGCATAAATACTAGTTTCGGAAAAATGTATCTATAAAAACTACAGTAAAATATAGAAACATACTTGTGAAAGTATCTATAGATATTGTTACCACGCCATACATTTTAATGGTCGTTTTATTTAAGAAATTATGTTAAATATGGAATTATATATATGAGATACAATATGCACAAAATAGTTATATATATTGGAAACATTTAGATAAATGTCCGAATTTCGATATTTAAGAAGTCCAAAACAATATTTCGGGAAGATTTTATTAAATGGTGGCAATAAATAAAAATTATTCGATAAATGACATGTATAAATTTAAAAAAATAATTGTACAAAATCTCAATCAAATTCTATCAACTTTAAAAGTCTTATAGACTTTTTCTGACATTCGCCAAAAAAGTAACACAAATTCAGCTCTAAAAATAATTTTCTGGTTTATATTCAGAAAAGAGTTTTGTAATCCCAAAACTGTTTTTAGGGGAGTTGAACAAATATGGACAGAGATTGGTCAAATTATTAATAAATATTAGAGGCAGAAAGATCAACAACTGCTCCGAATTCCAATAGAATAACATTGGTTAATATTTAAAATATTGTTTCTTTAGCTTTATTATTGTATCAATAATGAAAGACAAAGTTAAGAAAAATGTCTTCAAAATTGCAATTAATATGACACAATGTTGTATATATCAACCTTTAACTATTTTCTGCTAATTCAATCCTTACGACTTTTGGTTCGATTATGAATAACATGCAACTGTGTGTTATACATAATTTGTGTAGTTTTTGATGAAACAAGTAGAAAAGTTCTCTTTTGCAATTTTGAGGTTGTCTCTTATATTGGTCTATTACTATATAATATATTTTTATAATGAACCGATGTAGCTCTTTTTAAATAGGAAACAATAAGGGGAAGTTTCAGTTAATTAAAACGATTATACTGTTTGTCTGTTGAATATTTCCAACAGATAGACAGACGGAGATAGCTAACTCGACTCAGATTTTGATAAAATAAAAAATATATATACTTAATGGTCTGGCATGATTCTTTCTTAGTGTTACATACGAAATGACAAAGCTAATATACCTTCATCAACACTTTAGGTGATGTATAGGAGGTTATAAAACACATAAACTGTTATATAGACTGTTATATTTTCTAAAAATTCTGAAAAGTTGCTGACAATTACGCTGCTATACTTTTTCTCTAAATGATTGCTTGGCCTGTTGTAGACCAATATAATTTTTGAACATAAATGTGAGCTTCCGATAGTCTCTTTAAAGTGGCTGTATTTATTTTCGAAACTTGTTAACTTTCCTGTCTGTTGGAAACTTTCTGATTCTTAGACTGTTTTATCCATTAGCAAAAAATATAGTCTGATATCAGTGAAATTCCCAAAAGCCTGAATAAAATCCAAATTTATTTTTCACGAAAAAGTAACTGTATTTAAGCAGAATAAAACAGTTACATGTAGCCCCACAAACTTTATCACTCAAGACTATTATTTGGCCAAGATCCCATATAAGAAGTCTTAAATGGGAGATAGAGCATATATATTGATCAATACAATTGAAGTTTATTACAATTATTTCTTTAACAATGGAGATAATATAACAAATAAAGATCCAAACTTAGTAATTGCCCACAAAAATTCTCAGTTAAGGCTATAAAGCTCGGCAGGATTATTTTAAATACTGCTCCCAGATGAGTTCCCAGAAAACTATTAAACATTATTTTGACAAATAATCGATTATAACTCCCATATTAGGCTCCATGATACATGTGTGTGAATACATTGTCTGAAAATCTAACTTAAAATTCATTTAAAATATTTTAAGCAATGAACTGCACTAGTGCATATTTCTATAAAACCACACAATTAAGAATCAGAAAATATTAAACAAGAAGGTATTTTGCGGGCAAATGATATATTTATTATTTCAATTAAAACTTCAATTTAATTGTTTGCTAAAACTTTATTTGTATTTCATTTTATTTTTAACTTAAATTCAGAGTTTATCTTAAATTTTTAATTGTATCTCAAATCGTGCCAATATTTCTAGACGATTTTATTTATGCTTTCCTTTGAGAATTGGTTTACACTTTGGCTTCTTCTATTTAATGTTTTCATCTCTAAAATTTAAATCAGTCTTTTCATTAATTTTGTACTTTCCTTAAAAGGATATAAAACACTATAATTCATTTCCTAAAAATATCGCATCACAGTTTCGAACTATTAAATGTTATGTCTAATTTTCATTGAAAACATCTTTGGTAATGAAAAAATTTGGATCTTTTCTTGATCGAACAGAGAAGTTCTCTTGAGCATCTTTAAACGTTATGAAATTAAGCGATAAAATTGGAAGATTCTGCTGTTCAATTATATTGTACTTAAAAATACACCTTTTTTATTTTATTTTATTTCATTTTATTTTATTTTATTTTATTTTATTTTATTTTATTTTATTTTAAATAATTTTTAAAAAGTAATGTTCATGGCTGCGTTTATAAAAATATTCTACATAAAATAACAGCAAGAACATTTAGTCGATTGAATAAGGTAAACAAAAATACTAAGAAAAATAATTTTTCTTACTCTCTACCACCTAGCGATGAGTGATACCGTAGTTTTTGAATATAGTCGTTCCCAGTGTAAGTGATATTTATATTAATCAATGTTACTTAAAACAGTGACAGTAATCACAACAATAATTTTTGTCACTGTCTTGAATATATCTTTTAAATTTGACCAACAAGCGTCAATGTTTTGCAATAACTCCTATATAAAGCCCTTTCCCGGAAAGCGTTCCTGAGCTTATAAAACTTTTAAATATGATCCAATTTTATACAATATTGTCACTATTAATTTTTTAACAGTCTTTTATATATTTATCTAATTTGAGAATTATCGAACTGTATTCTACTATAACTCACCCGATATTTATATAAGATACCTTGGAAAATATAAGTGATGGGGGCTATTTAAAACCAGACTTAACATTCCTACTTGTTTACATTAAAAAAGTACAGTTAGGTTGCCTCTCATAAAAGACTTTAAAACTTACGTTTAGATGAGAATAACAAAACTAGATGAAAAATTAAGTGCGTTTGTATAAATATGCATCAGTGTATTTCTGAACCATATATTAAAAGATTCAAGTCAAAAAACTTAAAATTTTAAATAAATATTGATAAATTTATAAAAGTCTCAGATAGAGAAATTTAGATTGTTTAAAGAGGAAATCGCTATTACGACACGTATAAAAATTTTTAGTCCTTAAATATTTATTATATCTGTATCTTATTAAAAAATCTGCTCTACTAACAATAATAAATTTATTATGTAAACGACTTAAAGTATCCTTTTTCTGTAGTTGAAAGGTAAAGAAAAAAATAATAATTGTATATAATGAATCGCTTGTTAAACAAAATCCTGAGCATTTTAATATTGTTTGCTTTCACAATTATATCTATAAGAGGGTTACAATTTTTATTTATATTAAATAAAAGTATTCACTAAAATATGTACATATTCAATGGAATATTAAATGATATTTCATTCAATCTTTTCTGTTTGCTTTTTTCCATCTCACTCCTCCAACATTTTTGCAAAAATAGAAGATATAAAAGTGAAATATTAAATACTTGAATGTGTTTTTTAGATATCGATTTAACTGCACTTTCAATACATAGTTATGGTATTTTTCCATTTCCAACTTTGTAAATTTTCTTTTCTTCTTCTTTGAAGTTTTTCTACTTTTATTTATTTCCATTTTGAGTGCTTTCTTTTTCTTATTTACAAATAGTTCGGAAAAGGATAAATATAATAGATAAATGTAATACCAAAGACAGCAGCAACAAATAGTAGCGATTTGTTATACTTTAAGTTTGCATCTTTAGTGTCAGGACGACGAATTTCTTCCTCTTTATACCCTACACCACCATAGGTGATGAAGGTATTATATGTTTGTGCAGATGTTTATAACGGACATAAAAATAGTCCTACCACCTATACCGTTCGACTCAGCATTACCTCCTGTGACGAATTTAGCATGTCCGTCTGGATGCTTGTCTATATAAAGTTTGTTTGCAAAGTAAAGGTCGTAGTTTAAATATTTTATATAGGGTCCATATATACGTCCCCCCTGAAAGGGGTTTCCATAAAAATTAAAAAAAAAACTATTTTTTCCCAATTTTGTGAAAATAAGTCTTATAATGTTCTTAAATGATGTGCTAAATTAAACGATGATCGATCCATTATTTCTCATAGGTCCCATTCAACCAACTTTCCAACTATCACCTTGAAACTCATAAATCGCACATTTACGTGGGTATTGTAAATATATTGTATCAAGTTAAGATAAATATAGCCAAAATCGTTGTGCGAAATTATACGATGGTCGGTTCATAATTTTTTTCAATTCCCATGTAAACCTCCAGAAAAAATCTTTTTAACACGCATAAAATTCACATAAATGTTTGCATTATAATAATCACTTAACCTAAAACGAGGATCGTTTATAAATTTTTCGTTAAAGTCATTTACAACCATCAGTGTGGTGTAGGCTATTATATAGTCCGGCCTGATCGACTAAAACATTTTTACTTCTTCTTTTTTTGTCGTTTTATAGATTTATTTGTGACAAACGTTTGAAAAAATCGACAGCAACGAATTACATTTTATTGGTATCAGAGCATTTTGTAGTGACTGTTAAATCAATCTTTTCTTTCTTATTTCTCTATATACTACATATACTTACATATATTTTCTTTCGTTTATTTCTTAATTCTTTTTCTGTTTTTAGATTTTTATTCTCATTGAATTTTTTCCCAATGCGCATTGATCTCTGACAAGAAAATTGTACGCGTAAAATACCGGAAATACTTAAAATGTTTTTGTAATTTACAACGATATCGATAAAATCTAAAGTAAAAAATAAAAAAACAACTGAAAAAACTTTATTGACAATATTTTAAAATCAAGGAAAACTCTAAAAACGACCAGGGATTATTGGATGATTTTTAAAAATAAATGATAACAAATTTATTACTGTAAATAAATACAGGTTAAATCTTTTATTGGTGATGATGATGATAAATAAGAATTAAAAACGTTTATAGAGACACGAAAAGAAATCAGGAATTTAATTCATATTTCAAAGTAATTAGTTTCATACTCTGCACCATAAGATAAGTGGAGATAAGGGAGTAAATAAGGTTTATAAGTGGGAAAAAGTTATTAAAAAAATTGGTACTTCTCGTTTGTCTTTTAAATAGGCCGACTGGTATTTGCTACTTATTTGAAATTCGGTCTATTTAAGGAAAAAAAGGTAAAACTATAATTTCGGTACAAAGTTTCTTTGTTTACAGAAAATAACGTATACAATTTTGCTTTTGGAAAAAAACGTACCTTTATTTGGTACTTTTTTCGTAAATATTTTTTTATTATTATGGACAAAATTATTCTAGTTTATCATGGTGAAATAATTTTTTTTATATACAGCTGTGGTCAAAATAATAGCACCACTTATGTGTAATATCTTCGTCGCTTATTTATGTTTTCTTCAAGAATATTTTTATCCACTATTTTGTAGCCTCGTTATTCAAAATATATTCTCCAAGAAAATGAATGTATATTTTTTAAATTTAAATAATAATAAAGACAAAATATCAGATTGGAACCTCTCAAAATAATAGCACTATTACTATTATACTTGGAAAAAACATAAAAGCTCCACACAATTATTATAACATTTAGTGTAAAAGAGTGTATAGTGGTTTCTGTAATTTATAATTAACGGAGTTTTTAAGAAACGTGGGTGATAATGGGTGATTTAAGTTCTGTACTTTAGAAAGACTTTTTTAAAGCGTGGTTCTGATGAACCAGCTTTTTCCGAAATAAGAAATATTAGAAGATAATCAAATAAACTGTCAAGAAATATAATCTACAAATAAAATGTAGGGAGTCGTGGGCGAAAAACTCTGGTGACCCCTTTAATGGTTCATTATATATTACGTCAAATAAAGAAGGCCACATTCGTCTCAGCTGCAAGGATCAAAAAAGGAATGAAATCTGTCAATAAGTCCTGCAGATATATCAAATAGATTAGAGTTTGCTAAATCTTACTTGGTTTGGCATATTGAAAATGGGTAGTAGTATTTTGTGGACCGATGAGTCTAAAATAATTTCATTTGTTAGGAGGCCTTTTAGTGAGGAATATAATAACACAAAATTTACAACAAAAACTTTCAAATACGATAGTTCTAGTATTTTGGTATGCTTTGTCTTTTTAACTTATTTTTGCTTTTATGAAACTATAATATAGGAACATTTTCTAATAAAAAGACTTTTATTACTTATGTGGTGCTATTATTTTCACCGCAGCTGTATATCTTAATTTGGCCAAATATTATTACAACACCAATGTATACGTAATATTTATGTCTTTCAAAATGACATTTGGAAGGGGATTTGTATGGTACCTATGAGAGGCAATCTTATAAGAATATCATTTAAACTATATCTGCCAAATCAGAACACTTTAGAGTTTTCAATAAACTTTCAAAATTTCAAAGCTCCATTCCTCTGCACCTGGTATATGAAATGTAAGCACTTGATTAAAAACTCAGATTTATTTAAAAGAAAATCGATTCTGCGCTATTGTGAAGTGTGCAATTTTGATACAACAAAAAAGGATTTTTTCTAAGCAGTTTAGGGTTAATCGGCATATAAATAACATTTTTAAACGTAAAAAACCTTCCGGGAAATATATGAAAGGGATTTTTTTTTAAGAAAAAGAAAGAAGGAAATGTCAAATCAAGATATATAACTTCCAACAGCAATAGTCAATTTATGATTGGCAATAAAGGAAGGAAATTGACTAGAAATTGATGGACTGCTCATCGCTACATTCTAAAGGAATGTACCATACATACAATACAACCAAATTACAAAATAGCCCGAATTACTCTCTGAATACATATTCTCAATAACTGGACGGGGATATAAAAAAGTGCTGCGTAATGAGCTTTTTGTTTAGCTTACTTTTATAATATCAATGTGTCATATATACAATCACAATTTTTAGTGAGAAGAGTACTTGATGATCAATTAGTTTGTATCGTCAGCATTTATGTAGACATTTTTATTTCTTTCACAATGGAACGATTAACAATGTCAGATTCTTATATTCAAATAATTTAGTTATTAAGTTATAGGTTAAATTTATAAATTCCTATTAATATCAAAAAATGAAACACTTGATTTCAATTAACAGTACTAACTATCCTATTCCAGTTACCACGGGCAACAAAATTAATACTTGTTTTCAATATTTGTGTTAGTGAAACGCATTAAAGCATTCAGACTATGTATCGTAAGATAACTTATCTTAAAACAGGATTACATCTTTATAAATCTATGTATAGACGTGCATATTTTATTAAAATACATTTAAGTAAGAATTTTATATCTCACTAGAAGAAGTGATTTTGAGTAAAATTTTATGCCTAAACATTTGAGAACACCCTGTATGCAAATAATGAATTTATTATAAGGTATTGCAAGAGATTTATTTCAGGTACCCTTTACTACATTTATGTTTATATAATGATTCAATTTATTTCTAAAACATGTATATATTTCCGGAATTAAAAATACTCATACACACGCGATTTTTTTACATTTTATAAAATATTAAAAAAGAACGGGGATCGTTATATTTATGTTTAAAGTTTTTGATTTAGTTTTATTGTATATTCTTCTAGATTAATAATCAAGATTGAACAGCTGCCAGTTTTTTCAATTAAAAAAAAAGCATTTTTAAGTACCTAAAATTTTTTTAAATATTTACATTTTCTTCACAAATTTTACAAAATTCGAGATGGAGATTAGGCAGAAGATGTTTTTTTTTAATTTAATTTAACTACACACACTCCTAAATAGGTAATTAAAAAAGAGCAGCTGCATGCATACGACCCAATAAGAAATTCACAACTAAAGAGTACATTATATCATATATTGTCGATGAAATAATTTCATTTCATTCGGATTTTTATTCGAATTTAAATTAAAACTTAAAATAATAAAAAACTCTTAACAAAGAACACCTAGGGGTATGAGTTTTATATATAACTTTTGACACACTTTGCCAAATTTAACGTACTTTGGCAGGGTTAATAAGCTCACAAAAGGAAATAATAAAAATTACAACATTTTACAAAAAAGTTTATTTTAGAAGATTAAATGTACATTTTATAAAAAGGATACATGACAGGTATCATTACCCTTCATCCGATATTAATGCTTCATTCCGATTTACATTGTTCCGAACTGCGTCGCTTTTTAAGAATTGAAAAAAATTATTTGCGTCGTTGAAATTAAAAGCTGCGTCAGTTCGTTTTGCATCGTTTTGTCCCCGATTCGTGTCGGTTTGATTTTTTACTGCAGCATCGTAGATGACCATTTTTAATACTTATCGTCACCTATTTTCATATTGCGTGAAATAAATTCATTAAGGACGTAAACGAAGAGTCAAAGTTATAGAAAAATAATAAATTTGGAATAAAAATTAGACCACTTAAAATCTTTAGAATCGGGTGATAATGATATTAACATATTTTTTAGAAAGAGCACTTGAACTAGTATCAACATCAGCAAAAATAAGCTTAAAATGCTACCGAACAAGGATGTATTTTTATATTGACAAACTCTATCAAGGTAACAATAAATATTCAGACAAATTTCATTGAGCTGTGTCAATTACTATGGATATGAGCGTGCCAATAACAGATGGACACATGAATATAGCTAAATCAATTTAGATTTTAATTATGTGAAAATATATTACACACTTTGTGTTGCTTTGCATTATTTCTTCTTGGCATTAGAAAAGAATGAAAAAATTATGACCACATGCGTTGGTGGTAGGTACAAAATGGTACAATATAAAGAATTGCTCAAAATTCCAAATTAAACATTAAGAAATTGCTTATATTTGTGCTCATTTTTCCATTTAATAATATGGATTCAAGTGGTGTTCAGCACTTAGCTTTTAAATAATAAACAACACTTTGACCATGGGTTTCCTTTTTTTGAGTCTTCTTTAAGTTTATTTCTATTTAAAATTTATTTTTTCTTTTAAACAGTAAAAATAAACATGGATAAATACTTAAAAAAGGAAAAATATGTTAAGAAGAGAAAAATGTGAAACAAGTTGTATGAATGTAAAAATATTGGCTATATAGCTTCAGTGCACTTCATCTAACAACGCCATCGATCTACCAGCTAAGAATGAGTGCAAGTTGGAGGGAAAAAATTAATATTTTGCATGTTTACACTAGCAAACACTCACTTGCAGAAATGCAATGAAGTCAGACATGAAAAGAAGGTGTAAAGCTTCTTGTGAATTGAAACATCTTGTGACTATTAAGTGTAAAATAACACTTGGTGAGAGAGAAAAAATAATTTTTGTTTAACAAAATAAAACTTTATAAAAGCACACACACACACATATAAAAACTTTTAAAGATAGATGTATATGAAAGCATGTTAATCGCAATACTCATTTAAATATGTTGCTGTGAAAATAGGTACAAATATATGTGTGTGTGTATCTGTTGCAAGTGTGTCAAATTGAAAAATGCATACATCTTGTACATGTGCATGAGAAATACTTAAAAAACTTTTTAGCTCATAAATGTTTATTGGTTAATTTTACGGAAAACTGCACGTAAAGGTAAGAAAAGAATCTATAGAATAGTTTCAGAAATTACATAAACACCATTTATACACACCTTCAATAATATACCCTCAACCACAAACAACTATACAATAAGAAGGAAAACATAGAAACAGAACCTTCATAATATTAAACTAGTAAGAATGCCATATACGGCTATGCCGAGTCTTCAACACCCTCCACCACAATGAGAGTGAAGTTAATACGTTATATTTTATACATACATACTTACACATATATACACATAACCATTTTTTATTTAAAAAATTAAAGTCCGGAACAGTTAATGAGTCATATAATTAGTTATATATCTGGAAATACGTTTTTTTTTCTACAGAACCGATTTTGTTAATTTTTGGAATAATGAATTTATCAACTTCTAATTGATAGTTCTACGGAAATTCTTTCCAGGATCTAAGAGATTGTCTCAGATATCGGTTTCTAGCTTTTGATATACTGAACCTATTTTGCATATAAGTGAAAAACTTTTCAAAACTATTACAAATACCCAGGCCAAACCAGGCAACACCAAGTCTAATTCGACTTAGCTTTTGATTTAATTCAAGGATATATATACATTATTGGGTCTGAAATGATTCCTTCTTAGCGTTACATATGGAATGAAAAAGTTAATATACCCTCTTCACCACTTGTGGTGGTGGAGGGTATAAAAAATAACAGAACCTTCAGAACATTAAAAAAATTGAAGCTACAAAACAAGAAACAAGAACATGAATGAGAGAGCGAATGTTTAACAAATGTTAAGGGGAAATTGCGCTTAAGTGTTAAAGTGTGTAAAATAAAAATTGTTTGATTTTAAATACTTAGTTATTATTATTCTTATTGTTATTGTTGTTGGTAATAGTTTTCCTTTTCCTCTACTTCCCCTTCTTTTTGAAAAATATTTATATTTTTTCTAGTTTGTTATGAAAAATAAACTTTTAGTTATTAGTTGTTAAAAGTCAATATAGGTGCTCAGTTACCATTATTGGATGAGGGAACAGTTTATTTCATTTTAAAGCACATGGAGTTATTACCGAAAAAATGGATTTTTTATAATTTATTTATGTTTATTTTATTTAATTAATATTCATTGCAACACTCCTTAGAGTCACTTGAAGAATTTTTCATTTGGAATTCAAAGTCTTCTGCTGAATCAAAACGTTGTCTCCTGGTCAGTAATTTACAGATTTTGAAATCATGCAGAAGCTATACCGTGGGACGATTCAATAGGCAATTAAGAATTATAAGCTTGGGTCTATAGTTATCTACTGTGTGAAAACGCAGTTTCAAATTTAAATGTTATCTGTGTTTACGATTACAGCGGAATGGATTCATAATTTAGTTCACAACGTGTAATTTCGGTTATATCAGTTTTGTGATCATACAAAGCCTGGTTCCTAGCAAAACGGCATTGTTGAGACACTTGAAATGAAGATACTTGGCTTAATACAAGATCCAGTAAATGATCATACAGGGAGGTTCCCAACGCAAAAAAAGCGTTACCTTTGGACCTTTTTCAAAAATACGCACAAGAGTGGATTTAAAAAAGATAGTCCTTAAAATTGTATTTCCAGAATAAAGGTCGGCAGATGATTAAGTTGTGAGCAATACCAACGCTATGAAGCATTTGTGAAGTTTAACTTGTTAAAAGTCAGACAGGATATGTAGTTAAATATGCATTTAAAGGTTGATTTTTCTAAGTTGGAGTGAGGAAGGTTGGTATGCGTTCAATCAAGGAAATGATCTTCCTCAGAACAGAATCAACTTCTTAAAGAAAGACACAACTCACACTTTGGCCTAGATAAATCTTTTTGCTCGAATTTAAGCTTAAGATATTTCTTAAAACTATTACTGTATAAAAAATATTAATATTTTATATTTAATTATATTACTTAAATATATAATTCTAGTCCATATAATATCTGATATTTTTCACCAAACCAATACTTTCATTTCTATACAATTTCCTTCAAAAAGTTTATTTCTCTCACAAACACACATGCTCAGTTTGTATGAAGGTAAAAATATTCATATATATATATAAAAGTATTATGGTTAAAAAAAATATAGAATTTCTTTTGGTATAACATCACGTATTGTATTGTTGTTATATTTTGTGAAAAGAAATTCAAACGTTCAATCGAACTAGAATATTTCTCATAAACGCACACTAACTAATAATATACTCGACATATTTATAAGTTTAAAGTTGAAGGTTGACACCATATTGACATAAAAGTTTCAATGTGTTTATTTTTTTCAGCTTTTTTTTCTTCTTCTTCACATTGCGTTCTATACTTGGTTGAATGTTTTTGAAGTTTAAACTTTGAATAGCTTAAGTTTCTTTTTAGAAAAGAAAATAAAAATAAATGCATATTGTTTTTAAGTATGTATTATTCATGTGTATGTGTGTTAAGAAATGAAAAAATAAATAAACTAGTCTTCAGTAGTTGTAGTATATTTAAAGGCTTTAAATACTTTAATAAAAATTTAAGAAAAGTTCTAACAGCTTTAGGCAACTAAATGGCAGCTTAATTTAATAATATATAATTGAAACGATAAGTATTTTATAGAAATTTATATTATAGAATTTGATGAAAAAAAATCATATTTGTAAGAAATCTGGTTTTTGTCTGTTTGTATTTTATAAAATTCATTAAAAAATCATAAAAAAGGAATATTGTAGCGTATTAGTTACATAAATATACAATATTAAGTATACGCATATGGTACTTAGAAGCAAAAATTACTATTTATATATTAAACAAGTAAGAATGCTATATTCTTAATAGCTTCCACCACAAATTCGCGTGTAGTAAAAATTTTATGTTTCGTACATACACTCACATACAAATGCATATATTATATAAAAGTTTTTCTTAAATATAACTCGAACACTTAATGAAAATAGTTAAATTTTTAGCTATTACTTTATTTCTAGAGGTTGCACTAGATATCGGTCTGTATCATTTAAAAAGAAAACTTCTCAGGATTTTATGCAAAAAAAATATATATTATGGGATCTATGATGACCATGTTACCCAACGTTACACACGGAATGACAAACTTAATATGCCCTCCTTACTAATGTGGTGGTAGATGGTATAAAAAATTGGATTAAATTTTAATTGGAAAAATTAAAAAAAGTTATTATGGACTTGAACTTTAGATAAAGAGAAATAAAAACTGATATTGAACACATGATTTTCATTAAATCTAATATAAAAAGTATTTTTTATCAAGTTCCCTAGTAAATCATGCCATTTAATATCTCAAACAAATCAATTTATTGTTAATCTGACCTTAGTGACCAGAAATAATATGCATATTAAAATAATTAAACATTTTCAACAAAACCCTTGGTCCTGTGAAACATTGGACAAGAATTGAAAGGTCTGCCATCAAACTGTTGGTAAAAAATGGATTTTGATAGATCTAAAGTTCTACATGAACTTCCTAAAGCCAAAAAATAGAAAGCAGCCGGAAATAAGCTCGAACGGTTTATTACTAAAAATAAAAGCTAATACAGGTTTAAATACACATCAGCCTTAAAAAAGTTCCTAAATTTAGAAGCCAAAAATGCGGTAGATTTAAACGGACATGGACAATATATTCAAGCAAAGAGACAAGAAAGCATTATAAAAACATTAAGAGAAGAGTTTCCAAAAAAGGTATAAAATTTCATGATAAAAACTATAAAAATAGCTTTTTCTGCAAATGGTAATTTTAGGCAAGTAAAATTTTTAAAACTGTGATTTAACTTACATATATGTATGTATATATGTATGTATGTATGTATGTATGTATGTATGTATGTATGTATGTATGTATGTATGAACACAGAAATGAATATTGCATTCAAAACGTACCAAAAGTAAAAAATGACAATATCACAATTTTATTCCTTAAAGGAACCCATAAAAATGTGCATATACTCAGAGAAAGAATGATCAAAATCATCCTGTGACTTCCAAACAAGTTGCTCACATTTTACGAAGAGATGAAAACATAAAACGGTAGAATTCCAATTGTAAGCCAAAGCTAAAGAAACAGAATTAAAAATAGAGGTAATTTTCCCTTATGAAAAATTTTTATTCATTCAAAACAATTATTTATCAAACGTGGAATGCCTCTGTTGATTTGTGGAACGTAAATATTTATACAAATTATTCCAAAAACGAAATTATAATGACTTTGACAAAGCTAAAACTAAAAATGAGCAAGTTTGAAAGATTCAGATTTTCTTAAAAAATGGCACATCGTAGTTTTGAGATAATCCGCAACAAAGGATCATCCACCCGTTTTAAGTAATGCTTTAGCGATAGAAAACCTTAATTACGATTATGGGAAAATATCATTAAAATGGCGATTAAACTCTAAAATTATTTAATTGAAATGTGTTTTTTAGTGAACAATATTTTAAATAAAGTTTTAGTTGATTTAATAAAAATAATATTTTCCGTCTAAATATTTTCCCTGTAATTTTTCTAATTCTTTATATTTGTTATATGCATTTATAGAAATATGTTCCATTGTATATGCAAGCATATTTTTTAGACTTTATCAGGGGCTATAAAATGGTGGACAATATTTTGAACGTAAATAAGCCACAGAAAGAAGTATTTTAAATTTTATAAAAATTTATTTAAAAAAAATCGATTTTTATTCCGTTTGAATTTTTTCTGCGATAATAATTTTAATTGATCCCAAAAAATAGAAATTCTTACAGAACGAATTTTCAGTTAGACTCCATACAAATCTCTCCTCGCAAAAGGGTTTTGTATGAAAGTATTTTAATTAATTATTGCCGCAGGAGTCTTGAAACTTTGTAGCAATCATGCTACTATGAGGTAACTTCACTGATCAAAATATAGAAAGTAGGGAATAACGTGGAAATGTACTCCTTTTTAATTATCGAATATCTAAAGTACTATAAGAGTGCAAGCTTAAAAATTCGGCCACCCATTCAAAGCTAATTTTAAGTATCGACTATTTAAAGAATAATTATTCGATCTAAATCACTTGCTCAGGGAACGTATTTAATTCCAAAAAGTTTAAGTAAATATTAATCATCGGGTAAAAAAGTAGTAAGTTGGAATATTAAAATTTTATACCAATTTCTTTTCAAGGAACAGTTTAAATGGAAAAATTGTAGAACTGATAGGATCAGAGAAATAAGTATCCACCATACAAATCCAACTGTATAATATCTAAAGAACTATTACAATAGCGACTAATTGTCTCTAACAATAACTCTTAGTCCCAATCAATTTTTCAGATACAGTTTTACTGAACAAAATGTAGAACGGATAAATATTGATTATCGAGTATCTAAAGCTCTTTCGAAGGGAGAGTGTTAAGATTTCGTCATAATGATTTTCTCAAGGAAGTGTTTTACTATACAAAATGTGAGACAGATTGGACCCATTTTGTTAAGAAATAGTTTTACGTGAGAAAATCGATGGCACACAGAATAAGAGGAAAAAGTACCTACCATACAAATTATGAAATAAGCTGCTCCCAATTGGACCAAATATTAATATCTATGAAACTTTTTCCCCAACATTTTCCAAATTTTAACACTATTTTATGAATGTATGAAATAATTTTTCAGAAAAATTTTATAATGGACAGATTTAGGTGGAAATAAAAATTCTTTATACAAAGTAAATATCAATAATAGAATATATAAAGAACAATACTATACAGCGAAAATCATTTTTTAAGTCTCGACGAGATTAAAACATTTTTTCTGAATTGAGGACGGAGTATAATTTTTGAGCAGAAAAATTCAAATAAGAACATTTTTCTAAAATTTAACCTGAAACTGGCAGCCGTTCTATTTTGATCATTAATAATTTAACCTGAAACTGGCAGCTGTTCTATTTTGATCAATAATTTGCGAGTACGTATAATTTTGGCCCTTTTATGTAAAAAAATCGGTATTTTTTGAAATTTATGTAGAAAATTTAAAAAATTTCTTTAAATTATTTATTTCGTAAAAACAAAATAAATAAAGAAATAACTTATAGATCTCCTGAATACTAATGGTATTTTCTAAGCTAATTTAACCTTAAATAACTACTCTTTTAAAAAATAATGGCAATTTGAATTGAATTTTGAGAAAGAAAAATATTTTATTATATATATTTTTTATATTTCCTATTTTTTGAATAAAACATTAAATTAATACTTTAAAATTAATCCACTTTAATGAAATAAAACAGATATTCGTCAATTCGAAGAATTGTAAAAACTTAATGTGCTAAAATAGTTTTTCGGGATTAAATATAATATGATTTCACGGAGGAATCTGGAGGAGTCTGCCACAGTTTAGAACTTTTTTGGACTTATTTTTATAGATGTTATTAGCTACAAATTAAACAAAATTTCAATTCATACTATACTCTTTTTTATCTTTTATTTATACTAAAATCATATAACTGCTACTTAAAAGAAACTACATCATCCGCAATTTTTCAAGCCTGACTTTATCTAAATATTACACTTTTTATTGATTCATTTATTATTTATTATCGAAGACAGAATTTTTATTTCTTATGTTGAGACTTGTACCAGACTCTTTACAATTTATATCCTCCTATATCCAGCGTTACCGTTGGGATTTTTCGGAAAGCCGCACAAAAAGGGAATTTTGGAAAATAAAGTCGCACCTAAAAGTGATTTGTGGAACAAATGTCGCTACATGTTATATCAGCCAAAAATTAACAATTTTAAAATGCTTTAAATTATAAATTTGCATTGATTCCCGTTTAATATAGAAATATGCTTGAATAATAACTATCAATTAGTTTTTACTTTAATTTAACATTATTTCGATTTCCATTATAAATTTCATAGAAGTGCAGTTGATCAATTTTGATAATTCTCTAATTTCAAATTTTAACGTTTTCATCCACAATTTATAAGAAATTTATTAAAATATGCTTAGTTAAGCCGAAATACCGAAACTTTATGAAGTTCTATGCCAAAATTGCAAATTATAAAAAGGGGAACTTTTAAGAAGTACACAAAAAGACACACGCACTTGAAAAAGTTGCAATTTGCGACTAAAGTTGCACCAACGGTAACACTGACTATAATTTGTGTGAAATTTAAAAGCAAAAAATAATTCGTATCATTATCACTAATTCTTAATTTAAAACTTCCTCCCTTTTGCCATGACAACAGTAAATATTTCAAAATTAAAAAAAAAAAAACACCAAAGGAAAAAATATGCAAAAATAAAAGTTTTATTTAACTTCATCATTTATATGTTCTGAAAAGTACTTTTTTGGGTTTTTCATTAAAATGCAAAAATGTTGAAGGGAATTTTTAACTTAAAGATAAACTCTTAATAAAAGTGATGATAAATCATCATATTCGTATTATCTTTAGCAAATCATACACACTTCATTGATGCACTTCTGGCCTATATGTCACAAAGTTTTTTGTTTCCCCCTTTTAAAACTAACATTTTTCTTGTTTTTGTTTTTAACTGTTTCCATTTTTTTGTTAGATTCTTTTTTTGAGCATTTATCAACTCAAGTAGTGTGAGTTTGAGTTAAAGCGGCGACATGCTCAAGTCAAAACCATTCATTCATCCATTCATTCCTTTATACATTCATTCTAACAATCATTTATTTTTGTTGCTACAAGAATACATTACCATATAGAAAATCTTTGTATGCATATTCATAGATACGTGTATGTATTTGTATCTTTATATATGTACAGTATAGTACTTATGTGTGTTTGTAATGTTTGTGTGTAAATCTTATAATACTTAACAAAGTCTATGTGTGTTTGTTAGTTTTGTTTGTAAACTTGGGTATAGTTTAACTTTAGTTGAAACAAGCATCAGTAGTTAAACAGAAAAGGAAAAAAACAAAAAAATACAAGTTTTTCTTAACAGTTATTTTGTTCTTTCGTATATTACCACATTATATATGTTGTTTTTATGAGCTCCCCTACAATTCAGGAGGTGGTGTATGAAGACTTTATTGATTGCAGATTTAATATAATATTTCCACACATATTAATGTTCATCAAATATTATCTGGAAGTCAGTATGTTCCAGACATATAGCGGTGATATGCTCCATATAAGCTGCTACAAGAATATATTTCCCTTTTAAAAAATCTTTTTGTATATTTTCATAAATACGTGCATATATTTATGAATACGCACATGTGGAAATATTGATTTCGAGGAGTTTTAGTTTCAGGTAAAGTAGACGTGTATTGGACTATCAAAGTTCGTAACATCCGTTATAATTATTTTTTAACCGTCAAATTTAATTTGATAACAATCACTTTCTTCAGACGTTGCCTTACTGAACAAAATGGAGAGCGGATGGTATCAGGGGGAGAGATAGTCCAAATCAAAGCCAGTTTTAGTTAAAGAAAATCTAAAGAACTATTACAACAAGAATTTTAAGATTGGTTCCTTTCATCTTCTCAAGGAGTTGTTTAACTGAAAATTAACTGATAGGATCAGGTTCCAATCACTTTCTTAAGAAACTTTTTACTGAAAAAAGTGTTAATTGGCGAATATGTAGAGAAATTTTAGAGCTGGAATAGACAGTTTTACTTAAGCAAATGATTAGTAGCTAAGGTCAAGGGAAAAAGTACAGACTATACCAAAAAAGAGAGTTGTTCTCATTTCATTTATAGTTTTTAAAAGATATTTTTACTGGACAAATTTAGATCGGACAGTGTCAGGAGAAATGCATCCTCCATCTTGAAATCAAATCAAAACGGAGTAGAATTTTTGTGAAGCATAGCGCATTAAATAAAATTTAGGTGACAACAACTCTTAACATCAACATAATTCGGAACTTGAAATATGAGAACAAATTTGAAACTGACATACACTTATAATTATCTGTTCCCGAAACTAAAATGAAACCCTGATTGTTAGGGAAATCATACTTCTCCTGGTTGAATTGCTTTCTTGTGCTTGGGCAAACCATAAACCCTGAAACTTGGAGTTGAAACTTGTCGCAACTACTTTTTGTGCCTACTTCTGTTAAAATATAGTATTTTGCTTGGTCATATGCATTCGACTCTACAAGTTAGGAGTGCAGCAGTTATGATATTTCTTAGGGATTGATATGCTATTGGTTTTGGGTCTGATAACATTAGCTTAAAATATATTTTGGGTACATTCGCACTTTGTCGTCGAAAGGAAAACGGTTTATATTACCTCACAGTACACAAGGCCACATAAGTATCTCTCGATCAGAAAACGAAAAATCCGATCAAAAACGTTGCGATAAGTTTGAACTGGAGAAAATCGCTTATTGACGCACACTCTCGTTGGGGTGCATACATGGCAAATGACTATCACATTTTGATTGCAGAAATATGCATCAGACTCCTATAATCTTTTTAATACCATCAATAGCGACATAATAAGGCCTGTGGATGTACATAAGCTAAGAAATATCTAATATTCTCCACATGGAGAACCTAAGAAGTCGGCCAATTCCATTATCTTAGAAACATGATAAAACCAATTTGCAAATCTTCGCTTCTATACATGTAAATGGAATGGAAATGGAATGTAATGGAGAATGCAAGTTGAGTCGCAAATTACAGGCAGTTGTAAGACCTGTGGAGACGTAAATGGAATAAAAACGAGAAAATATTATAACGGCTTACAAGCACGTTTAAAAAGAAATTCTTACTATATGCATACATGTATATGAAAGCTAATTTGTACTAATGCCTCCACTATCATTGCGCCCAATTTTATTCATATCGAACCGTAGTATCCGATATATTTCATATGCAATAGTTTTTGTGTAGTTTTTTTTTTTTTTTAATTACCACTTATTGTCCCTTTTTGATTATTTGAAATTTTGCTATAAAATTTTGACAAATTTCGTTAATTTGACTTCAAAAAATATATTTTTCGATTTTTTTTTTTCGATTTTTATTATGTAATAGTAACTGAAATGCAGTTGGTTTACTAATTATTTCTAAACAAGAGTACAAATTTCTAATTAATAACTACTAAAATGTGTTTTTTCTAAATCAAATTTGTGTCGAAATTTTTCAAAAAATCTTTTTTTTGGGATGGTAACGCTGTATTTCATTTTATATTTAGGCAAAGTAAAGCGTATGTTAAATATAATAAATAATATTACGTATACGTAACAGTATTATGTTAGCTTGATACAATTGACCCCTAAAGTATGCTATACTTTGTGACAGATTTTAAACTAATATTTTAGCCTCTTTTGCGTATAATTAATGTGAATTATTTTAGGCGTCTTTTTACAAATTTTAATGTAAATTTTACGTAAAATTATTCTGTTTTTAAACTGAATTCGCTTTTCTCTCTAGAAAATAAAAGATTTCCCAAATAGAATTTTCGAAGTTAACCAGAACTTTTTAAATTTCGGTTAAATCACAAAATCTCTGCAAAGATTAATAAATTATCAATTAATCAATACTAGAATCATAAACATAAACAATCAAGCACCCTTTCCCATAAGGCGGACCTAATAATGATAAATGTTACTTTTTCATAATGATCAGAATTTTGTCTAATAAATTATATTTTTTATATTCCCCAAAATATTAATGTTAAATTTAACCCTGCCGACTGTAGTACTTCTTCAACTTGTCTTTTAAGTTGTGTATTTGTTATTTTTGTGATTTTTCTCTTTTTGTCTCTCTCTCTCTATTCTTATTTGCTTGTCGCCATCATTTATCATTGTCTCATTTAGTTCAACTGCAGTATAAGCCTTTTAGCTATGAAGTAATAAGTGTTTATGACTGTATGTGAACTAAAGTGTCTTCGTATGTGCTTCTGTTGTTGCTGTTGTTATGTCACTTTTTTCTTACGATTTTTTTGTTTGTAGTTTATGATTTGCAAATATTACATAAAACAAAATGAGCAAAAAATATATATTGAAAATGAAAAGCATAAAAAATGAAAAATAATACGAAAAAAAATTATAACTGCAAGTCATAGTGTCATTAGAAACACGTCTATGTCATTTGCATTTAACATCATAACATCACTTGTGACACTTTCCTTTAAAAATGATACAATATTCAACAATAGTGATAATAGTAATAACAACAACAGGAACAAAAAATATCATGTACAGCTGCGGTCAAAATAATAGCACCACACATATATAGCTTTTTTAATATGCCATAAAAATCATTTGATTAAAAGTTTTCTTATATTACGGTTAAATAAAAATAAAATTAAATTAAAAATTTAGTCAAGAAACAAAAAACTAATATACATTATCTTCCTTTAAATTATTTTTTTCCAGAAGTATTGATAAAAATTAGAGTAAAAATAAGAGCACCTCCAGGTTTCAATTATTACAAAGAACTGCAAATAAATAAATGTTTAATTTTTAAGTTTTATCGAATTTAGGTTAATATTTATTTTAAGAATTTTGTATTTCCTTTGTCAGTAATAAGAACCGAATATCGCCTTCCTCTCAAATTTATTACATTCCGGCACCTTTCCAGGATAATTGAGTTTTATGCCTGCTCTATAGTGGTCCAGATCGATTTAATAACCGAGCCATTGTTTATACATATGTATACAAATTATCGAGTGGATTTAACTGAGGGAAACTAGGAAGTCGATTTCATTACAGTGACTCCATTATTCTGAAACTATTTTAAGCTACTTTGCTGGTATGTTTTAGGTTTTTGTCTTGTTGAATGACCCAATCTATGGCATTTATTCAGACATATAAGGAGGCATTGCTTTCACATATTCTGACACATCCATAATAGTTTTAATACGGTAAATTGGTCCAACACCATAGTAAGAACTAAAAAAGTACTGCTTTCCTTTTCAATATACCAAACCAATTAAGATTTAGCAAACTTTAATTTAATTCAGATATGCGGAGCAGTTAAGACGGAGGCTCACGCTCTATGGGCTTTCTTTTATATTCTCTAAGTGTTCTGATACAGTTTCAGTACTTATTGATAGATTTAGTTGTTTACTAATCATCGTATTTGAATTAATATATGATGGACCATTGAAGGTGTCGCCATAGTTTTTCGTTGACGAATCTTTACTTTAAGTTGTAGGTTGCGGTATTTCTAATCATTTTATTTTATTATCCAATAATATTCCTTATTTCAGCACAAGTTGGCTCATAAGAACCATGCTTATTAATGAGGACATGTCTGGAGTATATCGCTTGGACATATCAGTTTTTTAAATTCTTATAACACGCTTCTTGATAACTTTGTTAAATCTAAATTACGGAAGCAACTATGCACTCTTTTACATTAAATGTTATGACAAATGTTTGAACTGTTTATGGCTTTTTCCAATGTAACAAAAATGTAACAAAATCATTGGAATACTCGTGTTAACTTAAAAGAAATGCATTCATTTTCTCCGATAATATACTTTGAGTAACATGACTACAAAATTGTGGATAAAAATATTCATGAAGCAAAACACAAATCTGCAACGAAAAATGTAACATTTGAATGGTGCTATTATTTTGATCGTAGCTGTATAGAAAAACATAAAATTATCATACTAATAAAACATGTAGTGACATAAATAAATAAGAAAATATAAGTTTGTATGTTACATTGCATATATTCAAGTCATATAGATTTTTAGATAGTGAGAAACTTTAAAGCTATAGAAGCTTTCAGTATAAAAATATACAAAGTTTTGTAAATTAAAACTTAAAATATTTTCTGTGGGAATGACTTAAATTATTCTGTAAATTTGCCAGATCAATTTTTAAGTAGAGCTGATAAAAATTTAAATGATGATTATCTATGCCGAACCTTTAACGCCCTGTACCAGAAATGCATGTAAATTAAATGTGTTATGCTTCTCACATACACATGCACCATAGACTAACAAACGTGTACAAAATACATAAAATGTTCTCTTAAATATATCACAGGAGCACATAATGAGTAATAAAATAAATTATATTTTTTGCTATAACTTTTTTTACTGAACCGATATTGATTTTTTAATAGTAATGAGGTAGAAAATTTTTCAATTTGTAACTGATATTTTTATCAAATTTTTTTTGCTTGAACTAACAGGTTGCCCCAGATATTGGTCTATGTTTTTAATATACTGAACCGAAAATAAACTTTTCGGGATAATAATACTCAAGACAAATTTTATTGAACTCTGTCAATTTTTGTATATGTAAGTGTGTGACTGACAGACGAACATGGCTAAATTTACTACGATTTTGATTTGATACCAGAACATATATACTTTATGGGGGCCTGAGACAATTCTTTATTAACGTTACACACGGAATGACAAAGTTAACACACCTTTTCATCACTTGTGGTGGTGGTGGAGGGTAGCAGCGTTCCTGTCAGGAATTTTTCGAGTCTTGTATATTTTGAATCCTGCATTAGTTTAAACTTCGTACTAAACAGTCCAACTTCTTTCGTACTGAATTTGCTGAGAGCTCCTTTGAAAATGATTTCCATTTTTTGACCATTTCTTTTACCTAAACTAAGTTTTCTATCAACGAGCTCTCCCGGTACTATTTAATAACATTGAAAACTGTTGGCAGAGCTTTGAATGCTTATATAATACCAAGTTTGGTGTAATTCAGCAGTGAGCATGGATGTCTTTTTCTCGGATCCATCTTTAATATCAATGTACAATATGTCAACATATTTTTTCTCTATAGGCAAATATTAACCGGATTAAGAGAAAACTAGAAAGAATTCCATAGACCATATTGTTGATCATTTAGTCATATATTTAGAAAAAAGATTGTCTTCTATATCTATACAGAGATGAAAATGAAAAGTTTTTCTTTAATTTATTCACTAAATAAATTGACTTTTAAGGAAGCTGACAATAGAAATTAATTTTAACTTCCTTGGAAACTATAAAAATAACAACATTTTTACATACAAATTTGTTGTTCGAAATTTAAGCAACTTTTGACATTTCACGTAATATCTTCTGTTTTCCATAAACTTATTTTATTTTTTGGATATAAATTGTATAGGATTCATTAGAATAATGCAGATATTCAGATTTTGATTTATGCATTTAACCAGCTTCTGAACGTCATATTCAAGTTTTTCTTTTAAAATACCAAATAGGTTCTTTATGGGATCCAAATTCGCAGCTAGAAAATCCATGACTTGGTCCCATTAGCCTGCAACTAATCTTTGACCAACTTTAAGTAATGCTTAGGGCTTACTTCCGTTTTTCACTCAATAAAGCGTAACATATTGGGGACCGAAATGTCCTTGATAACAAAAATATGTACATTTATTTGGATTTTCTAAAAGTAATATCTTCATTGTCCGGAAAACTGATTAAAACCAAAACTCCGTCTCTTTTTATCTTTGGTAGCCCTCAGATGTTGCCACTACTCGTTTTTTTAAGCAAAATTTGTTTGAACAAAATCCAATATGGAGGACTTCTCGATTTAATCAATTTAATTTCGATGTTGTGTGTCATGTAAGAAGAAAAAGGAAAAGCGACAATATATATTATTCTGTTTAACTGAATAAAATATGGAAGGATAGAATGAGGGGGAGTGGTAGCCTCCATAAAAACAAATATTAATTACAGAAAACTATTGGAATTAGAATATTAAGATTTTATCTCAATTACTTTCCCAATGAACAATTTTACTGAAGAAAATGTAGGACGGATAGGA
This sequence comes from Cochliomyia hominivorax, assembly GCA_004302925.2. Lineage (NCBI taxonomy): Eukaryota > Metazoa > Arthropoda > Insecta > Diptera > Calliphoridae > Cochliomyia > Cochliomyia hominivorax. The sequence goes on from PYHX02000413.1 coordinate 53,609,824, forward strand.
ACAGAGTGTGAATTATCTTCTATATAAAGAAGCTGTTAATTGTCGAATATATAAAGATCCACTGAACATTTCTATAAACCTCTAAAAGATGCAATTTTACTGAGAAAATCTATACTCCTTAGATGTGCGTGAGTGTGTGTATTTTATTTCGAATGACTTCATTAAATTGTATTTTATATGCTTAACATAATACAAAAAAAACATTCTAAATCATTTGTTAATTTATGATACTTTCCAAAAATTATCTACTTTACGTGTATTTACACAATGTCAACTAAAACTCACACATTTAGATATACACACACAAACATTTTACTTTTCAAGAAAAGTGAAACACTTAAGAGCTCACACAAACCCGTAATAACATATACGACGGAACATAAATATCACAAACATAAATCCTTACTTGCACAATTCAGGGATAAAAGTGTATTAATACATACAAACAAACTACACTTACATAAATTCTTATACATTTATACACACTCACTCTTTTTTACAGCGAAATAAAAATCAGAGTATTAGGTTGATAACCAAATAAAGAAAGGATATAAGTGAACAAAACAAGAAGAATAAAAAGTGAAGTAAAAATAAAATAAACAGCAAAAAACAACGAAAGTCGAAAAAATTGTGTATATAATAAATTGAAAGATTTGGTAAAGATTTGATTGGCTTATGTTGCATTATCCTTTATGTTGTAAATGTTAGTGTTATTGGTGCTACTTGTACATCTTCTTGATCTACTTAAAAGGAAAAAATAGCAGCAGAAAGTATTTCATATATTTATATTTAAGCAAAAATACACATATTCTTCTTAAAATACTCGTGTAAATGTAAATGGTGTGGAAAATAGTAGCACTGATATTGGGAAATCAATTTTTATTTCAAATTTATTAAAAATTCATTCAAAATATAATCAAATAGAATTTATCCGGTGCTAATTTCTTTGGAAATTCTCGCTGTTATAGTTTTTTTTTAGAAATTCGATAATCAATATTTGATTCGTATGGACGACACCTCTTCCCTTGGTCCAAACCGTTCCATATATTGTCTCGTAAGCAGATACTTGAGAAAATAATTGAGGCCAAATCAGAGAACTTTCGCTTATATTATTCTGTCAATATTAACTTTGTATGCAGGTAACCCTTTTCATGGTCCTATCCGTCCTGCATTTTATTCAGTAAAACAGTTCCTTGAGATAATATTTGGAACCATATTTGAAAAGTCTCGCTGTTATAGTTCTTTGAATATTTGATAATCAATATTTGCTTTGTATGGGGGCACTCCCCCACCCGATCCTGTTACTTTCGGGTATATTGGGATCATTCTGTGAAGATTTTGTCAAGACTGGGTCAGCCTTTTTTATTTTTATTTTTAGTTCATTATTTTCATACATATATACTTACATACTTACATGCACACATATTTTGTTTTTTTTTTTGATTTAGTAATTTTTAAGTTATTAATTAATTCCATAAATAATGAATTTTGATAGGACTGTTTAAAATGCGTGTATAGTTTCAAATGATAACTTTTTTGGAATAGATTCAATAATCGGTCCATCTAAATAGTGAACCGTTTATTTCGCATAATATTGTGATACTTTCTGTAGGTGGTACAGGAAGAATGAAAATGAACGATCAACTTTGCCAAGAGGAAAATCTCACCTGTATACGAGCATAAGTGATCGAACTTTATTCTGACAATTTCGGGGGTTAAATCTTCGTTACTATGTCTTCATAAAATAAAGTTCAAGTTCATTTCTAGTTTAGTTTATATCAAGCAGCAGGAAGGATAAAAATGAACAATCAACTCGACCAAGAGGAAAATCTCACCTGTATATGATCATAAGCGATGAAACTTTATTCTGACACTTTCGGGGGTTAAATCTTCGTTACTATTTCTTCATAAAATATATTTGAATGTGATACTGTGTAATATCTTTGAATATGAAATTACTACAAAAATAATAGAATGTAAATAACAAAGTACTCAAGGCCAACATTTTAATAAATTTATAAAAAATTTTTATTTTCAGTGTACTGTTGCAAAAAAAATAAATAATAATAATAATAATAATATTTTACATATATTACAAGGGGAAAGTTGGTTTTTATCTAGTACTATAAAAATTTATCTATTCCGAAATACCCGAAATTTCAATCCGGAGAAAACTCGTTAAAAATATTGACTTTTTATCCCTAATAACCCTGCCGTTACAAGAGGTTTGGCTTATTACAGATTTCTTAAGCAGATAGCTAATTAATGTTACCATAAAATCAAGGTATCTCCCTGCCAATATGAGCTTTAAAATATTTTCTCCTCAAAGAACTAAAGAAAAATATTCTAAAATCAACGAAATTGCGTGGAAATTAATTCCACAAATTCTTTTAGAATTGGAGAGCGAAAAATATAAGGTTCAGAAGAAATGTAAAAAAATATATCTTTTTCTTAATTTTTATTTCAAAATAATATAACTTTTAATTGAATATTTATAGAATACAGACAATATTTTTAGATTATTTGGACCATTACAGAGCCTATCAATATAAAAGAAACTAAAAAAAACTGCCTAAAAATAGGTCAAAATTTTTCTTTGGTCCAAATACCTCTTAAACTATATTGAATATCTTACAGATTTTAAAATTTGCGATTATTTTAAAATTCATACAAGAGGTGAACAATTATAAAGAAGAAATTCCCGACCTCAGAACCCATCATAAACTTCCTAGGATACAGAGGAGAATGTGTTCTTTATTATTTGTATTGATTCGCAATAATTTTGATTTAGAAAATGCTGCTATAAATGTCAACATCATTTTACACATACGTTTATACATTTAAGCGACTTAAATATTTCTTTAGTCATTTTTGACGTACACATTTTTCTAGTTATTTTAAAAATAAATAGATCCATACATTAGAGTAGTAAATCTGATTTTTGTTCTACACGTTTCATTATTAATTTAATTAAATACCACAAAATCCAAAATATTTTTGGAATTTCTTTTTAATTAATTTTAATGTTAAAATAGAAAGAAATTCTTCGATAAGCCACCGAAAAGAAAAATATCACTGTTTTGGAGGATTATTTATTTTCTTGAAATGAGCTTTCATTTCTTAGTAAATCGTATAGAATATATAGTCTTCTATAAACCGATTAATTCCATTCTTTTAATTTTTAAACTCTGAAATGTACAATTTGCCATCGTATATAAATCATAGCATAACTGCCAACCTAATGTACATATTTACGCATTAATATATATGTGTTCGTTGTGTGTACATATGTATTTTGGTATATGTATTTAGTTACATGAATATTTGTTTGTGTATATTCGAGTATTTGTTGTAATATCATGTTGCGTTACCGTTATTTACTATAAATAACATTGTTAGTCTGCAATATTGTCCACAAGAGCATAATGTTAGTTTATGTCTTTGTATGTATTTTATTGTTATTTTTTTCTTCTTCATATAATAATACATACATTTATATGTACATGTAAAAGTATGTGATTATATTTCATTTGTATGTATGTGTAGTGTATATTGATTTATTCATACAATGTCGCAGAGTTATGCAATTGTGGCAATTTGGCACGTATTTCTAAGATTGTCACGTTCGCGTTGTAAACATAAATCAGGCCTATTTTGTCATTATTTGTTAGAGTTGTTGGCTGGTTTGTTATTTGTTATTGTTGTTGTCGTTTTTTTTTTTTTTTTTTACTACCACTACCAATATACTACTCGTATTTAGTATATGTATGTTTGTTATAGTTATGCTGGATCTTTTTCACATTTTTACTCTCCCCTAGTGATTCTTTTTTTGCTTAACGTATGAGTAAAAAAATATATGTCTATGTTCTAGTTCACCTCTAGTTCTGCTCAAGTTCAGTTTTAGTTCAGTTCTAGTTGAGTCTTACTTCAGACCTAGTTCAGTTTTAGCTCAGTTCTATTTCAATTTTTTCAGTTTTAGTTTTAGTTCGGTTCTAGTTTAGTTCTAGTTTAGTTCAAGTTCATTTCTAGTTTAGTTCTTATCAAACAGCACCCATATGTTTTTGGCCATACCTAACTCGACCAGTATATTACTCCTTATATGTTTATGTAGAAGAATGTAAAAATAACATGGGGAAAATCTGGAAAAGTATAAACACAATGACGTTGATGTTATTATTAGTATTGTTGTTCTATTACTTTAACTAAAACTACTATCTTTACAAATACCAACATACATTTATGTTTTAATGTACTTTTCAGTATATGTATGTATTTTTTGTGTGTATATAATTTTTTTGAATAGTTGTTGTAAGTATGCGTTTAGAGTGTAGTGGCATTTAAATGTTAGTTCCGCTATTGGTGTTAAGTACTTTATTCCTGTTTTATGTTTTGTTTTTCTTGTTGTTAGTACTGTTGATTTAAAACCAACACAAATGCACAAACATACATGTAAGTATTTGATATTCCGGCTTTTGTAGATTTTCTTTGTTTATTTATATACTTTTTTAGTTCTGTTATATTTTGGTTTCAAAACATTATTATGTGTCTATTTGTTTACGTTTCTGAGTCCACTGGTTGGTTTAAAGTTGTAAATATGTTTGCACGCTTTTAACCATATTTATTTGTCAAATTTTTTATGAATATAAAGTTTATCATGTTAATTTACTCATTATTGCAAAATTTATAACAAAGGAAAATATTTAGATGTTAAAAAGCGCTCTTCGAAAATTTAAAATAAAATTATAAAAAAGAATAAATAATATTTTATTTAATTAAAAAAATCCAATATATCATTTCATTAAAATGAGATGAAGGAATACAGTTTCTCAATTAACAGCTTAAATGTATTTATTCCAAAAAAGCCTTCACGCTTTGCGGCACTAAATAATGCAATATATCAAATGTGTCCTCATTAGATATAAAAGAGAATCACATCTACATCAGCAAAACATGGACGAAAGTGGGAAACAATTAAATTGATTCATTCTACCGGATCCTCAGGAATTTTAGAGTGCTGATATATTACAGGAGTTGCTGAAAAATATAAAGGATTTAACAATGAAGTAATATTATATTAAATAAAATAACTTTTGCGCAAAAGTCTGACAAACTGTCTTCATTTCCGAAAAACGGTTACGGAATATTATTGATTGTTAGTATAAACTTTTTAACATTGACTTATTAAAACAAACAAAAGATTGTCAGCTGCAATCAAAGTCGTAGTACCGACCAAAAATGTTTTCAAATTTGAAATGAGAAAAGTTGATCCCATGTAAAACGTTTTGAGTAATAAATTAGTAGATCTAAACTGTCATAAAAAGTCTACTGTGCATAATATTGTTACTTCCGATGAAATTTGGTTACATAACGATAAACATAAATCAAATATAAATAAACGCCAAAGCCGAATATCCAATACGGTAAGGAAATGCTCTGATACTGATACGATTAGAATAGGATTTTGTATTATGTGCTGATGAAATTGGTTTAGACGATCAAATACATTTAATATAGTTGAAGAAAACGCTATTTTTTATTAACGTTTATCTGTTTTCAGTGAATCTGCCCTATATGTGCCTCACAATAGGTATTTAAATCTTAAAATTTAAAATAAAATCTATATTCTTTACAAGGAGACAATATGTGAGTGAATATGAATGTCAGCCCTTCTACGTTCCGTTACATAACTCTCTACTACAAGAAATCTTGCAAGATGGTTTGGATGGTTCTGCAATTTCTCGAAATAGTTTTCCTTAATTATTGACTACGCCTCATGGTTGGATGCCGTATTTCCAGATTGGCTTTAGGACGCTATTATATTGGATTATTTAATTGGTAAAGCTTTATTTGGAACTACTATTACTTATCCAGTGAAGACCAGACGATTTCAACTACATTTGAATTCAATGTGACTACGATATATAAGTCGTCTGTCCAAGTGAATACCAAGGAGTGTTACGTAATCCGTTTGTGCTATATTTATGCCATTAAGTGTCATAGATTTTCCTATTTAAGATGAAAGTTACGTGATGATTATTTTATTCACTGACACGTATTTCCTATTTGCCCTACCATCTATCCGAACCGTAAATCTAACCATTTTTCAGATATATATACCAAATTAGCTAGATGCCTAGTGTGGGACTATGTATCGCCGTATCATCCGCAATTATTGATATAACCAAATTCTCACTCGTAGTAGACTTCTTGAGTACTTTCGAAAGACACTTGACAACATAATTATTGTCGGAATTATTGTTCGGAAGGTTTTTCATAATCAATGGTATTGCAAGATCATTACTAGTTGACATTTTTACGTCATCTTTCATCTTTTTTACATTTATATCATCTCTTATAACAAAAATTATGTCATTGCCATTCATCAAAAGATGTGATGTCTCTCCCAGTATAAAATCATTTACTTAAAGATTTGGCTGAAATTCAGTATTTAGAATTCGTGCAAATAAATTTGCCTTATCCTCAGCACTTTGTGTCCAGGTTTCTTAAGTTTTTACAATTTTCCAGCGGGGAAATGCTGTAGGTCTCTCATTAGTTAATTGCTTAATATAACATTTATTCAGGCGATCCTCTTCTAACAGGAGAGCCTTTTTCAGTTTTTGTTTTACTATAAAAATCCTCAGCTTTTGAGGTTTTTACCTTGTCCAAAATAAATACTTGAAAAACTTCCATTACAATTAACTCAATAGAAAATTTAAATGTTACCATGGAACAGTCTGAGAAAGACCATGTAGTGTTAGAGCCTTTGTATATTGCATTATATTCTTTGGATTTTCAAGGGATCATATCGATAAACTATTAAGAAGTCCACCAAAGAGACAATTATAATGTCGTGATAAAAATATTTTTTTAATCTTCACATAATGATGATATTAAGTCTCCTGTTTCCAAATAAATATACAATATTTGTTGTATATTTATACAATCAAAAACTGAAATTTCTATCTAAATTGTTCCTCTTCTTTCATTCTTTAATAATAAATCATTGAAATAAAAAATCTGAATAAATAAAATAAAAAAAATCCGTTCAAAACTTAAAATTTATGTTGGTCAAATTTGGAAAACGTACAAGGTAAACAAACTAAACACGACCACTTTTATGCAAATATGTGAGATCCCTTATGGGTTTTAGCAACATTTATTTTATTCATTCTGCTACTTCCTTTTTCTTATTTCCTTCTCGTTTATATAAATGTGTATATGTGAATGTGTGTGTTTATTTGGGACACATCACTTAACAATTTTGTTCTCTATTTTCTTCTATTGCTTCGTCGTTTTGTTTCTCTCACTTGTACCCTTTTTAAAGTTTTGTTATATTAGAACGATACAAGGTTGGTTGTTGTTGGTTGTATTCTGCCATGGTTTTCTGTCAACATGAAAGTGTTTTTTGAAAAATAAAACTCTAATAAAAAGTCATTTATCATTGTTATTCGCAAACATGCTTTGTTTGTTGTTGTTTGTTATTGTTGTTGCTGTTTGCAATATTTGCATATTGTCGTTTAAGTGACATTTATGGGTTGTACTTATGTACATATTTCTATTTAATAAATGATTTTTGTTGTTTTTTTGAATTGTCTTTGAGAAAATTGAATTTAAAGAACTTTAATACGGTAGAAAATCATAAAGTGAAAATTTATAAGAAATTATATTTTTCGTCATCTGAAAATACGAAATATTTATATATTTTTCTGAAAGGAATTAGAAAAATCAAGTTGACAGTATATCACATTTAAACATCTATAGTATGAACACTTTTATTTGATAAAAGAGGTGATTAACAGCCTTAATAAAATTTCTTTTGGACGTAAATTTTCAATGGAGTAGTACTTCCACAGCTAAATAGGATTTTGATGTATTCACTAGCATTTTATCCATTTCTATGTAAACGCAATACCTAAAGTAAATAAGGGCATCACGATGCTAGTATCCACGAAATATCGCACCAAATAAAAAAAATAAATAACTTCCCTCAATTGGGGATCTTTTTCGTTACGAAATTATTCCACAAATTGTTATAGAAAATGAAATAACTTCCCACTGGAAACTAAAAAAAATATTTAATCCATATGGAAATAAATCAGAAATGAACAATTAAATAAGACCCATTTCAAAATGACCCCTTACACTTGACGAGGTTAGAGTTTATGCACCACCAGTCTTCAACTGGATTATTGGATATTCTTCTCTATTTTAATTAAAAAAAAGCAAATTCGCTTAAAAAAGTTAATCTGCACGTTTGGATTTATATTCATAAAAAACCCAATCAAATACCAAGTGTAGTAACAACCAGCAATACAACAGTACTTAGTTATAATTGTTTTCTAATATTTAGGTTTAAACCTGTAACGCGGAAGAACTTAACAAAAATAATGCCGACTTGATAAAATAAATCTTTATTTTTAACTATATTTCTGCCCTACGCCTCCGTAGATGTTATCACATTAATGTCATAAACTTATTCAATAATAGAAAATCCTCCCTCCATAATATTTCACAGATACTTTTTATAACTAACAATGTGGTAATTTTTATTTTTATATCACCGATCATCACAAATTTTGAATATAGTTTAAGTTTTAGATTTATAATTTTCTATGTAACGCTAAAGATTCAATACTCCACTTAGTTGTAAAAATCAAAATCTAAGTCGATTCTATGTATGCATGTCTTTATGTCACATTTTTCTTAATACTCATTGCTGAATTAAAATTTACCAGCAAAATCGGTTCGGTGCAAAATAAATTATGTATTCCAACAAAAAACCTTTTAATTTTTTTTCAGTTAAGACCATACTGACTTCTACAAAATTTTATTTTAATAAGTCCTTCATTTAAAAACAAAAAGAAAACATGAGCAAAATTGTTACTCATTTCTGTATGTCCACATAAAGATGTACTTATCAATGTTAATATGTAAGTATGAGTATGAGGGTATGAATATGTGAAGGTTATAGAAAGTTTCGCATAGTAAATATAGCATTCCAACTTGCAAAATATGGAGGCTATTTGAAGATCTGCATAATGACTTGTTTTCACTTGATTCATATATTTTATATGCTTTTATTTACCTAATTTTTTTTTTATTTGGTTTGGTTTTAAAAGCAATTTTTAACATATGCGTTTATAGAAATATTCCACATAAAATTAAACTAAGAATACAAAATCTTATTTGCTTTAAAAAAGTATTGCTAAGTTGTCTCTCATTACAAAAAAACTTTAACTTTAGTTTTTGATGAGAAATATAGTCGTTTATAGAGATACGCATCAGTGTATCAATATGATTATTCAAAATTATACAAATTATTTAAAAATGTTTTAATAAAATCAAAATATTCATATTAATTCTATTATTTTCAATGAAAAATATAATTATATTATATTTACCATACGTATGATTAATATTTAATAAGCTAAAATTACACAGTTAACATATGTGAAGTATACTTAATATTCAATAAGTTATTATTTTTAATAAAGCATGCATTTAGGGAAAATATAACTAAATTAAACGGGTAGACAAACAGATGGACGGGCATCGTTAAATCGACTCAGAATTTGATTTTGAGTCAGACGGTATACTTCAAGGTGAGTGTAACAAATTTTTCTGCATGTTACAATCATCATGTTACAAAAACACCAACGGTGGTGTAGAGTTTAAAAACAGTGTAAAGAAATTCTCGCGAAAATACCTGAAATGTGCACAGGAAAAGAAAAATGTAATTTTCTCGGGGAAGAAAAATAATATTGACGGTCCTCAATCATACTCATTGATCCAATGTTGTTCTAATGTAAAAATGTTATTTTAGCAGTGGTAGTGTCTTGGCTGTCAAATTTCTAATTTGACAACAATTTATAATAAATTCCAGGAAGATGCCATTCTCCCTTTTATAGATGAAGATTGCACATTCCCAGGTGATATTGCTGAGGTACATATTTCAAAGCAGTTAAAATCATGGATTAGCGAACACATCATAACTTTGATGGAATGACCTAAATATTTAATAAGAATAAAGCAAGTTGAGAGGAAAATTGATTCCGATTTTTTATAAAAAAAGTGAAATCAATTCCAGACCGTATTTTTGAGGTAATAGACAATAATATTAATAATGATGTAGATACAGATAATCTGAATAAAGTTTTTAGAAACAGTATTTTAAATGAAGCCTTAGTTGAATTAATAAAAATATTATATTATTTGACCACTAAATATTTTCTGTTTTACTTTCTCTTATTCTAGAAATATGCACTATTGTATAAACTTTATGGCTCTAACATGATTCCATCTTGGCTTTATAAAAACACCAAAATTTGACTAGAACAGAATAAGTTATTTGAAATTTCATTAAAAAACTATAATAAATAAAAAAATATATTTTATCTGAAAAATCCAAAATCTCAATCCATATAAAATATTTTAACAATTTTTTAAACTTTTGATAGGCCGATTTTTTCCCCGACCTTACCAGTTTGCATGTTACGATTAAGAAAAATTATAAAGTTCAGAGCAAGAAGATGATTTTATCTGTGAACAAATCTCAAAGAATAAAATTTTTATCAAAGTTTCAACTTAAGATTAACATATTTTCAACGGATTCATGATTGTTGCATAAAAGTTTAGAAATATTTTATGGGGAATCTTTTAGAAAAATATAGAACCTTAAAAAAGATGAAATGAAACATTATTTCCTATCACCATATGGATGCTTATATGCTTAAATTTCATGTCATAGTTCATTTATATGCGATAGTGTTTCCAGTGCGGTGTTGTGTAATCTTTATTAATTTTTTTATTTTTTTACATAATTTTTAAGTTATTTGTTGGTATAGAAGTTAATGTCAATTTTCCTTTATATAAATTGTATTCACTGTTTTTCATATGCCTTAAGATATGTTAAAGAAATCAAAAAATGTTTGATTTTTTAACAAAATATAATTTGTAATGTATATTACTAGCTTTTACCCGGTGCGCTTTGCATTTCGGAAACAATTTCAAAATCTTATCATGGGAGTTTGCCCAATTTAAAGATTTTTGTTATTATAATTCTTCATATAATTGATTACTAATATGTCCTTTTATGAGACATCTCTCCCTTACGATTTTCTATCTAAAATGTCCAGTTAAGCCATTTCATATACAGATATTCGCTAATAAATGTTTGCAGTTGTTAAAAAAGTTTTAGGCATCATTTTTTTAACTCTCGCTGTAATTAACATTTTGTAATCCAATCGGTTCTACATCTTTGAATATTCCATAAATAAAATTGGATTTATATGCTGGGTACCTCTCTCCTGACCCTAACTAGATTTTCTATAGCCTATGTTACTTTTGGATATATTGGGATAATTCTGTTAAAATATTAACAAAATCAGTTTAGTAGTTTAGCTGTTTATAAATCTCAAACAAACAATCAAATAAACAGACCAACACATATTCATTTTTATATATAAACATTTTATATACACAAATATACGCAAAGCAGAGGTATTCACCAACGTTGCTATAAATTTGTCTTTGTGTCGCCCTGCTAAAATTGTGAGAGTGCAGCAGTCATTTATAGTGTATTTGTGAAATAAGAAGAATTTGTGTTCTAACCTCTCAAGTCAGAATATTTGTATTTTTGTATCTTTGACAGAATTACTATTATATATGTACTGGAATACCTCTTACATGCGACATCAACATAAGCAGTTGCTACAATAGTAATTATACATATGATGAATGAAAATGAATTTATAAAATGAAATTATAAATGAATTTATATTTGATCTGGGTAAATTTTACTGCAGGGAATAAGCTTTACTCATAGATCAATCTAGATATCAAGTAAATGCATAATAAGTAACTAAATAATATAAGATTTATCAAATTAATATCATACAAATTTTTTGCAAACGAAAATTTCTAAATCAATAACGTCTAAAACCATCGTGTAGATCCATACAGGATCGAGTTTGACAATATATTATTTATTAAACTTATTTAAGTCTCTTTTATTTACATGTTTAATACCCTACACTACAGTACAGAGTATCTCATATGAAAAGTGAAATGAAAATAAATCTGTAACTTCCAAAAATATATATGTTAATGTATCGGAAATTATATCTTTTCAGAATTGTACAACATTATTGCCAATAATAAAATTCGTTGCACATTTTTTGCGGAGAAATTTATTAAAAGTGTTGAAAAGGTTTCTTTGCAAACTATTAAATTTTTAACATCAACCTATTTTTGAAACATTTACCTCAAAAAAATCCTGTAATTCCCAAAAAACTTTCGAAAATTTCCAAAAATCGATTGTTTGCTATAACTTTTTAACCAATATCGGGGAGTAAAAATGTCTATTACTAAAAATTTTAAAGCATATCAGGCTTTGAAGAAAACAGAAGTCTTTTAAAATTCCAGCTTTGCAATTTGAGAAATTAAACAAAGAAATTAGACATTTGTGAAAAAATAGGTTGAATTTAAAAGACACTGGCTCTTCCAAACTTTAAGTTTTTGAAACTTTTTGTATTGTACAAAAGCCAATAAAATAGCCCTTCAGAAAAAATAAGCTCGTTATAGGTTATTCAAGAAAATGTTTTTATAACTTTAAAAGAGTGTAACTCTTTAAGTTTTCTTTTTTTGGCAAAAAAAAAAAAAAAAAAAAAATCGACATTTTTTGCAAAAAAAAAGTTTTATGAATATTTATTTAATTATTAAAAAAATATGGGACCTTGTAGACCGAACCCTGTTGAGTCCACAAATTAAAATCGAACAGATATAGATTTAGAGATTTATTTTCATTTAATTTTTTATTTGAAACACTGTGCAGTAGGTGGTTGGGATATTATGAGTTTGTGCTAATGTTTGTAACATACAGACAAAATAGTGTTACAGACATCTTTAGTATACCGTTCGATTTAGAATCTCTTTCTGAGTCGATTTAATGATGTCCGTCCGTCTGTCTTTCCCTCCGGCTGGCTATCCATGTAAACGTTCTGAACACTTTTTATGAAATATCTTCATGAAATTTGGTATACATTATTAGATTGGCCTAAGTACAAAGCCTATTGAAATTGACCATGTTCCAATATTTCATATACCTACTATACGAACGTCCTCCCGGTTTAAGGTTTAAGCTCATAAGAATGCTAAATATAAAGATTTTAGCAAAATTTGGAAAATATAGGTCTTATGATATTCTAAAACGATATACAAAAGTATGCTTCTCATAGTTTCATATAAGTCCCCTAACGAATACAACTTTTAAGGGCACAAGTCTCACGTATATGTTGGTATTGTAATAATTATTGGTCCAATTAAGATAAATATAAGACAAAATCGGTGTGTTTAAGTTATTGTAGCGTCACAATAATGTACTTCACACTTTAGATCAAACCACAAAATCATATAATACTGAGGTCGTTTAATAATTTTTCGCAACTGCCACTTTTAACCAACAATGTGGTGTAGGATATTAGATAGTCGAGTTTACCGCCTATAACGTTCTTACTTGTTTATACATCTGTAGGAATACCTTAATATACCAAAGAATGCACGTGTTTTACAACAAAATTCCATTGAATAAAAGTTAAGAACTAAAGTTGAATTATTAAAAGAAGAAAAAATTGTATTTATAAAATTTTCCATATTTTCGCTGAATTCTTGTCTATGAATTGCCAAAAATGTTTAAGGTTTTTCTCTATATAGTTTTCATTTTTTCCCCTCTTCAAACATCAAAGTAAATTTTGGAAAATTTCATTCCATTCAAGTAAAATGAACTTCATGGAATGTGAGTGCTGTTGTCAAACTAGTTTGACACATTGTTATTAAAATGGTTTACTAAAGACATGTGTAAAAATTGTAGTTTACATCAAATTTAAACTTTTACATCTTGCAAATGTTTAAAATTAATTTTAAAAAGAGCTTTAAATAAACTATGCGTTAATTTCATAACATGAGTTTAAGAGTTTTACAAGTTTTAATACGAAACTTTAAGATTTTTTCCATTAAAAAAAGAGAAACAGGAAGGAAAGAGTATGTGTGAAGTAAAAGGGGTTAAGAATTGAATAATTATACTTTCTAATATAAAATTTGATTAAAATAATTGTATAATTTTTGAATTAAAGTGGATTTTATTTAAACTAAAAATTAAAATATAACGGTATTTTAAAAATGATATAATTTTTTATAAATCAAAATACTAAATCATCCTATAATTTCCGCTAATAAAAAATCAGATCAAAACATAAATGACGACTTATTGTGGTGGAGGTCATAAAATATTCGATATGTAATTGATTTAAGCCACATTTAGAGTTACCATTGGTGCCACTTTAGTCGTAAATAGCGACTTTTTGAACTGCGTGCTACTTTTTGTGTACTTTTTTCAAACTTCCTGAAATTTCACTAAGTCATTGAAATCATTATTTAGGTGCGACTTTATTTTCAAAAACCCACTTTTGAAAATTCTCAACGGTAACGCTGATTTAATTTTAATTTTGTTAATAATTATTTTTCTGAAAAGTTTGCAGCTTTAATTCAGTAAAATCAGTTCAGTTGATAAAAAATAATAGTCTTTAACTTCAAACTTATGAGGCTTAATTTAACTTGTTTTTACCAAAAAACCCAAAACGTCGTAAGACGCTAGTAAAAATCGCATATAATATTTTTAGGAGACTGATATTGCTGACTTAAAATAATGGACGATTGGAAAAGGACACATATTTGATTAAGTGGACGAATTATATTATATAGTTTTCAAAATAAGTAAGACTGTAATAGTAGGTCGTACTTGATATACACTGATGCATATTTTTATAAACACATTTACTTTTTACTCTATTTTTGTTTTACCTTTGTTGTTGTCGTCCAAAATTAAATTTGAAGTTTACTTTTAAAGTAAACAAACTTTTTAAAGTAAATTTGATTTATTATTCTTTGATATATATTCTTTGATATATATTCTGCGTGGTATTTTATGAAGAATATTTCTATAAAAGCAGTTATAAAATCAACTTTAAAAAAATTACCACAATTAAGATATTATAAATATTAGTTCCTAAAATGACAATATCTGAATTTTTCTGCAAAATTTTCTAATTTAATCAATAATTTCCTTTAAAGATGCCAAAGGGAGCTTTTCTATTAAGAAAACATCCAAATAAATTGTTGATTATGACCAAGTATTTATAAACAGAGATAATGGTCGTAAAATTAAACGTTTTGAAAACATGGAACTGACTTTCTTTAAAATAGAACCGAATTACGATGCTCGAAAACTACCGAGGGAAATACAAAGTTAACAAACCGATTAATCTTAAAAAATTAGAATCAATCCACAAAAGTTTGAATTCTACGCAAACAAAGAACAAAATTAATTTTCTTGTGCCCGCCAAACACGTTGAAGCCGCGGTAATGAAAAACCTATAAAGAGTCTATTGTAAGGCAAGACAAAATTTGAAAAGAAGCGATTAGAGTGAAAACAAGTAAGAAAGCTATATTCAGCTTTGCCGAATCTTCAATAATCTCCAACACAATGCGTGTAAAGAAATATGTAAATTATCGTACATATACACTCACATGCACTCACTCACCCACAATGAGTAATAAAATTAGTTATATTTTTGGCTATGACTTTTTTCTACTGAACCGATATAGAAAAATTTTGGGAACGGTAAAAAAATACATAAATATATGGCAGAATTGTACTCTAATTTGTTTATTTATAAATGGAACTTTTAAGAAAAAATTTAGCTAAAATTAAGAGGATGCCTCCCACATCGGTCTATATAAATATACTGCACGGATTTTGCTGATTTTAAATGGGAAAATTATCAGGACTATAGCAAATACTCAGGCCAAATTTCATTGAGCTCTGTCATCATTGTACATGTGAGGGTGGACATAGCTAAATTGACTCAGATTTTCATTTGATGCAAGAATATATATGCACTATGGGGTCTGAAATGATTAATTTTTAGTGTTACACACGGAATGACAAAGTTAACATACCCTCTTCACCACTTATTGTGCTGGAGGGTATCCAAACTCTTTAAGTGATGTTATGATGTTAGCAATACATACATCATACGATCAGTAAAAACATATAAGTTGAATAATGTTTCCATTGTTTTTTGTTATCTAAACTTCAGGAAGATTATTTAGCTTGCTGGGAAGGGGAATTAAGACAGTTATTAAGTTCATCTAAAAAATGAAATAATCGAATAACGTAAAAACAGGAAGAGTAACCTTAATTCTTAAACGTACCCTTAAATTATAGCACTATAATTTGACACACAATAAATACATAATCATTTTAAAAAGTAAATTTTATCCGAACTTCTGATACTTTACTAACATGATCCCGCTTTGATAATATGGCGAATTGAGTATAAAAACAATAAACTATTAGAAGGTGAAAAGAATTGCAAAAGAGGATGATTTTAGAGATATTAATATGTGGCGTAGTATTAAAGTAATTACCCACATATTATTCGAAATGATCTCCTTTAATTATCGCCAAACAAACCGGTTCTAATTGACATAATTATTTTATAATAAAAAGACCCGAGAATGACGAAGTCTATAAAACAGTGTAAGATATTTCTATTACACAGACGCTCTTTATCTCACATCGAACTTTAAACCCATAATATAAGTATTAGATAAGATATAACAAAGAGAGATAACTTTAAATAACGACCTTAATTTTTGAATTATAATCGGAACGTGACATATATGACAAGACAAAATTTAAATACTTGCGAACCTTCGCCAGGTTCTGCAAAAATCTATATTAAACCATAAAATGTAGAAAAGAACATCTAAAATCTCAGAATACAATTAAATTCTATTACTAAAATTGCTGCATTTTGTAACTTGCAATGTAACAGGAGAATAGAACAGGAAATGAACCAATTTTGTTTAAATAAAAGATAAAATTTTCCAAACGTTAAAATATGTTGTCCCTGTGATTGCGAGAGTTCCTAAGTAAAGGTTTTCGAAAAAATTTTGATTGCTGCATTTGAAAGTTCTTTACTTACAAAAATTTTTAACTGGCTTGAATATTTTACTTCAAAAAAATATCAAGAAATTTGTCTTTCCAAAATAATCCAGTTTTTTTAGTTCACATATTACAACGTTAGTAAACCTACACATAAGCGAAAAAAATTAAAAAGAAATTATGGAATTACAACCAAAATATTCTGTGTGTTTTTTTTTTTTTTTTTTTGAACTTTTTCAGGCGCAGTGACAATGTCTTGTTCCACTCATTATACAAGTCAAAAAACTATCAAAAATCTAAGTAACAATCATTCATCAGACTTTCTTTTGAGCTTAAATCAAATAAATTTCCATCTAGATTTTCTTCTATTCCAGTTATTTCCAATTTTTGTCTTCCATAACTTATAATGCCAATATTTACTTCACAAAAACAAAAAACAATTTATTTTTCCTTCTCCTTCAAAGTTTACTTTAAGAGTTGATTCCTTAAAAGACATAACAAAGCAACAACATTTGCGTTAAAATTCTCGTTATAACTTATAAAATACAAAAATAATTTATTAAAAATGAAAAAAAAAAAACAAGAAGGAAACATAAACATGTCAAAAGTTGAACTTGTTCTTACAACATGCACGCCACGTTTCAAGGATTCAAGGATATGCAGAGACATTGAAAGTAATGAAGAAAAAAAAACGCAGTAAAACATAATAATAACAATAATTATAAAATAAAAAATTTACATAAAACATAAAGTTCCCCTTATTTTTATGTAACTTGTTGTTTACTTCATTTACAAGCAGACAATACACTCCGTACTTGGAGTGTCATGTAAAGTATGTATGCAGATACTTACTCGTGTATGCATAAACGGTAATTTTGTAATTAATAAGGTATTAAAAATAAGTATCTATAAAGAATATTAAAATTTTAATTGACAATTTTACAAAACGTTAGTGATAACAAAAGATCTAAAGTGTTTTAAGTTGTTTATAAATAAAAATTCCACAAAGTTAAGATGGAGAAATGTTAAGTTTGAAAAGGGGACTATATAGTTACACAACGGTTAGTTTTTTCACTTTTCACTTTCTATATATGATATTTAGATATGACGATTACAAGTTCCTTTTAAAAAATTTTATAATTTCTTAGAACTTGTATTCATTTTTTCAATACAAAGAATTACTAAAATCTATATAAATAAATTAGGATGTGTATTCATATACATGTTTGAATGTATGTATGTGTGTATGTATGTATGTATGTATGTATGTATGTATGTATGTATGTATGTATGTATGTGTGTATGTATGTATGTATGTATGTAACTTGTGAACTCCAAGAAGGCTGGGATAATTTTGAGGAAATTTTTACAGAATGTTCCAATTATACCCGAAAGTAACAAGGTTATAAAAAATTTCGATAGGACCAGGGAAAGGGGTACCCCCCCCCCCCATAAAAAGCAAATAATGATTATTGAATATTCTAAAAACTATAACAGCGAGAGTTCTCAAATTAGGTCCCAACTACTTCCTCGAGGATCTTTTTTACTGGACAGAACATAGGACGGAAAGAACCACGGTGAGGAGTATCCCAAATATTGATTATCGATTATCTAAAGAGCTGTTTCGAATGACTTCTCGATGGTCTGTTTTACTGAAAAAAAATTATCCCTCATATAAAGCAGATATTGATTATCGTATATCCACAGAACTCTTGAAGTGAGGATGTTAAGATTTCATTCTAATTACTTTCCCCAAAATGGGGAGTTTTTCTATGAAACGGTTTTATTAGAAAGTTAGAATGGATAGGATCAGGAAGACTTGGCGAAATCTCTATTGCATAAAATTTTTTCAACACACGTCGTGATTTTGGAAATTTCTTTCGATATCAAGGATTGAGGATAATGTTTGTGCAGTAAAGCGCACCCGATTAAAGCTAGAGTAAAATAAAGTGAGAATGCCATATTCGACTATGCCAAATCTTGAATACCCTTCACCACAAGCGTGTGTGAAAAAAATACGCTATTATTTGTACATACACACTCACACATACCCCACAACAGTATACAATAAATAAATATTTTTCTTAAATATAACACAAGAACACTTAATGAGTCATAAAATCAGCAACATTTTTTTGCTACTTAACCGATTTAGAAAGTTTTTGAAATGGTTATAAAATATATGTTACTTAATATTATAGCCAATTTAATACCAATTTTGCTGGATTTAACTATATAACTTCTCAGAAGATCTATTATTGCGGATGTGAGTATGCCAACAAACAGATAAACGAACAGGCAGACTGTTATAGCTAAATCGACTCAGATTTTAATTTGATTCAAGAATATTTATACCTTATGGGATATAAGATGATACCTTTTAGCGTTACATACGGAATGACAAAGTTAATATACACTAATCACCACTTGGGGTAGTGGGGGTACAAAACTAAAAAAATATATGGATGTTATATTTGGCAGTGGAGAATCAATCTTCAGCTTAAACATCCATTCTAAAAAAGGGCCTCTATAAAAACTATAGTGAAATATGGTAATATATGCCTGAAATTACCCATAAATATTGGTACCAGATATTGAAAACATTTAGATGAAGATGTGAATAAAAAAACGTCTTTATCTTAAAATGCAATTTCGGGATATGGGTATATAAGAGAGTTATAACAAAATATGACCGATAATTGCAAAACCAAACTTTAATAAAATTTAAGACTCTTATAAGATTAAAACTCTTTTCCGTGAAGAGACCTTTTATGGGATTTTTTTCAAAATATGGCTTGATATTGGTAAGATTTTTAATGTATATTTATTCATTGATATTTAGTTCGAATAACAGTTATGCCAAATTGCAATATAATCGGCTTGTATTAAAGAGTTGGTTTAAACTCCGTAATAAAGCTTAAAATTGTCTTCCGAAAAGGTTATTTTTGTGTGTGCCAACGGACAAAGGACACTGCTTAGAATTTAATATTATACAAGAATATATATAACTTGATGATGTTACTCACATAATGACAAAATTGATATACCCTCTTTACAATTTGTGCTGGTGAAGGGTTAAACAAGCGACTTATTTCTTTTATTAAACGATTATTTTGGGAATAATTCTGTAACATTTGAATCGTTAAAGATATTTAAACTAAATATCACAAGGTAGTTCGAAGTCTACAAAGTGGTTTGGAGTATTATGTGCTAGTCACGGACGTATTCGCAGGCTTCAAAAAAAATATAATATGAATTGAGACAAAAGAAATTAGTGCGTTTTTGTACTCATTTTAAAGTGTATTTACATATGTAGGTCAACTTTTGAAGCTTTGGATAAATTCATGACCAAATGTATGTTTAACTTATGTTTTCAGCCATTTTTTATGCAAGCTTTCTTAATATAGTTCGCAGCTTTTTGTAAAATTCAAAAAAAGGTGGACACCTTTATGCTACTTAAAATGGGATGCAGTGCTTCACTTACTTTTTTTCACTCTAAAGTACGACAGTGCGAGCTAAAAACTTTATATTTTGATTCGTTTTCAAAATATTTGCGAAATCTATTCGTTGTTATATCCTCCAAACCACAAGTGGTGATAAGGGTGATAAGAGTGATATTAACTTTGTGATTCCATATGTAGCGCCAAGAAAACATTATAAATTATATATTCTTGCATTAAATTAAAAACTGAGTCAATTTAGTTACGTACGTTTATCTGTCCGTTGGAAACATTTTCAGGTCCACAATAATAAACCGATTCAAAGAAATTTGGCCTGGATGTTTTTAATAGTCCTTTAAACCGGCAATATCGCTTCAGTAGGAGGTAACTGATAGAAGGATATATGAGGCTACCTCAATATTCTGAAAAAATCTTTTCTAAAATTTTAAATTAAGTGTTATTGGATTTCAAATTTTTCTGAAATTTGATTCATGAACTTATTTTGATATAATAAACCTAAAAATATAAAACAGGTTCCTTTTAAATAAAAATAAATTTTGTGATGAGTTGAAAAAATAAAGGCAAATCTTATACAATTTTGTTCCGAAAAGTATAATATATCCCTATAATTCTTTGTCAGATGTATTTGGAGATTTTTGTTAACTATTATTTTTTCTTAAATATTTTCCTTCCCAATATCGTTTGAATCCTTTTATAATCCCCATAATAATTTTTAATAAAATTTAAATGTTTTTTTAATGTTTAAAATTTTAATTCTCATACTTCTAAATACTGAATCGATATGAATATAGAAATGAAATGTTCATGTTGCATATACTAGAGATATAAGAAAAGATAACAGAATAGAGCAATATGAAGTCCTTGTAATTTAATGGCACCTATCTGACCAAGTGTCTCTTTTTAACTTTTATTCCTCGCTTTTTTGCTATGTTCTTGCTTCATCTAAGTAGTTCTAGTTGTTTGTATTTAAAAAAGTTTTTGTTCCATTATTTTTGTGTTTTTCTTTTCGTTGGCTCTTGTATTGTTTCATTTGTTGTTTTATGCCCTCTTTCACTTTTGGCAAATTAAATAGTTTTAGTAATGTTTGCTGTTTTACTAAACTGACGTTTCTTCTTTTATGCACTGTAGTTAGATGCCTTCAAATTTAGCAGAGTTTCTTGATTTTTGAATACAAATTTTGAACATTTGAAAGATACTGATGCTGTAAGAAGCGATCTTTAGAAACTAATGTAAAATTATGGAAAAGAGAATTAGAAGGTGGCTTCCATTGAAGGTGAATAGACGAATATTTGTAGTACTATTATAAACCGATGAAAAAGCACGAAGCAGCTAAACTTTTCATAAACGTTAATCTATGATAACTCGATGTAGAACTTGAAGATACAAAATATCAAAATTTTAAAAATTTCAGCAAAAATAAAATTTTGGAGCAAATAGTGGAACTAATAGAGAGATTTTCTGAAGAAATAGTAAGTTGCGATTTCACTGGAAGCATTGCTATCATGTAAAAACAATCTAGGAGAAGTCAAAGTATGTGATTGAGAAAACAAGCTAAAAAGTCCTTGTGAAATTACAGGGTCCTTGACTTACTAAACTAAACAAAGTTAAATAGAAAAAACACTCAACTCGACACCTAAATGGTCAAATCTAAGAGCAAAATTATTTCATCCAATAGTTAGTATCCGACTCAAAAGAGGAGTCAAATGGTAAGAGAATGAAAAGATAATAATACATAAAACCTCGAAATCTTCATAGACCTGAACAATGTTCATGAACTTCATAATTATTTCTCAACATACTCAAGTGATTGTACAACTTTTATTACTATAATTCTATAAACAGTTCTTTCGTGAAAAATCAGAAAATTCTGGAAGATATAATTTAAGATTTATATGCAAATATATTATACCATAGATGGTGGAGGCATAGATTTTTATAGCAACCGGTTTAGAATCACCTTCTGAGGCGATATCCGTTTGTCTGTCACGCTATCATACAACTTCTAGAACATGTTTGGATTTCTGTGAATCTGAAGTCTGGGGTTTTTACTTACGGGATATGGCTAACTTAATGCATTCTTGTTTGTTCGGCTCTCCACAATGTGGGTGTAACATTTAGCCTATGATGTGCATATTTGGTCAATTTACAATGTGGCTCAGGTTCTACCGCACCTAACACAGACTACAGATCTCAACTTAATGTAGCATTAGAGGGAAATTGGATGTATGTATCAGGATGTGACCCTTTCAAATAAATATTATAAGTATGGATAAAAATCGGGGAGCATCGGTAAAACACATTTCTAATTCGTGTGAAAAGTTTGGAAAAATTGCTGTGCCAATAGTTTTGTTCGAGACTGTATAATACCCGAATCTCTTATGGTGGTATAGGACATAATATCTAGTCGCAAACATATTTTTCACTAAAATTTTGTTTTCACACAAACTACTGTTGATCATTTATTCCTCCTTTTAATGTTAAAAAGTGAGTGAAATAGTACAACTATAACAACAACGGCAGCAACAACTACAGTGTGTTTGTTAATACTCGTACTAACAAAGTTTTCTTTGCTTCTTCCTTTTTTCTAATTAATTGTTTTAGTGTTTTAATTTATTTGCGCGTTAGTTTGGACATTTTTTGTTTTGTTTTTGTTACTTTTGTTGTTATTTTTGTTTTACTACTTTTTTAAAGTTACAGTTTTTTGTGACAATAAAGGCAGAAAAAATGTGATTGTATAATTTTTACAACTTTTTTTTTAGAAAAATATTTTGTCGAAATGACAAAAAAAAAAACAAAAAATGAGAATAAAACAAAAAACAGTAAATAAAAAAAGAAAAATTAAATGGAATTCCAAGTACATTATAATCAAATTAGTTTTTGGTAGTTTTCAAAAGCGAAGCATCATCGTTCAAACAAAAAAGATAAAGTTAAATGAAATAACTAATAATTGAATTGTTTAAAGTGAAGAGAAAAACACACATACACAGCACACACATACATTCAAATACACACATACAGAGTAAAACAAATGAAAAAAGTTAATAATGGCTTTAAATTGCTTATTATATTTGTTTTTCTCAGTTTAAATGTTCTTTATTTAGTGGGAATAAAAAAAGAAATAATTTAATTTTGTTCTTTTTATGAAAAGTTAAATTTGAAAAATAATTAAATGACTTAATTGTGCACTGTTTCGAGTTTAAATGATGAAAAATAAATTAATATTAAGGCCAAACTAACATTGCGTGGAGAGGGGAAATTAAATAAGTTAATAAAATAAGTCCAAAATCCAGTAGCTGATATATATTTCAGTGCCAATCTTTCGTTGCTATGCACACAGAAAAATCACGAAGCAAAATCATCGTTGAAAACATATTTAATTTGAGATTGAAAAAAGTTTTCTTTATTCCAGTTAAAGAAATGTTGTCTTTATGCCCCAAAGTTGTAAGTTCGAGGTGTAATATTATCATATTATTAGAATCTCTCGATAATAAATTAAAAAATTATACCATTATATATTTTTTAATTAATGTTTAGTAGTAAAATTTTAAGTAACAAAATTCTAATAAAACTGGTCTTATTGTGCAACAAGTTTGATTTAGCATTTTTTATCTATGAAACAAAACATAACTGCGTAAATGTTAAATTAACTTCCATAGATAAAGATTAAAACTTAATTCAACATTGTTTCACAATAAATCAGTTTAAACCCTTAACCACCACAAGTGATGAAGAGGGTATATTAACTATGACATTCCGTGTGAAGAAGGTATCATTTCAGACCCCATTATGTATATATTCTTGCATCAAATCGAAATTTGAGTCGATTTAGCTATGTCTGTCTATATTTCTGAATATTAGACAGATCTGTCTGTCTGTCTGTTGACACGCTCAATGAAATTTGGCCTAAGCATTTACTATAGCCCTGAGAGTTTGCTATTTAAAACCAGCAAAACCGGCTCAGTTTATTAGACAATGTAGATCACTATGTGATACTACCTCTAAGTTCAAGCGATGAACTTCCATAATTGTCTTTTATAAGTCGTTAAAATGGAATGAAGTTCTGCCATAAAAATATAACTAATTTTATGACTCATGAAGGGTTTCTGTGTTATATTTCAGAAAAACGTTTAATGCAATTGTGAGTGTATGTGTATATATGTATGTATGTATGTATGTATGTATGTATGTATGTATGTATACCTACGGAGCCCAACATATAAAGTATATATTACTTTCTCCAAGAACTGTTTCACTGGACAAAATCAGAGGGAGAGGTTCGCCCCATAACAAGGGGGCGAACCTCTCCCTGAACTTCACCACAAACTTAAGAACGCTCAATTTAAACTAAATGAAAAAAATATTCAATCTCAAATCAAAAATGTTCAACATTGATTTTACTTCATGTTTTTTATTGTGAATTGAACCAAAATATAATTATTCGTTTAACAGCTTAAACACCAATTTAGGGAAAAGTCACCATTTAATTAACATATTCTTGAAATTTCCTACAAATATTGTTACCGATAATAAACACAATTCCGCACACAGAAAAAAAAACATGAAGCAAAATCTACCTTGAACATAGTTAATTTAAGATGTTTTTTCTAGTTTATTTTAAACGTTTTTACCTTTGAAAAATTATTTTGGTAGAATTGGTCTGTGCTAAATAGTTTTATAAGCTCAAAATTCTTCTTCAGGAAGACGCTTTGAATTGAAGCTAGTTCAAATAGTGATCCCAGCACAATCTTATTTCATTGGGTTTATTACTGTATTAAGAAAATTATTTGCTACACTTATTATGGGGTTTATCAACACATTGGATATCTTAACCTAGAACCATATCATTGATCCGACTTTAATAATCCTTTGTACGATGATAAAGTATAACTTTATGATATGGTTAAGGTTTGTTTAAATTCAGATACATTTTGTTAAAAAAAATAAGAAACGTCTTTTTCAGAATTTTGAAGATTTCGGTATTTAACAAATGAGCCGATATAGCTGGTTTTAAATAGCAAACTGGTGAGGGCAAAAACAAACAATGTGGTCTAGTTTCATTGAATTCGGCCAATTATTCTAAAATAATTCCAACCTACTGAATATATTTACATTATGAGATCTTAGAGGTCCCTTTTGGCGTTACTCTCGAAGTGACAAAATTAATATACCCTCATCACCACCATTTGTTGTGTTAGAGGGCATTAATGGCAAAGTGCAAAGGTTAATTGTAAAATGTCTATAGAACTGTCGAGACTATAATTTTAAAATGTAGTCCCAATATTGTACTAACTAACTTACTGTAAGGTAATCGGTTGTACTACCCCAAGAAAACATTCACTGTTGAACACACGGTAACAGTAATCGTCAGAGATTTATTAACTTCTTATATACATGAATGCCAGCGAAAATGGCCGGGTATTGTTTAGTATTCAATCAAATACATTTCTTTGTTGAATTCTTTTAATTAAGCTATCTTAATGGGCTTTGTAAAGGGTTCATATAGAAAAAAGATAAAGCAAATCAACGTTAACATAATTTATTTAAGATTGATTCTTTCTTCATTTAGTTAAAATTGAAATCCTTTTACATCTACAATAATATTTATAATTATTAAAAATTTTCGATAAAATTACTTTTAAGTACTAAAATTTCAATTAGTAAGTATTTAAGAATTTTCTCATGAAACAATGTTGAATTAACATTTTTATTAATGAAGCACACTCAAAAATGAAAAAAAGTTAAATTATGTTTATTTTACTTAAATATGTATTGATTTGTGTTGAGATTTTTCCAATATACCAACAATATCTGAGAATATACTCAAAATTAGGAACGAAACTAGCCTCAAAGCTAATGCATTCTTATTCCAAAATGGGTTGTACGTACCACTGCAACAACATAAATAAAATCGTCTAAAATTTTCGCGAAAATATTTGAAATGGGCAGTGGAATAAGGTAATTTTCTCTGACGAACAATTATAATGCCAAATCTGTCTAGTGGCTGATGACCGGAACATGCTCTTATCTCTTTAATGGATGAGAAAGGGGTTAAGTTTGCATATTTCATATCATGTTTTAACAAACACAACATACAACTGCTGAACTGGCCGGGTGGCAGTCTGGACTTAAACCCAATGGAGAACTTGTGGGAATTCGTTCCCTATTAAATATTTTCTTGTTTAATTTTCTCAAATTAAAATTTCAAATAAAATTTATATTATGTGCGTTCATAGTAATGTGTTCCAGTGAAGCTCTCTTACATGTTTAATTTAAGTTCCTATTAAGAGTATTATAATACGACTAAAAATGTTTTAATATTGAACAAAAGTTTGTTTTAATATTTTTTAAAATTTTATTCAAAATCATTTAAAGTTGTTAGAAAATTTCCGCTCCAGCTATGTAGAGGGGAGGCTAACCTTATTCCATATTACATTATGCGTGTTATGGAAATTATTTAAGGGCATTAAAAATATCAACATTAAAGTGTAATACCCTTCCCAGGAGGCATAATAAATTACATGATTTTTTCACATACTCTGCCCACTATGCCTAACTTTATTATGTAAGGCTATCAAAATATCAAACAAAGTTTTACTTTATTTCTTTGTTTGATTTTTCATAACACCGTTTAAGTTTGGAAAAGTTTTTCTTTTTTGTCAGAACTTTTTTTCGCTTCATTTTTTTTTCGTTTATTCGTTCCCACACCAAATGTTTTACTTAGAATTGTAATTATGAGCATACGGTACCACCAAGTTCATATAATATCACAACAACAAAAACAACAATAATAAACAAAACAAATCAAATTTGTTTGTTTCTCTTTCGGAAAATATCTTCTTATATTTCTCATACAAAAACTTTTAATATTTTTTTTACTGAATATATTTTCCACTAATACGAGTGATGATTAAGGTGGACATTAAGTTAGTCAGTGAGTGTGTAACATCTTGGACCATGTCGTAGTCTGAATCTCTAGAACACAATCCATAATTCAAGCGGTAGCTTAGTGGAAATCTTTACTATGCTAAAGCGTCTAAATATCATGGACCGATATATGAAACAAACTTAAAAAGTGTAAAATGTTAACATTTTCAATAAATTTGCTACATTAAAGATTAAGATCAGAGAGAGGGAAAGTATATATATAAAATTTAAACGAAGACCTTAAAGTTATTAGGTTGGTTAAGGAGGGAGATCTAAAAATTCTTAACATACATAAATATTATATATTAATATATAAAAATGAATTTATGTTTGTTTGTTTGGAACTTATAGACAGCTAAACTACTGGACCGATTTTGCTAAAGTTTTCACAGAATGATCCCAATAAACCATAATGTAACAAAGGCTACACAAAATTTTGATAAGACCTGAGGTAGAGGCACACCCATGCAAAATTAAAATTGATTTATGAATATCTCAAGCACTGAATCTATGAAAGTTCTCAAATTTGGTACCAGTAATTTTCTCAAGGTACTGTTTTACTAGACAAAATGTAGGATGGATAGGACCAGGAGAAGGACTACTCTTATATAAAGTAAATATTGATTATCAAATATGCTATAAACTAACACAGAGAAAAAAATTTTTAATTTGGTTCAAATCACATGCTAAAAGAAATGCTTCATTGAACAAAATATAGGAAATTAAGTTAGTTAGTGAGTGTGCATCATCGTGGACCTAGTCGTAGTCTAAATCTGTAGAACATTATCCATAATTTAATATAGATTATTCAAAAACGCTTTTGAGCCCAAAACTTTTTCCAACATTCTCTCGAGTATCAACAACATAAAATTTTTGGCCAGGAGGCTGCAAATCTGAACGAACAAAAGTTTCTTCATCCATTAGGCAGCAAGAATTTTTTATAAAACCTGACTTTAATTTCCATGTTGTATTTTCTGCCACTAAATTTTTAACAGCGTTTCTATCAGGAACTTTTTGGGTATATTTTCCAAATTGCATTGTGTTCAACTTTTTGTACTAAATAGTCCAAATCATGAGCTTACCGGGCAGTTCTTCTACCATGTGTTGGGAACTTTTTCATGAAGTGGACTATTCCTTCTACCTGAACCAGACTTTCTAGCACCGAACAAATTCTCCCAATACTGTTTAATAATATTGGAAAATTTTGCCAACAGACCTTTTTGTAGGACCAAGTTGGGTTTTGTTAAAAATATTTAATAATTTGAGTACACACTTTCTTCTGGTCACGCATCTTAATCCGATTAACAAAATATTAATTTAATTATTATTTTTTAAATATTAATTTTAATTTTAAATATTAATTTTTTCAAGATATTTTTCTCAAAAACTATCAAATGGGATTTAAAAGTCTAAGAATTTTTCAATCCATTTGTTCGTAAAATTTCAAAAATCTTTGTAGTGTAGGGTATTAAAAATTCGCTGAAGTCAAATATATCATTATCACTTGTTCTTCTTGCCATGATAAACTTTCTTTAACTCAGAACATAAACACAACATTTTTCGTAATTTTTTTCGTATAATAAAAAATAAAACAAAACAAAATATAACCAATAGTGAATAAAACAAAATACAACAACAAAAAGAAAATCAAATCACAGACTGAAAGAACAAAACATGGCCATAACATTTTCTAATATAATCAACATGAACATAAAGTCTGTCCAACAACAAGAAAACAACAACAACAAGCAAACGAATAAAAACACACAAAAAATGAAAGATGTTTTAAGTTTGTTTTTTTTTAAGGGGGAATAATGCGGAGGAGTGTTTTGTTATAAAAAAAACTTTAAGTACATGATAATATTTATTAGAAATAAGCAAAAAGCTGAAATAAGAAAACATATTTTTTTCATTGAATATTTTGTACAAATTGTACACATTTTACATTTGAAAAATAAAAATAAATATTAGAACCCAAATAAATACGAATACAAAAATAATCGTTTGCAATAAAAAAAAAAAAAAACAAAAATAATAAATTTTGATAATTTCATTTAATAAGATTTTACTTAATAAAAAATATTTGCGTTATTTCTGTAAATTTTAGCCATAATTTTTGAACGACCCACATTGTCCCAAAATGTTTTTTTATATTCTCCAACACCACGAGTGTTGTATGAAGTATATTGACTTTGTCATTCCGTATGAACCGCTAAGAAGGAATCATCTTAAACCCCATAATGCATAAATATTCTTGCATAAAAACAAAATCTGAGTCGATTTAGCTCTATATGTCCATGTGTCTATCTGTCTGTTTGACTATCTATCTGTTGCTGGCACGCTCACTTCTTCAATCACTGACACAGCTCAATGAAATTTTTCCTGAATATTTGCTACAGTTTTCAGAAGTTTCTTATTTATAAGCAAAAAATCTGTTCACTATATTAAAATATATAGGCCGATATCTGAGGCAAGCTCTTAATTCAAGCAAAACTGTTGTAAAATTGACAATAACAAATCAATAAATTAGATGTTTGCATTAATATTAAGTTATATGTACTTCATCATTCCAAAAATTTTATAGCATCATATCGAAATCGATTTAGCTATGTCCGTCTGTCCTTTAGTCCGTCTGTCAGTTGTTAGAACGATGAAATTTTTTATAATAAATACTCATATTATTATAGTCCGGAGAAGTTTTCTATTTAAAAAAAACGCTTCAGTATATTAAGAGAAATAGACCTGTATTTGAAACAACCTTTAAACTAAAGCGAAGAACTTCCGTGAAATTTTTATGCGTTTGTGAGTGTATATGTAACTTTGTATGTGCGTATAATATTTAGTAACATAATTTATTTATTTATTTATTTATTTATTTATTTTAGAAACATAATTTATTTATTTCTTAGGCATTTCTGGAGTGGAGGGTATGGAAGATTCGGTATAGCCGAATATTGCATTCTTACTTGTCTTAATATGTAAAAATTAAACAAAATTTGTTCAAGACCTCCTGCAAAATAGTTATATAAGAACGCAATTAATATTCAAATTCACAGATATAAAAAGAGTGTAATAGTCGGTTAAAGCCGACTATATGAATATCTTCACCAAAAAATAATTTGCAGAATCTAGAAAAATAACATTTTCTTTTTTGTGTATGACATAGTTGTTGTAAATATTTGTCATTTTTGACACATTCGGGTTGATTTTCGGAAAAACACACATAATTTATTTATCATGAGCATGAATTGGAAGATCAAAATTTAATAATTTACAAAAGATACTTTTAAACACTTTCAAGGCATTTCTCGGCAAAAAGTGTGCAACAAATATTATTGTCAATAATGTTATACACTTCTGAAAATAGAGCATAATTTCTGATACATTGATATATAACTTGTCTAACTTTATCTTTATATGTGTGAAAAATATTTACCGAAACATTACAAGTCTTAGTAAATCTTAACAAACAAACGTGAAATTTCATTAAAATCAGACTAACCGTTCTGTAGTTAAAAATTTATTTTCATTTTAATTTTCATTTGAAACACTGTGTGGCATCGTTTAATCGCCCGGAATGAGTGGATTAAGGGGTTGGCATTAATGAGCGTTTCAAATTACCGCACAAAAATAAAAAAAAAATACTTCCACCAACTATGTTGGTGTAGGGCATAAAAATATCTCAATTTGTTATACACGCCCTATTTAAACTCAAAACAAACACACACCTGTTCATATATTTAGATAAAAAAAATTTGTGTTTTTATTTATAGAAATTGATTTTCATATTGAATCTGTATTGAAAATATTTTAAATTGAAATTCTCTTGAATGAATAAAAAATATTTAAAAAAATTAGTTTAAGCTCACACGTTTTAGCTCACACTTTTTCCAATTATTTTAATTTGTATAATTATTTATACGATAATGAGATCCACATATATATAGGTTGAGGTTTAATTCTGTACAAATCCAGAGAATATTTTCAATAGACACACGGAAAAAGCTAAGTCGACTCAGATTTTAAATTGATGCATATATATACTTCATGTCAAGGTTAACATAACTCATTATCACTATAAAAAAGGTCAAATTCGAGAGGGCCTTGACCCTATAAATTTCGTGGATCTAAATGCAGAAAGCGGTTTAAAAAATTAATGTCCGAAATACTTCATTTTCATCCCTAAAACTTCGATCAAGGAGCCTTTAAGGAGTACAAGCTTCAAAGTTTATAATGGTGAATATTTCTTATTTCATAATGTGAAATATGTCTTCAGAAAAAAAAACATTCTGAACCACTGCGCAATAAAATGGGTCGAATTTAAACTCATATAAAAAATAAATCTTATTATTGACTGATTAGATTTGCTTATAAGGAAAGAGCAGGATATCCATCACCATCAGAACCATCATAAGCAGAACATAATAACTCTTATAAGGATATAAGTATTTAAAAATGTCCAGATTTTTCCTATTTCATTCAATTACAGAAATTTATGTTCGGCATATTTTGTTCAGTCCCACTATAATTACTGGAACTGCAGATTTCTAACAGGATCGAAATTAAGTTTTTACAAATATACCGTTTGTCAAATATATCTTTACAATCATAAAAATATTAAAAATATTAGCTTCATTAATGAACTCCAACTTTTATTATCCATTTTTTCTGTACTTGTTTCGTTGCTACACCTGGTTACTACAATAAGACGCCAAAATAGAAAAATATAAGGACATATAACAACAACAGTAATAAAAAAAATTTACACACTTTGGAAAGTGTCAAATAAATTTTTGCAAAAAAATCTGTAAACACTGGAATTATTGTTTTTTTTTTTTTTTTTTGCAATTTTTCGCAGCTATTTTTCAATTACAAATGAAGTGTAATTTTTAAGGAATAAGGAAGTCTTATTTAAAAATTAATGTCCTTAATTGCTGATATTGTAATCTGTCCGTCTATTTGGAAAATTTTTCCGACTTCTATCCGTAACCATATATAGAAAAGAAATGTGTAAAAAATAATTTACAGATTTTTAATTGAAATTATTAATGTAGTTAACATCTCTCATATTTTTTATGATTGCAAATATATATTTGACAAACTGTATGTAACTCAAAAAATATTTTTCAACTTTTGAATTTGCTGATGTTCAATTTCTATACTTTTTTAATTTTATGCCACTGCGAAGTATAGCATAATAATCAAATTCATATACAATAAATATTTTTTAATATTTATTACAAAAAATATGAAATTTGAATGTTTTTAATGCCAAAACAACTATTAATATAATTAAAAATGTTCAGAGTTTTGCAAAATATTTTTTCTTTATTTTTCAACTAATTTCTCTTCTATAAAAATTAATTATGGTCTCGCCATAAATGAATACTTTCGTAGTCTCCACCAACACAATTGGTCAGGGAAAGCATACTTATTTTATCATTATGTGAGTAACATATAGAAACAAAAATACATATATAATAAACCGAACATAACAACATATGAAGAGCATAACGGTGATCAAGTTTGAAAATATCTAGATGCGATTTCCTTATTTTTATATTTTTGATTTAAGAATGAAATTAATTAGTCAATATTAAAAGTATTTCCTGTTTATTATTGAACAACGCATGGTTCTGTTTCTAAAACATATTCAAAGGAAAAAAAACGGCAGTTCCGAATTATTGGAGAATCATTTCCCTTAAATTCCAAACAGTGTTACCGCTAATACGACTTTTTTCCCCAATTGCGACTTTTTTACTGTGTGCGTACTTATGTGTACTTTTTCAAATTGCCGCTTTTTATCCATTATTATACCCTCCACCATCACAAGTGTTGATGAGGGTAAAAAGGTTAAAATTTGGAATGACAAAGTCATAAAAATGTATCAACGTCAAAAAAATTGTTAAACATTTTACGGAATAATATTACATTAAAACAAATTAAAATTTAAAACTTGTCAAGAAGTTTCAGTGTGATTTTTTTAAAATCACCTTTCTGTGCGATTTTTCGGAAAATAACAAAGGCAACGCTAACACCAAGTAAAGGAACACAAAAATAACTGAACAATCGACAGTGTTCCAAATGAAAATTGAAATTTTAATAGTGAGTTTAATTTTCCATTTTGGACTTTATAAATCTAACGGGAACTACTTTACATGTTCACAAAGTAAGATACCTTGGATCACAAAAAGATTTGACATACATTGATGCATATTCCTATAAACGCATTTATTTTTTTAACTTTTGTTTTATTTTTGTTCTCAAACAAATGTAAAGTTGAAGTTCTTTTAATGAAAGGAAATTATTCATTCGATAAGATATTTTTGGAGCTATTTTAGGTAGAATATATATATAAATGCAGATATAAAAATTGCTTTTTAAAAGTAAAATATTATAATTTTTGTATTCGTACAAATAAAGTAACTTTACTAATCACAATATCTCAATTTAACATTTATAACATTTAAAATATGACACATATATAAACACACGGAATGAAAAATGTTTAATATTCTAAAACATGGCGAGACACTGTCTACAGATTTATTGATATAAAAATATGAATTCATAAATTTTGATCATCCAATATCGAATAAATTATTTCAACTAGAGTCTTAAAATTTTATTAAATACTATACTTCACTGGAAGAAATAGAGCACAGATCAGATCAGATTGAGAGTTAAAAAATATGTTCATTTGATTTTCTAAAATAAAACGGCCCAAAAAGTCGAGTTTTATAATGTTAATTTCAGCATAGAGTAAAACTGACCCAAGTCTTTTGTTGTTTCATAAATAAATTTCGAATTATGTCTTTTAAACATCAATAATAAATATGTTTATGTATTTCATTACACTTTGAGTACCGTGAGTGGTGCATTAAAGGCTTTGTGAGATAACAGTTAACTGAATTAATTGAGATATTAAATTATATATAAGTGACACAATGTAGTCAGTCAGATGATCAGTTTCACGAAAATCTCTCAGATAATCATGTAGAAGAGATATATCAGATTCGTCATAGCCGAATCTATTATACTCATTTATTATACTAAAGATTTTTTTTAAATTTTATAGGAAAAAATTACGTGTATAAAATGTAGTATAAGTAGAGAAAAACATAATTCTTCAACAATATTTTTCGAGTTAATAATCAAAACTAAAAGAGATGCCAACAAGAAAAATCAAAGCAAAAATTAGCAAGTAAGAATGTTATATTCGGCAATGACGAGTCTTGAATACCCCTACTAATATCAGTTAAAAAATAATTATATCTGTTAAGAATAATTGAAATAAGTCTGTATATTAAAAATCTAAACTCTTTTCCAGCAAAGCAGTTTAGGGAACCTGAAAGTTATAGTGTTAAAGATATATGATTTGTAGTATATATTTAGACCGCAAATAAATGTAATTGTGAGTTTTATAAGTAAAAAATCGTTTTCTGGTTAGAGGCCTTATATAGGGGCACTGGCAAAGTGTGGAATGATGTTCATTAAATTTTATATATTTTTCAATTTTTAGTTTATTTTTTATGGATCTATTATATCGAAATAAGTGTTTGTGGCAAATTTGAAAAAACATTTTACCTAATAACCGTACCCTCAGCTGTATTTTATATATAAATTCTGTAAAAGTTCATGTAGTTTTAATTGAAAATTTTGGAAAAGTTTTTTTTCTGAATTTTAAATTTGTCTCAGATATCGTTCTATAACTTGTCTTATACTGAACAGTTATTTTTGAACAATTTCCTAGCTTGGCTATATTAAAATGTTGTTTTAGAGGACTTCAACAAACAATCCGATTTCGTTATAATCGGTTTATTATTATGGACGTGAGAATGTTTCCAACAAACAGAGAGACGGACATAGCTAAGTCGACTCAGATTTTGATTTCATACAAAAATATATACTTAATAGTATTTTAGAAAAAATTGCCTTCTTCATTTTCAGTCTGTCTCAGATATTAGTCTTTAACTAGTCTCCTACTGAACCGTTAGAGTTCCTTATAGCAATATCGTTGTTTTGCTACATTAAAATGTTGCTTCAAGTAGCAAACTAAAGAGGACTTCTACAAACATTCAGGCCAAATTTTATTACAATCGGTTTATTATTATGGACGTGAGAATGTTTCCAACAAACGGACAGACAGAGAGACAGGCAAAGCTCAATCGACTCAGATTTTCATTTGATGCAAGTATATGTATATGTTTTGTGGGAACTTAGATGTTTATTTATTCTTCACTACATGTGATGGTGTAGGGTATAAAAACAACAACAAAATCAACAAAAATTTTCTGAATAGTTTAGCTAATTTAAAGATAAAAACATTCTCTATTAATTTTCATTTTCCGCTTATTATTAATAATGTGTTGTTGTTGCTGCTACTTCGATTAGACGACAAACATACATCAACACTCACAAACAAACTACATATAAACACACAATTTCCACTTTTTTTTGAAAATTTCTCAATCTAAAATACAAAAATAAGATGTGACAATTTTCTGGTCTTAAAAAAATAGAAACTGAACTGAAACTATGAAATGTGTTTGTGTGTGTGTGTGTGTGGATACCAAGAGACTATTTTCACAAACGCCAACGTACGGAATATAAAAACATTAAATTATTCGTCTATTTTTTTCCACTTCCATTTAACCAAATAGATGATATTTTTAGCAAAAAAAAAAAAAAAAAAGAAAATTATATAGAGATCAAATAGAAAAAAAGACTACAAAAACAAAAGTAAAAACTTTTAATTTTATTATATATGTATTTTTTTCTATTCTTTTAATTTTTAGCTATAGAATGAATATGTGTTAACAATATAGAACAATTTTTTTATTTTAGTTTTAAATTAATATTAAGGTGTGACAGTAGTGATATCGTAGCAAAAAGGTGATTTTTTATTAATATTTTTTTTTTTGTTATTTTATTCGTTATTTAGTTTTACTCTTTTTGAATTTTTATTCAATAATTCTATTGAAAACCAATATTTTTAAATACATTTGTGGATATATGGTCAAATATTTATTTAGATTGAATTTGCTACGACAAAAAAATCTATATGTAAATACAAATATTGTTTATTCATAAATGACCCAATAAAAAAAAAACATATTTACTCTGTGTGTACACAAAAAAATAAATTAATAAAAAAGGAAACAAATGACCCAATAAAAATGTGTTTTAAAACCTTGACAAAATTATTTAAAAAAAATCTAAAATAAAATAGAATTTTAAAGAATTTTTTCTAAATATCGAAATGTGAAAATAGTTGTAATAAACTGCTAATATTACAAAGGCTTATTTAACTTAAAAATAAGTCAAGTGCTATTTTCGGCTATGTCGAATCATTAATACTCTCCAACACAACAGTGTGTGAAGTAAATAAATTATGTTTCATACATACAAACTCACACATACACTTACAAACGTATACATAATATTCAAGTTATAATGCGTTCCAAAAGCAGACAGACAGTTGGACATAGCTAAATCGACTCAAATTTAAATTTGGTGCAAAATAATTTATATATTATGGGATCTGAGGTGATTCCTTCTTAGCGTTACAAACGAAATGACAAAGTTTAGATACCATCTTTGCCACTTGTGTTGGTGGATGATATAAAAATATGTAAATAAGCTCTATAAATTCCAATTTAAATATGTAAATTTTAATGTGAAACTGACCATTTTGAATAATTTAAGTGACAATTGATACATAGAGAAAATAAGGAAATGACAAAAAATCAGTCATAAAATATGTATATGAAAATGAATAAATTTTAATGTTTTTATTTCCTTGAACGATTAATTTTTTTCATAAATTTTATAAAATTATTAAAAGGAATTTTCGAGGAAAAATTTTTAATAGTTCCATATTTGGCACAGAAAAAGCGTGAATAAAATTGGGTCATATAATGTGCATTCACTTCTGGCAAAATTCCACTGATATAAAACCTAGTTCAAGTGGATGTTATAGTCTACATAACGTTTATAATGTCAACAAAATAGAAGCTTAAAGGGCGCTCAAGCTACAAATAGACAAGGAATCAACAAGCCTTAAAAAGTTCCTGACAGGAACGCTGTTAAATTTTTCTATGAAATATTCCTGCTGCATAATAAACGGTGAAACGAATGTTGTGGCAGACGCAGTCTCCTGGTCAAAAATTTAATGATGTTGATGCTAGTGAAAATGCTAAAGAAAAGTTTAGAACCCAAAAGCAATCAAAATTTCCAAAAAAGTTCTTTGTTTAGTTAGATATAATCAGTTACGGCAAAAGAAGCCAACCATTATAAACACCGAAATTTACATCAAGAAATTAAAGAATGGCTGCTTCCATTCATAAGACTTTTTAATGTGTCCATAATCTTCATAATCCTGTCACTATAGTAAAAAAGCCTTTGCTTGGTACAAGAACAACAATGTTTGTATTTGTACCAAGAGAAGAAAATATTACAATCTGCACGGAGCTATGGTCAGTGAAAAGATATTCGACTCCAAAATAGTAGTAGTATCCCAAACGGTGATGAACTTCCTGTTCGAACGAAGTAACAGAATGCACTTTTAATGCGGTAATGGAATGATTTCCGGAAAATGTTCAAAATTTCTTACTCAAAAATGTATTTTTTTGCAAATTATTAATAAATTAAAAAGGCGAAGTCAAATCTAAGTCTGAGTCGATTTACTTATTTCCTTCCATACCAGATCAGTTAATCCAGGGAGATATCTTTCCATGATCTTGTTTCTAGTAATGTTTTACTAAATGTAATGTTTTAATAAATATACTTAACGTTAATGCCCTTCGGCGGCCACGTTACTTCAGTTATTATTTTTTTTTTTTTTTTGAGAATACCGTTGCGAGTGTCAATCTTTTTAGTTTGACTGTCTCAAAACATGACTGGATGTTGATGCAACTTTATGTTGAAATTTCATATGGTTATAGACAAGGTGTTCATGAGTTTTGATCATGGAAGCAGTTCATGATACTTCAAATTGGTCAACAAATTATTCGTAAATTGAAGAAAAATTATTTTTTAATAAAAATTCTTCATATTTGTTGTCTCTTATAATTTCAGAGATATTCAATCCTATTTTTTCCTCTGGAAAACAAACTGAACATTTGTCTTAAAAATTTTTTTTCAGCATTATTATTATAAACTAGCGACTCGGAAACTTCGTTTTGCCAAAAAAAAAGTTGCTTTGTATGGGCGATGCCCCTTTCCCTGGCCTTATTCGTCCTACATTTTCTGCAGAAAAAAACACGTTTAAAAGCTTTCTTTTCTATACATCGACTTGTATGAGACTCTTTAAGACGTTACTTTGACTTGTACAAGCAAAAATTTTTGGAATTATTCTAAACGATTAAGGTTTCCCATTTGATATTATATTTAACACTGCAATTTGTGGTACATGGCAAACGATTTGTTTGAATTAAGAATTCATAGACATATGATTATTAAAATTATATCTAAAAGGTACGATAGTGTTAATCATCATACAATTCTGACTCATGAAAATTATTTATGAGCTCATAAAAACATATGCAAAGTAAATTTTTGTTCAATGTTTTTGAAGACAAAAATAGACATTTTTTAATAAAATTATAAATTTGTCACCATAATATGTTTAAAAAAATTATGAAGCTTTCATGGAACAACCAATATTATATATGTATAATGCATTAGCACAATTATGATTAAAATAATTCAGCAAGAATTTATTTAAAATACATAATCCTCTAATATATGAATGAATCTGACAATGAGAGTCTCTACATCACTCATATCACAGTCATTTACTGAATTTATTTATTGTCACCTAAATTTAAATATCGTCTAAATACATCTTTATACTTTATCCAAAAATGACTCATATGTTTGTAGAACCCAAAAAATTATCATAAGCAATCACTTTATTCTCAGTTTGCCAACAGGTTGTGGTCTAATCCATTCATGTCCGCCCTAATTTAACATCTTTAGCGTTATTAGAAGAAAATAAAATAATAACGAATTCTTTCATCTCTACAAGTAATGAAAGAAGTTATATTAAATTTGATATATGATTCCCCATTATTGTACAACAAAAATAAAACAAAAAATGGAAATTTTTAAAACACCACAAAATCAGTTTGTAATATCGGTTACAGATATAACAATACTTTTCTGAAATTTAACGTATATATTTATTTTTATATAGTAACAAGCACCAAAAAATAGATTATGCTCCTTCCCGTAATAGGGTTTAAAGCCTTTGAAGCTCTTAAGTATAGACCGATTTCATGGAAATTTGGTATTATAAGCCTTAATATCTTAAATGTAAGATATTAGCTTCTTTCTCGATCCAAATTTTACTGAACTTATAAAACTCTTTAATATAGACCAATTTTATTAAAAATCGATTCAGGCATTTCTGTAACTTTCTTGATAGAGGTTTAAGCCTTTTAAAATTAAAAATATTTAATCCATTACATTGAAATTTTGATCAATTATTGATCTGACTATCCAGAATATATGTTCAATTTTTTCTTGTAGTCTTCCCGAAAATAATTTTTAGCTTGTAGAACATAGATCAATTCTATATTTAAGACCAATTTAATATAGACCAATTCTATACCAAAATTCCCCATAATTATGTTTCGAACTGTCTTACATATATGTTATAAGTATTACTAGTCTCACTTAAAGCCTCTTAAAAATATTATTAAAATTTCGTAAATTTTTTTTGAAAATTGTCATTAATATATGAACCAGATTGAGAAATAACCGGAATAGTGTTGATGAACGAATATTTAATTAACCGAACTCATGCAAATATTTCCGTAAATAACTTGTCATATTTTAAATTGTTTTTTAATTATAATAAGCAATCTTTTCGATTTCTATGATAAATTTTATATAAATTAAAAATTCAATAATAAACAAAAAAAAAAGATACATTAAATCTTCTTTAAAAAACAAAAAAAAACACATCTCCCCAAATCCCATTCCAAGGACCCTTTGAAATATTTTTTTTATTTTTCTAAAAACGCATAAAAAATACCACATATGCTAAAAACAACAAACCGCAAATAACAACAACACGAAAAAAATGAAACAAAAACAAGTTTGTTGTCAATATCAAACATGAACCGGAAACGTTTACAATTGCATATAAACGATATAAAACATTGCAGTAACTGTTTTTTTATTTGTATGTTAGAATAGAAAGCATAAACATAAACACAGACACTCTCATACTCTAGTAAACAATTACTATTTGAACATACATTTAAACATGTAATAAGTATGTGTTTGTACAAATTTACATAGTTATGTGGTATTTAAGAATATCTATATTTGTGCAAATGTGTGTGATATGTTTAGACAATAGTTTATGCCAGAGTGTTACCAAGCCAATTAACTTATGACCTACTGCCACTTTTGCTATGGGGTTAAAAAGATACAATAATAAACAAACACATCATCATATAGAGAAGAAAAATAAAATAAAAAATTTTATACTAAAAATATATAGATACATATCTATATATACAATAAGAAATATGTGTGTATGTAATGTATGTATTCCAAAACGACTTTAGATGAAGTTTTCGCAAAATGATCCCAATATACCCGAAAGTACCAAAGACAAAAAACAATTCCGATAGGAACAGGGAGATAGGGATAGGGTCAGTAAAAAGGTTACAATCCGATTTCTGAGACAACATCAAAATTACGAAACAGATCTTTTCTAATTTTTTCATCAAAATTTAACTGGACAAAACAAATAATATACAATTATATATTTTTCGTCGTCATACTAAAAGTCATCAAAATCTCATCAATAGAATAAGACCCTTCCCGAAATTGGGTTTATAGCATATAAAACTCTTAATTATAAACCGATCCTATTGAAATTTGGCGCAATTGATTCTATAATCGTCTTGAATATATGTAGTATTATTATTGTCGGTCCATATTTTGCTATAGCTTCCATATAACCCCTTCCTGGAAAACATCTCTAAAACTATTAAATAAAAACATATTATATTTAATTTTCTAGCTCTCATCAGTACACGTTATTAATTTGAACAATATCGCTCTATATATTTCTATAGCTCCAATATAACGCCCCTTTCCGGAAAATATATTTGAGCTTAAATAAAGACAAATTCGAATGTAATCTCTTTTCCTTAACATTATTTTTTTAATGAAATCTAGGGCTCGGTAGCAATATTTTTAGGTTATTTCTCTATAGATTTTATATAGGTCTTTTTCCACAATTGGTTTTTGATGTAATATCCTCAACTCATGCTAATTTTTGCACAATAATCATGGTGGAAGTTATTTAAGATTCGGCGCTACCGAACAAAGCTTTCTTGTTTTATTATACGTCGTGATTTGTCAAATTTCTTTCGAGATCTAGGACTAAGCAAAACTTTTGTGCAGCAAGGCGCACCGGGTAAATGGTAGTATAATGATATCAAAATAAACTAAAATAATAAAAATATGTATATGAAAAATAAAACAAGAAAAAGAAGCTTAATACGTTTTGTATTGAAAGCGGAAAAAGCAAACCAATATATATGCAAACATACAAATACAAAAGAAAATGCATCTTTGTGAAACAAATGATGTCTTTAGCAATTTTTCATACAACTTATTTTCTTCATTTTTAAGTTTATATTATTTTTTATTACAATTTGCAAATGTGTGATTACAATTTAAACGAAAAGCGAAAATCAGGTTTTTGCAAATATTTTGTGAAAAAATTAACTTGGAACTGAAAGATATATTGTTCATATTATTCCGAAGAAGCTTCGGCTAGACAAAAAATATCAATATATCATATATTCATTTTCAGATAAATTTCACAGAAAATTTCACAAAAGATTGACTCTTGGGATATATTATCAATAAAAATATGCTCAATAAATCCTTAAAGAAATTCATAAAAAAATTCTCCAAATTCGTAAAAAATTAAATTGAAAACCCCTTTCAAAATTAAATATTTAAAAAAATCAGAATTATAAGCATTTTCTACTAAATTATATCCATTTATATTTACAAACATTTTTTAAATTGTGGTTGCGATTGTAGTGCAATGATTTCTTAAAGTCTTTTTTATGGTCTTATGGATAACATATTTTATTCTGTTTATTTTATCTTTATTTTTACGAACAGTGTTCCGATTATATATTAAATTACTCAAACTAAATTTTAAATGTTAATTAAGTTCTGTCCAATTAAAAAAAGAAACAAGTAAGAATGTTTTAGACGGAGCTACTGAAATATTTCACCAAATATGACCAATTTCATTAAGTTTCGACCTTAGGCCACAGAAATAATATTAACAGAAATAATATTAACCAATTTGGACCTGAACATTATTCACAACGGACAAACGGACAAATGGACGGACATCCTTAATTAGGCTTAAAAAGTGATTTTGAGTTAAATGGCATACTTACAGGTGGACGTAACATCATTTTTACAAACAAAAGCATAAATGCATAAAACCCCAATCACCTTCGGTGGTGTAGAGTATTAAAAGTAGGAGATTCGAGTTTGGTAAAACATTTCCGTTGAGGTTTTTGGTACAGAAATACAAATATACTGTACTTGTAATTACAACCACAGTTTTGATACACTCCACAATGAGTGTGTCAATGTCGAATTTTTAAGAATAATATCGGTATAAGAATAAATCCGAAAAATTTATGCAGGGTTCATTGTTTGACCTACTTCCTATATAAAGCTTCTTCTAGGAATAAGATTTTAAAATTATCAATGTCTTTATCTGAAAATTGTGGTTTTATAAAACGTCAATGAAAATCTGTTAAAGAAGTAATTGGTAAAATTCTAGTCTTTCTTTTCAACATTACTTGATAGATAATGGTTTATTCTCTTACTAAATATGAACTCTATAGACCGCAATACCATTTAAATATTATATAATTAATTCCCTTTTCGGAATAGGCCGTTAAATGTGTGCTAAAGCGAAATATAGTCAGAAATAAGTCAAATATTAACATATATTTAAAGTATTGTCCTACATTTAAGAATTTTGTAAACTCAAAACTTTTCCGGAATAAGCCTTATAAAGAAGCTAGGCCAGATAATGAATCCAATACAATCTAGTATCTTCTCGTTATTATTGCATTAAAACATATATTTTTGGCAAATTTCAGAAAATTATCTATAAATTGATACGCACTGATTTTGGTGGGTATTTAAATTTTGCATATTTTAGTCTTTACCTTTTTGCTATTGCTCAGATTTTGACGATATTTAACGCGATGGTGGTATATGCATATGGGAAAAATTAAAAGAGTTTTTATTTTGATTTTTAAATTTTTATTTGGATATTGGTCTATAACAAATTTTACTATTTGATCGATGTGTAAATCAACTTTAAATGTTCTCTGTTGTAACCTTCATTAAAACATCTATAACGGTTCAAAAATAATACTATTTTTTCAAAAGTTGTTTGTACACTTCTAGTTTAATCTCTACGAAATACTAGAGAATTCCATTTCAGGGATTTTTTCCTCAAGTTTTCATTGATTCAATTTTCAAAAAACAAATAAAAAAAAGTTAAAAGAAAATTTAAAATAATTTTTGTTATATTTTTCTTAAAAAATATATAATCTGGAAGTAATTAAAAAAGATAAAGTTAAGAAAGATATTTGGAAGATGCAGATGCTAAGTGCGGCAAATTGTGGACCAATAAAACAAAACGTTAAAAAGTGATTCAATTTCTTTAAGATTTTTTAAGCTAATTTTTCTTGATTATAACAAACTTTTTTGTTCATGTGGAGGTTGCAACTGTTACAACGGTACGTATAAAATATTTTAATATTTGGAGTGGACATAGACGTACATTGTTATCATTGGATAGTCCAACATTTGTTTTTTATACCCTACACTACCACAAGTGGTGATGAGAGTATACTAACTTTGTTCGTCTGTTGGAAACATTCTCAAGGCTAGAATAATTATCAGAATTCAACAAAATTCAGCCACATTATTTGCTATTACAATAAGTAGTTTCCTATTTAAAACCAGCTATATCAGATCATCTGGTAATAAGTTATACACCGATATCCTCAAAATAACTTTTTAAAATCATTGTCAACAAACAAATGGATTTAAAAAAAAATAACTATAACACAGTTACATGTTCTTCATCATTGTGCAAAAAATCATAAATTCGGATCAATAGAACAAGAGTTGTAGGCGGAAATGTGCGAAATTTTGACAATCCCCAAAATCTGTATCTTATATGGTTCGCAATTTTTACGATAATTTTCTTTC
The DNA here is from genome assembly GCA_004302925.2 of Cochliomyia hominivorax. NCBI lineage: Eukaryota > Metazoa > Arthropoda > Insecta > Diptera > Calliphoridae > Cochliomyia > Cochliomyia hominivorax. The sequence goes on from PYHX02000413.1 coordinate 53,654,512, forward strand.
CGGAATACGGTTTATAGCTTATAAAACTTTTAACTATGAAATAATTCCATTGAAATTTGGCACTATTAATTTTCTAACTGTATTTTTGGAAATCTCAGTCCTTATGTTCCTATAGCTCCCGTATAAGGCCCTTTTTTGATCTTTTAAAACAAGTAAATAATTACCAATTCTGTTGAAATTCGGCTCAGTTATTAATCTAACTTTCCTGAATACATATTATTAATCTGGCCAATATCGGTTAATATGACGCCCCTTCCCAGAAAACGGGTTTGAGCTTGTAAGATTATTATATCAATAAACATTTTTAAACTCTCTTTATATATGAAACTATTTTGACAATCAGTCATATTTGGATATTGCTCCTTCATAATCTTACTACAAATAGATAATTGTCTTCAATATTAGTGGGGGTATTTAAGATTCTGCACAGTAGAATATAGCATTTTACTTGTTATATATAAATATTTCCGATCACAAATCTATTCTGATGAGATCAATAATCAATGAATTTGAAAAATATGAATATTTCAACTTAAGTTTTTTTTTTTTTTTTTTTAAATCAGCGCTCAACTCTTTTGAATTCCTTTACAATATCATTACACTGTGTCATGTTATTTTACAGTTATTTGCTGCTTATTTGTTGTAGAAAAGGAATTGTTATGTGTTGTTGCCTTCAGATATGTTTTAATGCAACCACAGTGACATCCATTTAAAAAACTACATGTGTTTATTTTAATGTTTTTGTTTCCTTTTTTTGTTATGAATTTTGTATAAGTGTTGCAAAAGACTTAAAGGACTATTATGTAAATTGTTATTATGTGTATATTATATGTTTCTTGTTTCTTGTTTTTCATTCTTATTTTTGTACATTTAAAAGGATGTTAAAGTTTAAATTATAAATAGAGGAAGACAGATTTAAATTTGAAGAAAAAAATCTTTAAATCTCATATTTTTTGTGAGAGATAATAAAAGGACAAATTGATTAGAATTTTCTATATATGTAGAAAAAGTGTAATTGAAAATAACAGATGTAATAATAAATCAGGATGTAATAAATAATAAATTTGCAAAAAATAAATTTAAATGTTAAAGTGCAACAAAACATTAACTTCTATTTCGATAAAAATATGAAGGAAAAATATCGATCTTTTTGGATATATACCTATAACATTTGATCGGTTAGGTATATATGTGAAGCATAACTTTGAAAATCTGATCCGATGAACGTAGCTACAACGCCTCAAAAGTCTGTATCAGTCATTCAAATGTTTTAACCACGTGTCAATGTTTTTCAAATCCAGTTAAAACTAATCATTACTTAACATTTAGCAGCCCTAATGTGTTCCTAATTATTGGTTAACAATTTTCTTCAGATCGAAATCGAAAAACTCTATTTTTGAGATTCATATTTTTTGGAATATAATATGAAGTTATATTAATTCTTTAAAATGAATTTGTAACTTTTGATTTTCTTTTTTTCAAACTAAAACTTTTCCTGAAGTCATAAATGAAATTTTCATTTTTAAAAAATGGCACTTTACATAAAAAGCTTATTCATAACTTGTACAAAAATTATATAGGGCTAATTTCTTACCCTAATGAACTTGACCGTTATTGTACTCTACACTACCACAAGTGGTGAAGTTCGTATATTTATTTTGTCATTTTATATGAAATGCCAATAAGGAATCATGGAAACAAAATCTGAAACTATTTTGCTATGTCCGTATATCTGCCTATGTGTCTGTTGGAAACATTCTCACGCTTAGAAAATTTGATAAATTCAATGAAAATTGTTCACTAAGAAATCTTCTATTTAAGACCAGCTATATTGGCCTATAAATATGAAAGTTATAAGCCGATAACCGAGTCAACCTAAAAATTCCGAAAAAAATTCTTTTTAATTTTTCAACATCATCTTTCACGAAATTATAAAAATCTGATTAAAAGAAAAGTATCGTAATGCGAAATGTTGATACAGTTCGTAGTTTTTAAGACAATTTGCTGAAATTTGCCACATATATTTATTTGAATATAATACCATATTTCGGCCCCTTCCCGGAACATGGTTTTAAGTTTATAAAACCCCTAAACATAAACCAATTTTATTGAAATTCTTAAAATCTTTTAATCTAACAATTTTTTGTATATGTTATTAACTTTACTTCTCTTGGTCCATATTTTGCTATAGCCCCCCATTACCTTCCCGGTAAACAGTTTTGATCTTATAAAACTCTTCAATATTAACCAATTCTAGAGAAATTCGGCACAATACTTTTCCTAGCTATTTTGAATATAAGCTATTAATTTGATTAATATCGATCCATATTTTCCTTTAGCTCCCAGATGAAAACCCATTGTCGGACAATATTTTTGAGTCTAAAAACTCTTAAATATGGACCAATTAAAAATTCAACACAATTATTGTTGTAGCTGTCTCGAATATATGTTACTAATTTGGCGAATTTCAGATCATATTTTACTATAGCTCCTTTTTAAAAGACTTTTCCGGAAAAGGGTTTTAAGCTTATAAAATTTGTAGAAATTTGATAAAATATTTTTTGCTTTAATTTTCATCAATATATAGAACTAATATAAGAATCATAGATGCATTTTGTTATAAGTCCCTTATAATTCCACCCTCGGGAATAAGGTTTTAGTCTTAAAAGTTTCTTAAACATGGACCAAGTCATTTAAATTCCGATATTTATTTAAAAATTTTCAATATGTTTTACCAATATTAAGTGGTTAATTAAAAAATATGTTACCACATTGCTCTGAAATTTTTAAAGAGGCCATCTTTCCGGAATCGATGTTTAAGCTGATGAAGGAATAATTTTTTTGATGCAATTTGTTCAAGGTTTGCTTGGTGGAGGGTGTATAAAATTTAGAGCAGCCGCACATTCCATTCTTACTTGTTTTAAATTCGTTCGTATATGGAAGCAATAGAAAAATATGGTCGAATTCTTTGAACCCCAAACTAAATATTAGATTCTGGTAAACACCGATTAACCGATTTAAACCAATTCCAAATTTCTTGTCCTCTTTACAAAAGTTTTTGTGTATTTTATTACTTATGTTATTTATATGAACAGACGGGCGAACGGACGTTCATAGTCGAATTTGCCAGATAATGATTTTGAGTATTTGAATATTAAACAAACATTTAACAAAAAAATTGCTTTTTTTTAATTTTCATTTAATTTCCCAAAAACACCAGTATTAAATTAAATATAAATGCTGCGATTACAACCCACAATTCTTGTTAATTATAGATTCCTTTTAACACACAGCTTGACCTCTTGCTAATTGCATTTTTGGTAAAATGTCATCTTTTTAATATTTTATTTCACATTCGCAAAATTTCCTTAATATCATTGAAATAAATACCAACAACAAAAAATCCAGCATTTACATATAGTTGCATAAACTTGGTAATTGAATGAAATTCATTATATACCTATACATGTATGAATGTATGTATAGGCGGTGATAGTTATCTATTTTGTTGTCTTTGTTGTCGTTATTGTAATAAAATTTAATATGGAAAAATAAATTCAATTAAAACTACAGCTGTATCCAATTAAACAAATCCTACTATTCGATCATTTTATTGTTATTGAAGTTGCAACTTTGCTTGCAACCCTTTCATACATACTGTACATTTCAATATATGTAGTTTGGAATTTATATATAGAAGAAAGGAAAAAAACGACAGAATATATGAACAACAGGTGGTTTTACATGGTATGTTTTTTTTTGTGTATAGAGATATTCATATATACATATCTCTATATCTATTGTATGAGTGTGTATGTAGAAATGTTCAATATGCCAAAAATAGTTCGTTCATATGTGTAATAATATTTTATTGATAGACACATGACATGCAATAACACTATTATTAAACAAAAGCATTTACACGTTCCTATACCGGCAACAACTATTTGGATAAAATGCAATTTAAATGTATTGAATATTCGCTGAAAATCAACACTTATACAAAAAACTGTGCTACAATCGGAGATTTGAATTAATAAAATATATATTTATCTGATAATGAGAGGCATTTCGGAATATCCAGCGGGGTGGAATCAATTAAATGAAAATACAATTTTGGAACCCTTTTTGTGAGTTTGTGAGAAATTAAAAATTTCAGAATTGCAAAAAATATTTATTACTAAAGATGTTCGGCAAAAAAATATGAAGAAACATACAAAAATTGGGATTTTGATTTTAGTGTTAACGTTTAATCAAAATCTACAAAATCATTTGTATTATCTATTTATGCTTATTTTGGACCGACTCTTGTAAAATTTCGTATGTTGGAATATTTTATTGTTTTAATGATTTATGAACTCTTGTTAGTGATATCCAGAAATAATGGTTCGATCCTCTTAATATTCGTTCTTTCGTTTCACATATCGTTTAAAATTATAAAAAGACTTGTTGCAGTCGTAAACAACTGTCAAAATTCTATTAAAGTCCTTGAACTGGGATTCATTAATAATTCTTATTTATATTTTGGGGTACAAATATCAATCAATTTGTTTGAATGATGTATTCCAAATCTGCTAAATAAACTGCAAGTTTTGAATCTTGTAAATCTGGCCAGTTCCTGAACATTATTGATTTATGAAACAGATTATTGTCGCAGACTTTTCTTTCACATTTTTTTCAATAATTTTGCATTGATTTTATAACATACGGCTGAGGGTTTTAGAAATGGAATATTATACCTTCTTGTCTGAAAGAGTTCAAAAAAAAACATAACTATAACTAATAAGAAAGTTATATTCGACTGTGCCGAATATTCATTACAAATGCGCTATAACTTTTTTTACTGATATTTTGATATTTTTTGGAAGGTTAATGAGGTGTATAAAACTTAATATTAATGCAAAATTTTATTCAAATTTTTCGATTTATAATTAAGAATTTTTCAAAAGTTCATCGCTTGAACATTGAGATTGCCTAAGATATCGGTCTATAATTTGATATATACTTAACCGATTTTATTGGATTAAAGCAGAAAACTTCTCAGAACAATAGCAAATACTCAGGCCACCATTGAGCTCTGCCCATTGTTGTGAATTTGAGCGTGACATTATGGGGTCTGAGATAATGTTTTCTAAGCATTAAATGCGGAATGACAAAGTTAATATACTCTCTTCACCACTTGTGGTGGTGGAGAGTTTAAAAACATAAGTTTCGACTAAATATCAGCAATGATCAAATTATACATATATCTGAGGAAATTAGCGCAGAACTATATTATGTCTGTCAAATCGGTTGTTGTGTTTTTTACATTACAATATTTCTATAAAAGTGTTAAAAAATAATCATATATCAGATGAATTCTAAAAGATATGTGGAATGATGGAGGCCCCTTATGAGTGATATTTAAACAACTCATCATACAAAATATCCATTTGATATAAACAAAATAAAGGCGATTTCTGGCCTTGTATATGAGACTTCAGTAAAAATGTTAAAATTGCAAGTTTAAATACGATCTACTTCAATGCTTCCAATTACTGAGTTTTAAATTTTCGCCCCACCAGGCCTCTTCTCTATGTCGAAATCAACACTTTTAATAGTAAATATGCCTTATAGAATATGCCTTTATCAATTAATAACTGTTAGCAAACGTCTTTTCCCATTGAAATGTTTTCTGACTTCTTTAGTTATGAACTAATTCGAGTAGCATGGATACAATCAATGTTCTGGTCAATTAAAAATTGAAAAAAAGTTTGTATAAAAAATGCATTCAATTTTTCTCTCAATGTACTTATTAGAGCGTATTGAAGACAAAAGCTTATTTGTATGTGTTCATATCGAATCTAATAGGTTCATTGTAATTGTGCAGTTAAATTTAATTATCCAACATTGATAATAACTTTTTAAACAACGTATAATATAGAAATACAATATTATATTATTAATATATAAAAAAAATTGGCGGACCGTATAATACTACACTAAAACAAAATTTTATTTTGTTGCAAAATATTTAATGATATTAATATCATTGTTTTATATGAAATTAAAGAATTTTTTTAATATTAACAAATTATAAAGATTTGGACACTTTTATTAAATTTCTTAAATAAGTAATTTAAGCTGTTCTTTTAATACCTCATATTTTAAAAATTAATGCATGAAAATATCGGTCATTTCATGGTAAAGCCATTTACATATTTTGGTAAAATAAAAAAAATCTAGTTTAATTTTTTTTTTTTTTTGCTAAAAGAAGGAATCAATTAAATTTTGAACTCATAGATACAATATTTTTGCTGTAGGTAATATTTTCATTTCTAATTATGGCATCTCCTGTATACTTTTTAATATATGGAGTAGGATAAAAAAATTCTTAACACACGTTTCTCATTCTTACGTTAAGAATCTTTTTTTTTTTTTTTTTTTAATTAAGCTTTGCAAAATATGCCAGTTATTGTATTTAAAGTTACACAAAAGAATTAATTGTGAACGTGATTAAAATAAGTGACCAGAAGAATGTGCGTATTTTAAATATTAAATATTTTCAACAAAACCCAAAATGGTCCTACAAAAAGTTGGACAAACATTTAAACATCTGCCGTCAACCTGTTTCCAATGTTATTTAGCATTATCGAGGGAACTTTTCTATTAATAGAAACCTGGTTCAAGTAGAATAAATGATCCATATAGTGTTTCTAAAGTCAAAAAATAGAAGGCACTTTCAAAAGAGCTCCCAACACATCCGATAGAAAAACTGTCCGATTAGCTCAGTGCTCGGACTATTTGGTATGAAAAGTTAAAGCTAATGCGAGTTTAAAACAAAAAGTCTCAAAAAGTTCCTGGCTGGAAGGCAGCTAAAAATTAAGAAGTCAAAGTCAGAGCATGGAAATTATAGTACTGTTTTCTAAATGAAGTATTTATGCCGCATAATGGATAAGGAAACGTGTTCTTTGACAAATTTTGCGCAACTTGCTGCTCAAAATTGTATGTTTCTGATGTTCGAGGGAATGTTGAAGAAAAGCTTTGGATCCGAAAGACTTCATAATGTGTCCACTTACTTTTAGCTATATTTGGTATTCGGTCACTATGGTAAACAAAATTTTGAGTGGCACAAGAACAATAATGTCGCAATTATACATAGACATTCAAATCATTCAAATTGCTCGTAGCTAAAGCCAATGGAGTGGGGTTGGGCTCTTGTTACAAAAATTGAAGAGCAAGAAAAGGGTGCCCAAAAGAGTAAATGATTTTAAACGAAGATTATCTATCTCTATGAAACGGTGATAAACACTATAACATATATATATATATATATATATATGTGTTAAGAATTTATATATATATGTGTGTTAAGAATTTTTATATCTCACTTCTTCTTTAAATAAAAATATTTATAAAATATATTTATTTTGATCAATAACCATTAAGTACCATCAACATTGCTAAATGTACTTATTGCTCTACTTAAATTAAAAACATTTTGTAAAATTTAATTAAAAAATTAAATAATCATAATTGAACAAAACGGGTGTCAGTTTAATATGTTTTAGAATTTCCAAAAATCAAATCTTTATTATTTTCTGAAATTAAAATAGAAAATTAATTTCTTTTCAAAAAAGTTGATGACCATTTAAAGCATTTCGTCAAATTTTATAAATTTTTTAAGTTGAATAAAAATAAATATGGATTTCATACCCAGTAAAGGAAGTAATTAAAATTAATGTTTTAAATAAATATTTAAATAGAATTAGCTTAACTAAATTAGAAAAATAAAAATATAAAATAAAAATAATTTTAAATAAACAAATAAATTTATAAATTTAAAGGGCTTTTGAGGAAAACAGAATTAATTTTTGGTGAATATTTAAATAATAAATTAAACATTTAATCACTTTTAGGGTAGAAAAACTTTAATCCACAAAAAAATATAGAAATGGACTTAAGGTGAATATAGGGCTTTATAGGGAGTACTTTGTATTCTAATTTTAAGCAACATTTGGGGCTATTTAAACATTTCACAAAATTATGGAATTTTAAGGATTGGTACCCCCATTGTATATTAGAGAAGCGTGAACTCATTAAAAAGCGCGGTTCTATAGAACACACTTATGCCGAAATAAGAAATTTTACTGTATAAGCAAATAAATTGTTTAGAAATACAATAATAGGAAGTACCAAAGTGGACGTGGACAAAAAACTGTGATGGTAGTTTTAATCGTACATCATATATTACCATAAATAAAGAAGGCGACATTTATCTCAGCTACGGAGAATATAAAAATAATTAAAAAATGCTTATTGAATATAATATGAAAACCCATAGACCATAAAAAGTCTCCCTCATAACTGCTTCGCTCCAAATGATAAAAGTTTGCCAAAATTTACTTGGATTGGTATATGAAAAAGGAGAGAAGTATTCTGTGGACGGATGAGTCTAAAATATTTCTATTTGTAAGAAGAACTCCTTGCAAGGAATATAATAAAAAATTAACAACAAAAACTTTCAAACACGGTTGACATGGAGGTGGTTTTCATATTTTGGTCATGCAACAAGACAAAGTCCCGAAACATACCAGCGAAATAACTAAAAAATAGTTCCAAAATAATGGAATCTCTGTAATGAAATGGCCTGTCCTGTTTCCCGATGAAAATCCATTCGAAAATTTGTGTATATACATGTAAAACAAAGGGGTCGGGTATTAAATCGATCAATAATAGTAATCTTTACGCAACTAGAGAGCAGGCATGAAAGTCAATTATTCTGAAAAGGTACAGGAATATAGTAAATTTAGTAAATAGGCGATATTCGGCTGTTATAACTGACAATGGAAATACTTAAAATGCTAAAAATAAATAATAAGATAAATTCGATACAATTACCACTAAAAATATGAAACAAACAATTATTTATTTTAGTTGAGACCAGGTGATGCTATTATTTTGACGCCAAATTTTTTTTAATTCTTCTGGAAAAAATAATTTAGAGAAAGATGATGAATAGAAATGTTTTTGTTTCTTCTTTGTCTTCTTAACTTATTGTTAATTTTATTAAACCATAAAATAAGAAAAAAATTTTATTCAAATTGGACTTATTAAAGAAGTGCTATTAATTTGACCGCAGCTATATGAATTTACTATTGTTATTTTTTAAGTATGGAATGATAATGGGATGTATATACCGGCTGTTCCGAATCTTATGTACCCTTCACCACTTACATTATCCAAACATTTTCACCAGTTAAAGATATCGCATCAAGAAATAGCCTAAAGACCGATTCCGAAGAGAGGGCCACTATATTAACTACGGTGACATTACCGGTGAATATTGGTTCATATATTAATATCGTTTAGATAAATGTTAGAATTTTAACAGAATTGCAAGAAGTGGTATTAAAAGAAATTATTACCAAATATGTCCCGATAAATGTCAAATTAGATTCATAAAGCATACAAAATTTAAAATATATTTTTACCACATTTCAATAAAATTTAGGAGTACTAAACTTAAAACTTTTTTGTTGAAAGGGCTTTAAATGTCTATTTGGTATTCGTCATATTTGGAACATATATTCAAAACCAATATTGGCCAAATTATAAACATATATGTATTTAAAATATTAAGAAGAATAATTGCTTCGAATTTCAGTCGAATACCATTAAGAATACCAATTCTTAAGTTTAAAACTGTCTTCTGGGAAGGACCCTTATTTGGAAGCTATTTTTAAATATAGACCGAGATAAGTCAAATTAGTAACATATAATAATACAGTTACAAAAAATTTTATAAGCTCAAAACCGTTTTCGGGATAGGGTCTTAAATGGGGGTCTTAATTATGGGGCTATTCTAGGCATGAGAATATTTTCAACAGATATACAATAATTTAAATATTTTATGGGGTCTCAGATGATTGCTTTCTAGTGTTTCATATGGAAAGTCGAAGCTCAGATACCCTCATCACCACTTGTGGAGGAAATGTTTATTAATGTGGATACTAGTCTTCAGTGCTCTTGGTAGACTTTAAAATTTTGTTATTAAGGCTTTAATCATGTGTCAAGTTTTATGTAACCCCTATAGCCTATCAAAATTTTATACATTGCATAACATTTTCCACTAAAGAAAATACTTTGATGCCAAATTCCAAATGGGTTTATTAATAACTCATTTCAAAATGATTCAGTTAACAGAGTTTGTCAATTTTTATGCTGAAGCTATTTTAAAAGTTCTATTTAAATAGAAGGTTTAGGCCTATATTTTCTTGATCTGGCGCCAATATAGAAATACATAGCATTTTAGTTTTGGGACCTTAAGGATCTCTATAGGCAAAGTTATAAGGGTGTGAAATGAAGTACCTCGATCATTTAATCCCTTTAAAAAACAAGATATCAAATTAAGACCTTTAAACAACAAGATATCAAATTAATTATTTAATATATGTCAAAATGAATATCAGAAAGTAATTATAATTCGAAAGGTATTCTACAAGTTGTAAAACAATTTTTTCTGTATGTTACAAACATCAGCACAATTTAAGGGTTCTATTTTTTCCGGTTTTTTTTCATGGGTATTTAAGATATTCCCGGATTTCCTGGGAAAAAATTTGAATATTATATATATTTGATAAAACTGATGTTCTAATAATTTTCCAATGAAAAAATGCCTAAATTGTAGCAACGATAAATATGAATCCTATATTCGGCTCTGCAGAATCTTAAATATCTACCAATCAAATATGATTCGATATTCTTGGAATTAGGAGTCGAAGATATTATTTCCTGATTTTATTTTAATACATTAATTCCAAGTAATTTTATGAACATAAAACTTTGCTCCAGAATCGTTGTCTGTGGAATGTAGATTGATCTTAACTTTAAAATTTACGCCAAGTCCAAAGAAATTTTAGTCAAAATCTATTGAAGTATTTATATCTAAAAGGCTCATAAACTGAAATTCTTTTTTGTAAAATAAAGTGAATTATAAATGAGCTTAAGTCTAATAAGCGCCGATATTCATAAAATTATTATATTTAGAACAATTTTAAAAAATATACTAAATTTTTTATGGAATTATTCCGCAGTAAAGTGGGAAGTCTATTTCGGAATGGGGCCTAATCGTTGCATTAATAGCATATAATTAATACAGTAAGAAATATTATTGTGAAGAATTTAAATAGAATTATTTCATATTTAAAATTTTTATATGCTTTAAAGCATATTCCAAGAAAGGTCTTGGAGCTTTTGTGGTATATTCATTTACGGTAATAAATTATATTTTTGATAAATATCACACGCTGATATTCTATTGATCCGATTTAGATGAGTGATGACAATGAAGTACAGTTTAATTCTGTCTCAGATGTATATATATCAGATCTAGTCTAGTGATTGGAAAATTCAAGGAAATTTGACTGCTTAAAAGAGTAACAAACAATCTGGCCAAATTTCATTGAGTTCTTAGTTGATTATTTCGGGAGCTACACGCGAATGCTCTACTTGATAAAGTATTTATATCTATGATTCCTTCTTGGCATTACAAATAGTATGACGAAGCTGATATGCTCTCTTCTCTATATAAAATTACCTGACTAAAATATATTCTCACAGAGAAATCAATCTCTTTTCAAAGATTTTCTAGTAAGAATAAAATTCGAATAATATATCACCATCTCTTTAGTCATCAACCGGTGTGATATCTTTAATTAATTAAAAAAAAACTAATTTGAAATTTTTTATTGACAATATTTTTACGTATATATTTCATATATTCTTTTGTTTTTATTTTAATCTTTAAATTTAATAAATTATATATTTTTATTATTTCTTTTTCTTTATAGCGAATACCACAACGAATAACGATCAACGAAATTATAGATAAAAAAGTTATTTTTAGAAAACGGAAAAACAAATCTATTTAGAGTAATTAAAAAACTTTTTGTTGTCTTTTCATTTGTTGTTGTAGCTTTTCTTGAGTGTTTTAACATTAGATTTTCAGATAGTTTTATTTTTTCTTTTGCATAAATGTTTTTCATTCCTCATTAATTTTTAGTATTTTCAGTAGCAGCAGTATTAAGATAGAAAAATATCTGGTGTTTAGTTCTTTTTCTTAATTCAAACACATTGTTTTAGTAGTTTTCATAATAAACGATTTTTTTGTTAACATTTTTTTAAATTTGAGTAGATTTTATTTAAAATTTCTTTCAATATTTTTTTAGCTGCAGCAAGTTTAAAAGATTCAGTTGATTTTTATAATATAGAAATTTATATAAGAAAAAAAGTGTTAATTACATAAAATAAAAAATAATAAAAATGGCCGCTGTTCAACGAAAATTGGTACACAAACAATTCAACTCACCCATGGGCTTGTATTCTCAACAAAATGTCAAGGAGACATTGGATCGTGAGCTTAAGGCTTTTGGAAGTGAAGGGTAAGTTGATTTGTTATATTTGTTATAATGTTTAACTTTTATTTGTGCTTTTTATTAAAATTTTCAAACATCAAATATTTTTCTCTTAAGATATATTTTTTTGATTCCTTTTTAAAATCAAAAGTTTCGTTTTCATAAAACAAAGAATTTAAAGTTTTTCAATATCGTGCAAAAGATAAAAATTTTTAAAAGATGCAACTTTTCTGTAAAATATTTTGTTACAAAGCAAAAGACAAAAGCAACAAACTATCGTTATAACAAATGTTAGTTGTTTGGTTGTACTAAAGGAAAAATAAAAAATAAAAGTTTTTTTATTTTTTTTTTTGCAAGAAACCTCAAAATACTTTGAAAACGATAACTTACAAACCATCCAAGAATTGTTTTTGCTGAAAACAATAAGAACAAACAAATCAATTAATTTTACATTAGTGTCTACAGATGAGTAAACCAAAAAATGGAATTTCATAAAATAAATTCTATTATAGAAATTTATAAAAATCGAATAAACATATATAAAAATTCAGAATTATGTACAAGCTGCAATTCAAATGAAATTTTTAGAAAATAGAGAATTACCTTAACTTTTGAGTTGCTATAGAGGAGTTCAGACGTAGTCAAATTTGTTCATAAGCCGAAAGCCATATAATATACATTCTTACGCCACATTAAAATCTGTGTCGATATATTCGTCTACCTGTTGAAAATATTCTCACTTCTAGAATAATTGTTCGAGTTACGTCTAATTATCATAAACCGTTTCCTAATTAAAATTAGTTATACTGGTCCAATAGTAAAAATTTATAGACATATATCTGACATAACCGCAAAATTTGAATGTAAAATTTTTCTATATCTAGTCAAGATTTGCCCCTCTTGCTACAAACATCATATTATTGTTGTTATATCACAAAATGGCTTGTTTACCATTATTGAAAGTATGTCAAGTCAGACCAAAAGTAAGTGAAGTCTTACGAATAGAATCTGTTTTTTTTAATTTCTTAATATAAAATTTGGTATTTATAAAGCCCGTTGTAACAAATAATTGCTTTTATTTTGCCGCAATTGCATGTTGCTGCCATATTAAGAATTTATTGAAAAATGACGACTAATTTGACTACACTGTACCAAGAAAGGTAGTAAGTATAATGAAAAATGTTGTAGATTTGATGATTTGAAAGTTAATATCATCAAACGAATCCTTTATTCATCTTAACAAAAAAGGTTGTTAATTTTTCGTAAATTCTTTAAATTGACGAAAAGTTGTCAATATGATTAAATGAATTTGTTAACAAAAATGTAGTTAATTTAAATAAATATTATTCAATTTGAGTAATAAATTATTCAAATTAACAAAAATTAATTTGTTATATTCATGAATATTTCTCAATTTAAATACCATATTTTAGACAAATTTACGAATTTTTTTTGAATTGAGGAAAAACAACGCTAAATTGTTGTAATAAATTAATACATAAAGTATTCAGAAGCAAGAGAGGGAGTACTTCCCATATAAAAGCAAATATTGATTATAGAGTCTTAAGAACTGTTACAAAGAGAATTTTAAAATTTCGTCCCAATGATTACGTCAAGGAACTGTTTTACTGATCTAAAGTTAAGACGGAAAGGATTATGGTAGAAGAAGTTCCCATACAAAGCAAATATTGATTATCGAATATCTATAGATCTACTTCAGACAGAATTTGGTTCTAATTAAATTTTTTAATACACGTCGATTTGTAGTTTGTGAAATCACAAATTCTTTGACTATTTCGTTCGGTACTATTTATTAACATTGGAAACAGTTTGACGGCAGAGTTTTGAAGTACTTAAATAATTAATAATTTTAGTACGCACATTTTTCTTATCGCCCATATTAATTAAATTAACAACGTATTCATTTATTTGACATTGAACATAATAACAAAATCGAATAATATTTGGTTTAAAATTTTTCATTTCGAAGCATTTTTCGATATTTCTCTTTAGTGTTAACGTCTTTATTCGGTTTCTATATTAAAAAAAAAAAATTTAATATACAAACTTTTGCCCTTTTTGACATCATGTCAGTACGCTGAAGGCATCTTGAATGTGAACAAAATAAGAACCACAGATTTTCGGTAAAATTCAATAAGTTTTATTTATTTAAAAAGAATATACCACACTATGCGAGGGACGGTCCTTCGCTTCTTATACAAGGTAAACCTTTCATACACATTGGTATTGTAATAATAATTGGTCAAATTAGGGTAAATAAAAGCTAAAATTCATGTGTGAAATTATACGAGGAGCGGTTCATAATTTTTTGCAGCTCCCATATAACCCATAAATTTCATTTTAAAACGCATAAATTTCACATTAATGTCACAATAATATACTGCATACATAATAATAAATCAGCAAATCAAATTGTACGATCAATATTTTGGTGAAGGAGGTATTGTATGCTTGTTTATGTATGAATAATATTATATATAATTCTATATGAAGTATACGCCACGTGTTTTTCATTTATATTAAAACAATCCTAAAAGTATGCTACAAAATATATTCTCAATTTTAACAAAGTGGTTAACGTATGATAAATATTTCAATGCATTTAATTTAATATCAATCATACGTAAAAAAAATACAAAATAACATTTATTTCAATGATTCTAATTCAAGTTCAACATTTAATCTATTAATTCTTCACTCACTGTATGTCAAACTTTTTTAACTACAGCAATATTTTTTCCACCATTTATATATCTATTGTATTTTTCCCCTTTTCTATATTCGTCGTTTTATTATTTCATTTTTAAACGTTTTGTTGTTTTTGTGTTGCGATTTCTTTCAATTACTTTGTAAACTTGAACCAGAAGTAAACTTAAAATATCAATTTCAATTCAGCATCATCAATCTTTAGAGTACATTTTTTGTTACTTTGTTTCTTTTTAGGGTTGAAATGTTAGAAGGGGAAAATAGCGACTGTTTTCAAAGCTAAAAACTTGAAAAAAAAACAAATGAAACTGCAAATTGTTGCAGTTTGTTATTATAAAAATGCTATAAAAAATAAAAAATAAATAAAATTATTTTACAAACCTCGAACGTCTTAGAAAAGGTATAACAATTTCAATAAGTGTTCAAACGAAAAGTATATATTTTTAATTATATTTTTATTTCCCCCAAGAATTCAGGGTGTAATACAATCAAAAAATTATTTGTTAAGAATTCAAGTGTAATGTAATCGAGAAATAATAATGAAAATAAAAAAGAGTTCAATTTTTTAAAGAATACTTTATATTTTTCCCAAGACACCAAAAAAGGAAGGATAAAGTTAAAAGTGATTAAATGTTTTCTTAAACGAAAATAAAATGCAACATATATTATTTCGCCACTAAAGAGTGCCAGCTTTAGAAGCAAAACCGAGATTGTAAATTCGCTTTAAATTGTCAGGTCACCTTAAATGCTGCCTTTCCGCAAAATCATTCATATGCAGACATAGTTCTGCTAAATTTAATAATTACTTTGATATATTTTTCAGTATGTTTTTCTTTCTAAGAAGTTACTTAACATTTAGGGAGTGAGATCGAAAATTTCATGACACACATATCTATCTATATATAAAATAGGATATATGTATGTATATATATACGTATGTATATTTGTATGTATATATGTATGTATGTATGTATGTATGTATGTATGTATGTATGTATGTATGTATGTATGTATATATGTATGTATGGAAGTGTGTATGTAACGTATGGACTTCCAAATGGCTTGGGGAAAGATAAATATTGATTATCAAATATCTAAAGAACTACAACAGCTAATTTAGTCCCAACTATTTTCTCAAGAAACCGTTTTACTGAATAAACTGTGGGATGGATTGGATGTAGTCCTCATACAAAGCATATAATAATTATCGAAAAGAATATGCGATGAATAGGATCAGGGGGAGAAGTACCCTCCATACCAGTTATGCTTCCATATGAGATACCAGCAAAGATAAAATAAAGGATGTGTAGGATCAGGAGAGATGTATCCTACAAAATAGTTTTGATGACTAGTGATGAAATTTGGAGCCTTTTTCGAAAACATTTTTATAATGCTTTATGTCACTTTGCTTCAATAGGCATTAATCTTCATTTAAACTTTATCCCAGTTTGAATACCTTTTTTGGTATTCTTCCATTCTCTTTTAACTAGAGCCCAACATCTCCCCAATAGCTTTAACTCCGTGTAGTTTGGAGGATTTGTCTCTCTTGGTACAAATACTACATTAACATGCTCATTTTCCAATAGTGATAGGATGCTAAGTCAAGAAAAAATTATTGGACACATTACGAAGTTTATGAATGGAAATAGCTTTTTATTGGAAACATCCATTGATGTAAATTTCGGTATTAATAGATCCCGTTGTGACAAATGATATCCAAGAATTTGCGACTGCTTTTCTACTTCTTGTTTCAACAATATAAAATTTTTTACCAGGAAGTTGAGAAAAATCTGCCAGAACATACGTTTTGTCATCCATTTTTCAGAAAGAGTATTTTTTTACAAAACTTGACTTTTCTGCGCTCTGTTTTTGATCTCTAAATTTTTAGAATTGTTCCTGTCCGGAACTTTTTGGGCCTTGTATGTTTTAAAATCTTCATAAGATTTAACTTTTCGTACCAAAAAGTACGAGCTCTAAGCTAACAGAGCTGCTTTCCTTCCGAATGTGTTAGGACCTCTTTTGAAACTGCTTTTAATTTTTTTAAGCTTTAAGAACATCATGCGGACCATTTATTCTATTAAAAGGCAAGTTCTCCCGGTAATGAAAGCATTTTTACTGCAGATATTTGAATACTTTGTCAACATTATGGAGGACCAGTATTCAGATAAAAAGTTATAGAGGAAAATTTGAGTTAAGAATTTTAAGATCTCAGTCTTTGGTTCATATTATTTTATTTTATAACCAAAATTCAAAAGCTGTAAAGAATTGCAGTTATGAAAAGAATTTGAATAAATCTCTATAAAAGTCTCAAAGTCAAAAAGCTGACAATTGTAATCATATTTTTGAGTATATTTAGTTTTTAATGGTTTCCTTTTAATGTCAAAGAATATTTTTGTAATGAAATATAAAAATGAAGATAAAATTGTAGATGTTTTAAGGATAACAATAATAATTTGTTGACTTATCTTCCCACTTGTGTCACAATAAAGGGAAAATAATAAATAAGTAAGATTTTAAAACTCTTTTGTATTTTTCTTGAAATGTAACAAATATATATACTAAGAATCTTTTAACGTTTGCATAGTAATATTTGTACGAAATCATAAATTATATAGAAATATATATTTCATAAAATTAAGTGAAAGTTTTTGCATGGTTGTCTTAACCCCTACATTCCCAAATGAGACGGATTTATTTATTCTGGAAATAACTGTTTATTTCATAACTACATAAAATATGGTTTTGGAAGGCAGTACTGGAGGCTTGATATGTACCTTAAATATAAAATTGATCTTAATATTTCCTCCAAAATTGTGGAGAAATATTAAGATCAATTTTGCATTTTTAAAGAATAAGTCATTTTTGTTCACCTCTTCTGCTTTGTGAACCTTTTCTATGAATTTGAAATTATCTCAGTTCAGCAAAAAACAAGTGTTAGACAGATATCTGAGTAAATTTCGAGCCATTGATATTAAAATGCGGTTTATTGAAATTCAATTTTGTTACTTTTTTAAATTAGTACAAAAATTCGATCGTTTACGAAAATCGGAAAACAAGATAAATATATTTCAATTATATCCTGAAATTTAGTCTTAAGCTCATAAAATTCACAGCTATAAAGATACTTCAAATAAATATATTATATATTAGTCAAAATCCGATAACTTCCATATAAACTCCCTTCCGAAAATCAATTTTCATTAAAATAATCATCCAGACAACTTTTTCAAAATTGACAAAGTTTGGAAAATACTTGTGGACACATCTTTTTTCTCAAGCTTATTGTGATTCGCATTACACACATTCCCGTTAAGTTTATTTTTTTGAAGTCAATAAAGAATTATAGTATTGAAGGAATATGTTGCCATATATTGGAAAATAGATTTTATTCATTCCAAGTTTTAACATCAGATTAGTACAACTTTTTAATGGATTCATCTATATATTTAGAAATTTTTTTGAAAAAGATTCACAAAGACTAATTACACTGGTGCAAATTTCCATAAAAGATCAAGTTTAAAAAAGAAAATATTTAGTTTAAACGCATTTCCTAAAAACATTCTTAGCTTTATAAACCTTTAAAACAATGTCGATAAAGGGTGGGTGATTCTTGTGGTACATTAACTCAAAAATACGGTCTGACATGGATTTCACAACAATTTTCTCCCACACAATTGCTTTGTGTACAGTATCTTCATACCACAGCATACCAAGAGAGATAAAGCATTATCCTGCTAGAATATGCATTCTTCATTCATAAAAGAGAAGAGGGCATCTGCCATCAATTCGTTATAAATTTTGCTATTTATTTTTGTTGGAACAAAACAAATTTTACGTTTTGAACTCCGAACATCGTTTGATCTCAAGTTGTACCAATAACATAAGAATGAGTTATTTTTCGCCAGAGAAAATTACCTTTTTTCAACTATTTGCTCATTTCATGCGTTTTCGTATGAATTTTCTTACACTTTTCTCTCTTCCATTTAATGTTATATATTTTTTTGTATAATTCAGTTTGTTTCATATTTTTGTAGAATTCAATTTGTTACTAGTTGATTCTGCTTTTTCAAATTTAATCTCTCTTTTTGTTAATTGTGCATTTCCCTTGTAAAGTTTATGAACACCATAACTCTGTTATTTGTCAGGAACTTTTAATTTTACTACCGATTTCTCTGTTGAATTATCTTTGATCATAAAAGATTTACTTTGGATATTTTCTTGATGCGATTTTAAAGTTCCTTTGGGCATCTGTATACGTTATGAAATTAATCGATTTAATTAAAAATTCAAAATCTTATTATTAAAAGTCACTTACATGACTTATACGTCTTTCATTAATCAGTTTAATTTCTATTTATTTATTTATTTATTTATTTATTTATTTATTTATTTTTCAAATCTCAAATTCGCATACTTGCAAACCTTTTTAGATGTTAACTTGGCATTATATTAGATTTAACATTAACTTAAGCGTTAATGTGAACTCGTGAGCATAAACATTGATGTCAATTGTCTAATAAACTTTTCATTACATACACTTTTATATATTGCTTATTGCGTAATATAAAAAATGTTAAATACTGGCACATAAATTAAGCAAAAGTTCACGGTAGAGGAGCGAATTACAAAAAAGAAAAAATCAAATAAAACAAGTAAGAATGATATATTCAGCTATGCCGAATCTGCCATACCCTCTTCACAAATGAGTTATGTTTCGTTATGCGTTATGTTTCTTACATATACAGTCGTAGATACACTCAGAAACGATATGATATATAAACGTTTTTTTATTTAATACAGGAACACTTAGTGAGTCATAAAATTAGATTTAAATTGGCTTAAACTTTTTTCTACTGAACAGATTTTAATAATATTGTAATTTTATATTATGACAAAATCTGATTCTAATTTATCAATTTCCAATTGACAATTTTAAGAAAATCTTCGCTGGAACTTAGAGGTTGTCTTAGATAACGGTATATATCATTTGATATATAAAACAGATTTCGCTGGTCAATATTTAAGCCAAATTTCAATTTATCTCTGTCAATTAATGTGGACGTGAGAGTGCCAACAGCAGTCGGACAGACAGATATGTACATTATGGGATCTGAAATGATTCCTTTTAAGCGTTCCACACAAAATAACAAAGTAAATATATCCTCAACACCACTTGTGGTGGTAGAGGATGTATAATTCAGTTTTATTTTTCATTACCACCATAATCACAAGTGGTGTAGAAGGTATATTAACTTTGTTATTCTGTGTGTAATGCTAAGAAGGAATCATTTCAGATCCCATAAAAATTGACGGGGCTAAATGAAATTTAACCTGAGTATGTCCTATAGTTCTGAGATGTTTCCTATTTAGAACCAGCATAATCGGTGCAGTATATCAAACCTCTAATTCCAAGCGAAGAACTTTTAAAAAATTTTCTATTATAAATCGACAAATTAGATTGAAACTTTGCCATATATATATATGTATTACACTACCTTTTCAAAATTTATCAAAATCGGTTCAAAAAAATGATATTTCATTGTAAACATTTGTGAGTGTAAGTGTGTGAGTTTATGTGCAAAACATAACGTATTTACTTAATACATATTTGTGGCGAAGGGTATTGAAGGGTGTTGCTTTTAAATGTGTGCTGAGTTTGTCAACAATTTCTGAATTTGAACAAGTGCTGAATATTTTATTTGCTATAAAAAATTAAATGTATCTTTTTTATTTCAACCAATGAATGTCATTGTTTTTTTTTCATACCCTATACCATTATAAATAAGCATTAAATTTTCGTTTATGTTGTTTGTAAAGCAAATGACTTTTAATACTCATCTCAAAATCATTTACGTCTATGTATTAGTACAAATAAGTTTTATGACAAATATTATTTTCTACATTCATACTTCACTTCTTTATTGACGATATTCTAAACTTTGGATGACGCGTTATTCAAATCTACGATTACGAATGAATATTTATAAATTTCAAATGTACTATTTGTTCGTTATTGACCCTTCACATCAAATTTATCTGTAATGAATATTACAGCATTTCAAGTATATTTCTTTTTCAATATATTCTGATCGCAAATATTTTATTTATAGATGTATACATGTGTGTATACGATATAAATATTATATTAATCAATCATAAAACATTTCACAGTTATATCTGTGTTAAATAACAAACACTCGTGTAGATGTCAAAAAAAAAATCATATTGAGTTATAGATACATTTAAATTTAATATTCTAACATTTGATGAATAATTTCATATTTTGCTAAATGGGCAGTTTTTTTTTTATATGAAATATTTATTAGTTACTTTTATTTGCTGAACATGTATGATATAAAAGTGTAAATGTTAATACACGAGGGTTGCTTGAAGATTGATTGGTTTTGTGAAGATAACTAGCGGATATTAAAGAAAATTTAATTTTATAATATAATATCAAGGAAATAAGTTATTAAAAAGTCTTGTTTAGCACTTTTTTACAGTAGGATTTCCCTAAATTTTCATTGTGTGATCCTTTGTATTAACATAAGCTATAAAATGTATCAGCACAACCAGTAAAGAAAACACTCTATAGCCAGTGTTGAACAAATCCTACTTGCTTTCCTCACAAGCAGATTAAATGAAGGATAGATAGAACCATAAGGAAAGAGATTTTGAAAATTTAGTTCAAATCATCTTCTTTTATACTATTTATATCGTACAAATGTAGGACGAATATAGCAAGTATGTTATATAACAAGCTTATTTCCTTAAACGCATTTAATTTTTCACTATTTTTTCTTATTTTTCTTGTTCACATCAAAAAGTGAAATTTAGTTTAGTTTTTATACCCTACACCCACCATTAAGTGTATCGTTTGACATCCATATTTAAGTATATCATTCGACTCAGAATTTCCTTCTGAGTCGATTCAATTGTCCGTCCGATCGTCCGTCCATCTGTCTGTCCGGCTGTCAGTCCATGTAAACATTTTGAAAAGTCTAAAGGTCGCAATTTTAAATATATTTTAATGGTATTAACCGATATTGAATAAATCATAAGATGCGACTAAGATAATCAGAACGACATTTGTTCCAGTTTTTAATTGTAATTAATCTATATTAAAGAGCTTTGTAAGCTTAAAACCATATTCCCGGAAGAAATTTTATGTGGGAGCTAAGTCTAGTAAAGGTCCCAGCGCAATATTGTTTCTTTGAGTTTATAAGAATATTAAAATAAGCGTTTGTGGCAAATTTCAGAAAATTATCTTTGAAATTGTGTCCTATAAAGCACACTGATTTTGAGGCATATCAAAATTTTGCACACTTTAGCCTTAAATTTTTTACGATGATAAAGGATATGTAACTGTATGTTACTATTTTAAATTAATTTACTTTTTGTCGATGAATTCGGAAATTTTCTTTCTTAAATTTTGAGATTTTCTCAGGTAACGGTCTAAAAGTTTTTTTGCTAACAGTTTAGGACAATAGCAAATAATGTGACGAAGTTTCATCGAATTAGGACAATTATCCTAAGTGTGAGAATATTTTTAACAGACAAACAGTCGGACATAACTAAACCGACTCAGATTGTTATTCGATTAGATGCAAGGATATACATATTTTATGGTCTAAGATACCCGCTTCTCATGTCACATACGGAATGACATTGTTTCCAATTTTATATTTTTATGTCGACTGGAACTGGATAATGATCCCGAACCATTATTTAAACTTCTATGTAATATCAAAAACAAAAAAATTGACAACCATATACTCACCACTTGTGGTCCAAAAATTATGTTATACAAATTTACAACAAGTGTCGGCTGTGTCGAACCTTAAATACTCTACACCACTAACGCTATGCAAAAATTAGCATGAGATGAGGATAACACACCAAAACAGCTTATTCTTTATCAGCTTAATCACCGATTACGGGCAAATTGCAGTGATATAGCGACATATTCTTGAAATTACCTTTAAATATTGGTACCGAGATATAGAATTTAATGACTCATTTTTTTAAGAAAATAATTGCAAAAAGAAAATATTAGATATGTATGTGGGAGCTATAGAAAAAAAAATGTACCGATTTTGGTCAGATTAAAAACATTACATAGAATTGGTCATTATTTACTAGTTTTATAAGTACAAACCTGCTTTCCGGACCAATATCGACCATTCCAGGAAGGGACATAAGATGAAAGCTACAGCAAAATATGGACTGAGATTGATCATTATAACATTATAAATTAAAGACAGTTCAAAAAATAAGTGTGCAAAAATTTATGTGGAATTAGATTTTAATTAAGCGTTTTATAAGCTCAAATGTTTCTTCGAGAAGATCCGTTATATAGGAGCTATAATGAAATATAGACATATATTAATTAAATTAGTTGTGCCAAATTTTAATAGAATCGGTTCATATTTAAGAGTTTTATAATTAAAAAACCTTATTCCGATAATGGGCCTTATATGGGGATTCAGTCAAATAATTACTCCAGCACAATCTTGTTTCGTTGGTATTAAAATAAATATATAGGACAACTTTCAGAAAATTATCTTAATAATTGCGACCCAAACAGTATACCGACTTTGAGGTGTATCAAAACTTTACATATTTCAGCATAAAACATATTTTTCTTTTGATCCGATTTTGATGATTTCTGCACCATAATGTAAAATATATAACTTTATATTGTAGTTTAACTTTTGTTTAAGTCCAGTTATCTTTTATTGAAAAAATATATAAAAAGTTCTTTTTTAAAATTTTGAGGTTATCTCAGTTATCGGTCTATAGCTCTTTTACCAATGAACTGATACAGCTGCTTTTAAACAGGAAATTGCTTAGGATAACAATAAACAATCTGGCCAAACTTCACTGAATTCAAATAATTATTCTTGGCATAGGAATGTTTTCAACAAACAGACGGAAAGACATACAGACGGACATAGCTAAATCGCACCAGATTTTGCAAGAATGTATATATACTTTATGGGATCTGAGATTCCTTCTTGGTGTTAGACATGGAATGACAAAGTTAATTTACCCTCATCACCACCTGTCGTGGTTGAGGATTCTTTAAATTAAAATCTTTTTTTAAATTAACTAATAATTTTATTTAAAAATTTTTCACTACGTGTTAAGCACTTATGTCTGTAATAATATTTTATAAAATAATTTAAATCTTTAATTTAATATTTATACTGAGCACTTGCTGTATGAATGTTTCTTAAAGTACTAAAATTAACGGCCAATTTTCTTATTTCAATAATAAAGCAGTTGTAATAAGGACTTCTTGTTATCATTAAATGTTATTGCTTCTTTTACAATAAGATGTTTGTTCATAAAGTTGTTGACGCTACTCACTGAGGAAGTAGGACTGATGGTGAAGACCATAACGACACTAGTTGGTGGTGCTGATGATGACGACAACTTTGATATTGACGTTTTTAACATTGTTTTAGTTGTTTTTTATGTTTTTTACCATTTTTTTTTCTATTTTAGTACCTTAGATATCTCTAAAGGTATAAATTGAAATGAAATAGAGAGAATAAGAAAAATGTTAGAAATTCATCGTCTTGTAAACGCATTTTAATAATAGTTTTAGTTCCGTTGCAAACACCAAGCTCTATGACAGTTATTGCAAATAATGTTTTCTTTATTTTCGAATTTCATACAAAATTCAAAGCTTAAATTATTTTTAAATATTAAGCGAACTTTTAGAATTAATTTTAGAAATAATAATTTAAAGTTCTGTCGCTTTAGTCATAATATTGTATTTGAAGAATTGAAAATGTTGGAAAAAAGGGACCTCGACACTGCAACGGAAACGGAAGTGTATGCAAGGAAAGAATGAAGTTATGTCATAAACATAAATGTGAGAATAAATGGTAAAGACTTTTATAGGAATGTACATTTGTATGTATACACTTTGAATGTAAAAATGTATATGTGTGTGTATGTGTGTTGGAACAGGATGGTTTAAGGTGTGGTATTACAGTTTAGCTGTTTATTGCCAAATGAAATTTCTTAAGCAAAATATATTGAAATTTTAATGTTGTACAAGTAAAAGGATGGATGTTTTGAATTGAATTGTACGTTAGAAATATTTCAACAAATCTACATAGAAAAAACAGATAACAATTGAAAATTCTTGCGAATATTAACTGAAATTTAAATAGTTAACTGCATTTGTATTCAATTAAAGACGATTAACTATAATTGTTAATGCTTTTTACAAATAAACTTAACCAGGAAAATGACTTTAATATCATGTTTTTATATAAACAAATATAAAAAAGATATCATTTTGATCGTTATTTTTACAAAATAACTCTCATTTAACTTTATATATTTTAATATTAATTGATATAAATAAAACAGTCCTTGTTATTTTTTATCGTAAGTTCAATTCTAGTTCAGTTCCAGTTCAGTTATAAGTTCAGTTCTTGTTAAGTTCTAGTTAAGTTCTAATTAATTTCTAGTTCAGTTTTATTTCTTTTATAATTCTAGTTCTAGAAATAAATTCTAGATCTATAGCAAAAAAAAAAATATTTCCTATAATCCTTTGAATGCAATTTTCCTCTCGTCTTCTCTTAAAAACCCGTAGAACTTAATACAATGTATTTCGCAATATTCTGATAACTTTTTACTCTTCCTTTAAATATTATTTAAAGAACAATAACACAGACTAAACACGATTCGTTCCAACCTATTAAAAAACTTTAATGTGCCTTCTTGGTATTTTGTTTATTTCGATATTAAATTATTTTGCATAAAGTCGAAATAAAACTCAAAAACATTTTTCGGTTTAATTTTTAGCAAAAGACGTTTCTTATTACGCTTAATTAAAACTGACCTTTATTGTCTGTAACGGCAAAATGAAGCAGGAGTAAGTTTGTATCTTTACTAAGGAGGAAAACAGTCTTCTTTAGAGGAATATATACATATTTACTCACATTACTTGTGTATTACTTACTCCTTACAAATTAAGAAAAAGTATTAAAAAACGTCTAAGATTCGTTAAATTTTATAAGCCAGAGATAAAGTTATTTCAGTTTTTACTTGCTTTTTTTATTTTATACTTTTCATTTCGACTTAAATCTTATAATGAAAGATTTTTCTCACATTTAGCTGTTTTGTGATGTTGATTATAGTGATGATGCTGGCAGGTTGAAAGGATTATGGTAGTGGTTTTAAAGGTGTTGGTAATACAAGTGTAAATACTACTACAACAATTACAAGATAACAATGAATTAGTTTGTAAACGCTTATGTCTATGCATTTCATTAGTTTATGGGTAAATAGTTATAAGTCATATAATGGAGAAATTATTAAAGTGAATTTTTTATTATTTTAATATTTACGAGTTATGCATCTTTTCTGGTTAATACCAATTTATATATATATATTCAATTTACAGTAATGAAGTTCTAAGTCAAAATCATTTGTTATATTATTTTTTGAAAAATTTGTTTTTAATCTGTCTGGCTGTCTGTTAAAGGAGCTGTCAGTCTAACAATGAATTTAATTAAATAATAAAATTCTTACAAAATACTTCTTATTTTATAATTAGAATGTTATTTGATTAATAAGAAATAAAAAAATATTTTTCTCGTTATAAACTACTAAATATAATAAGTATATTAATTGTAATATATCAAAATACCTTTTAATTATAACATAGTTACAATTTAACTAAAATTAAAATAAAACTGAAATAGAACTGAACTAGAAATGAACTAGAACTTAATTAGAAACGAGCAAGAATTGAACTAGAATTAAACTAGAATTGCTCTAGAACTGAACTACAACTTAACTAGAAATGAACTATAATTGAACTAGAACTGAACTAGAACTGAACTTAAAAGTAAACTGGGACTGAATTAGAACTGAAACAGAACTGAACTAGAATTGAACTGGAACTGAACTAGAACTGAAACAGAATTAAAAAGCAGCCTTTAAGTTCACATTGTTTAATTATTTTTGTAGTTAAATTTGTAAAACATTTTTATGTGAAAAAAATCAGTTTTTAAAATTTTATATTATATTGTTAGATATATATTATATAGGAAAATTTTATAATTAAAATAATATTTTTATAATAAAAAGTTAGAAAAAAATTAGTTCCATTTTATTCATAATGAAAGTTACACTCTGTTGTAAAAATAAATGTACACCTTTGTTTTTACAAAAAGGTAAAAATTACCTCATTTTTGTGAAATGTACTGTTTTGTTTATTAATATAGATAATGTGGCTGATACATATTCAATGACTTTTTATGGTTGACAAATTGTGGTTTATATTTTTTATAATTTTTTTTTGTAATTATAATATTTTTCTTTTATGGTTTAAATGTGGTTTGGTAATTGGTTTTAATGCATATTTAAGTATTTTATATCTATATATCTACAAAAGATATTAATAGAACTTAATATGTGTAACATTTAGTAATTTTATAAGTCATTACACTATATATTGGATTGTTTAAAATATATCAGATGTTTTTTGTTGCACTCCACCAACATAAGTAGTAAAATGATATATAAACTTTGTCATTTCTTAAGTAACACTAACTGGGTTTGTGACGACTCAATCAAAAACTTTGTCCGTCAGTCGAAAACATCCTCACTTCGACAATGACGAAGAGATTTTACCAAATTTGGCCTGGATATTTATTAAAGATCTTATCAGCTTGCAACTTAAAACCGATCTGTTTAGTAGAAATGATAGAACGATATCTAATGTAGTTTTAACATTAAAATGAATTGTTTTTTCTAAGAAAAACTTTTAAATTTAGAATAAATGGATGCAATACACTGGTGCGTATTCCTATAAAACAATTTTTTTTTTTTTAATTGTTTTCTTGAAACTACTTTTATTGTATGATTTTTACTTAATTTTAGATTTTAAATGACATTTTTTGTGGTTTTTCGTATAAGTTCGCTTAAGTTTATCAGTCTATGTGTATATCATTATAATTAATAAGTGTGGGATCCTTTGTTGTGAATGACCACAAAAATTGTGTCAAGCAATGATTACACTTATTTCCAACAACAGTTGGTATCTGTTTCCTCCCACACTAGCATTTTTTATAGTTTTAGCCTTGTTAAAGTCTTTATGCTTTCATTTTGGACATTTTTTATAAACTTTACAGGCCATATATACTCACAATTTCCACATTGGTTTTAACTCCGACCTGCATGTTGGTCAGTTCAACAGAGATATGCTCTGCTCGCTATTGCATGATTAAGTTTTCTTTGAAGCATTTACAACAATATAATGCTGAAATATTTAATATTCAGAGAGAAGAGATTCTGCCAGCAATTTGATTAAAATTAATTTTGACATTTTCTTAATCAAAACATTATTGATTTATTAAAAAAATTGCTCCTCTTTAACTCCACCCATTGAGTCGTAAAAGCTTCCAAAGTTTTCATTACGTTTAATTTATGTCGATCAAAATTTACTGATTTATTAAAAATAATAGATGCTGGACCACTTTTAAAAAGTATAACAAATTTTGAAACGTCAACCTGCCTTTTATTAAGGGCACCACGTAAAAATTTTAAAGCAAAAATTAAAAAAAAAGTTTTCTTATGGAAACTCTAACAAAATCTCTTGATAATTACTTTATAATTTCACTCCCTAACAAATATTTCCCAGTATATTTTCCTCTTCAATGCTCTAAATTGTTTTATTATATTTATAATCCAACTTTAATATTAATTTAATGTCAATATTAAGCATTATTTTCGCCAATTGAGCATTTCAAAAAGTCTATTAATTGGCGAATTTTACGATTATAATTTAATAAATTTCCTATAAAAAAGATAAGAATACTTTTTAACATTTTTATTCTCCTATAAACTTTTAACAAAATTGGATAAATTTTTGTTGACTTTAGCAAAAACTGAAGAGAGAAAAACACAATAAAACTGAATCATTTAATTTTATATGACATTTAATTTAATTGTTCCCTAAATCGAATCACAAAATGAGACAAACAAAAATATTTATTAAAAATCGAAACTTTAGTTTATTTGCTTTAAATTAGTAATATTAATACCAAAAAAAAAAAGTTACTCTGAAAAAATAATAACAAACAATTTTATACTCTACAGCCCCGACTTACGTCGTTAATAGGGACCGAAAAAATAACCGTGGCTGGTTTCGAAATCATCACAATTTCCTTTTGAAAGAGCTTTATCTCTTACTACGTCCTTGCTCAGTGGCATTATTTGCTTATTTTGATTAAGTAACCCAATTGAAAAAAGGACTCCATTTTAACCAATAAAGGATTTCTTGTCTAAGGATCTTGTGAAGATTGGAGTGGTGTAACAATTTTAGTTAATTGCCTTTTATAGCACCCACCACAAGTGGTGACTTTATTTTTCCAAGGAGCAACCACCCCAGATCCCATAAGGCATCAAATCAAAATCGAATCAGCTATGTCCGTATTTCTGTCTATCTGTCTGTTTGTTTGTCTGTCTATTTGTCTGTTGGAAACATTCTCACGCATAAAATAATTGTTCAAAATAATTGAAATTTGGCCACATTATTTTTTATTATCCTATTTTAAATCAACTATATCTGTTCAATAGCAAAAAAGTTATAGATCGATATCTTAGATTTCAAAATTTCGAGAAAAGATTATTGGACTAAAATAATAATTTAACTACAACATACAGTTAAATGTTTCTTATCATTGTGCAAAAATTTTCTAACCAACTTTTATATATGTAATAAGTTTTATTAATATCGGCCCATAATTTCCTATAGCTCCCATATAACATCCTTTCCCGTAAAACGGTTTTTGAGCCTGAGTCAACAAACCCCGTTTCTATTGCAATTCGAGAAAATTATTTTTTTGAACTGTATTTAATAAACATTATTAATTAGGTAAATATCGGGCCATATATTGCTATAGCTCCCATATAAGACCTCTTCCCGAAAAACGTTTATGACCTTTTTAAAAAAGTAAATCATGACCAATTCTAGAAAAATTCTAAAAGTCTAATTTTAATTCTAAACTTATAACTTTTTGCTTTGACTCATACTTTTTAAGTCCATAATTAACTTTGGAGAATTACACATTATATTTTTGCCATAACAAGACACTTGTTCTTAGCACCTCTTATATAACAATAAAGATGGGTCGCATATTGGGGTCAAAACGACGCAAATCGGAAAAGAGACTCAAATCGAAACGACGCAAGTCGGGGCTCTAGTGTATATCGCATAAATAATTGAATAGAAAAACCTTTGGCGCCAATAACACTATTAAATAAATGAATAAATAAATAACTAAATGGAAAAACGAACAAATAAACGAAAGGAAAAATAAAAACAAAACTGCTTAACAAATAAACAAAAAAAAAACAGAAACGAAAAACGAAAAAAAGTGAATAGAAACTAAAAATGGGAATGAAAATATTGAAAATATAAAAAATTGTATGGGAAATTAAGGACAATCAATAGAAATTTATTTAGGAAACGGTTGTAGCCATTACGATTGTATTGTTGTTGTTATTGAAATACAATAATAACAAAAAAGGAAAATAAAAAAATGTTAAAATATGTTTGTATGTTTATGTGTGTGCGTGTTTAAATAAAAGTTTACTTTTACGTTTTGTTTGTTTATTTGTTTTTGTTATAAATAACTTTGTTTTTGGCGTTGTATTGTGAAGCAAAAAACGAAGGAGAAGAAAATATAAAAAAAATAAAAGAAGTTGAAAAAGAAAGTTAAATTCTGGATTATGTGTTTTCAATAAAATGCATAATTTATGGACACCAGACATATTAAAGGAAACTTTTTGATTATAAGCAGTTTACAGCTCAATTATAATTTCCGGTCAAATAATAAACAAATATAAAAATACTATTTAATACACATACATTTGTGTACATATTCAACTTAAGACGAAGCGTTTATAACTGAATATTAAAGCTTAAATTATGGTTCACATTAGTACCTTCAAAACATTTTGGAACTTTAGAAATACTAAATAAATGTGAATGAAATTTTCGCATATAATTTTGAGATAAAATGCAACTGATTGAAAAAAGTACTAGTTCAAAAAGGATTTAGGGTACTGATGAACTTCGAAATTCATAACTTCCTTTATCATAAAAGGAAAAAGAAGGAAAACAGTTCCTTATGTATCTTCAAGAGGTTATTAATTTAATAAACACAATATTCTAACTTTCAACTAAATCGACATTCCATTATCGCAAAACTCAGATGTATAACTAAATTCGTTGAAATATTTCGATATTTAATACCTTTAAAGTAAGGTCCATAATTTTACAAAACTAACAACAAATACCTTGTATTGTTAGCTATGTGAAATAATGGACCAATCATTATTTCCGAAATGTCATCAAGATATCTTCAAATGTAATAAAATACACAATTTACATATAGTAAATTGTGTATTCCGATTCTTGAATACCCTCCGCCACTTTTATCGTACCTACACACTCACAAATACACTCGCAAACGTGTACAAAAGTTAGTCTAAAATATAACGAAGGAAAATTAGTTATATGTTTGTAAATATTTTTTTCTACTGAAACGATTTTGATAATTTTTTGGAATGCTATTAAAGCACATTTATTAATATTATGGCTAAAATTCAATATAATTTATCGATTTATAATTTGCAGTTTTACGAAAGTTCTTCAGTTGCCTCAGATATCGTTTTTTTCTATTAATATACTGAGCCGATTGTTTTGATTTTAAATAGAAAACTTCTCGAGACCACAACAAATACTCAGGCAAGAACACCTATCATTCAACTACTCTTACTTTTCCTCAAATATGGAATATACATAGTCTTCACCTCTTGCTCTTTCTATAGTATAACCAAATTTCTATCAACCCTTATGGCCAATTGCCCGAGTGTTTTGTACGGTGAAAATCGTACCATTGGATTCCAATGCCTCAATATTCCTTTGGATGTCTGTAAAATGATTTCAGTATGCCAATTCGACCAAGTTCTCCCTAGCTAAGACTACAAACGGAGGTATATCATATTGTCTGATCTATAAAAGTCCCAGTCCAGTCCCATATCCGAAGTGGAGTGAAACAATTAGTCCGATGGTG
This sequence comes from Cochliomyia hominivorax, assembly GCA_004302925.2. NCBI lineage: Eukaryota > Metazoa > Arthropoda > Insecta > Diptera > Calliphoridae > Cochliomyia > Cochliomyia hominivorax. Next base: position 53,686,748 of record PYHX02000413.1, read on the forward strand.
TAGAAGCTGTTTTCCCGGTATATTATCAAATATATCTGTATCGATCTCTTATCCATAATATATTGATGACATGACTTGAGAACCTTTTCAAATGTTTGGATTTCGAACGCTGTAAAACTGCCTCATTAAACATGTATTTCAATAGTTTGAACATATTCCATAGAGAAGGTATGCTATTGACGTGGTGCTATGGTACAAACTGCTTCAAAACTGCCCTCTTGAAATCGCAGTTCGTTATTTCAATTGAAGTACTCCCGGAGGCTTCCAGTATATGCTCCAATGTTCCGTTATTGACCAAATCTTTCTCTCTATAATATTCAGAAGGGCACCCAAAATTAATCACCTCGTAGCATAAATCGTCTCGGTCCGTATAACCCTCCCCACTAGGATTTTGACTAGAGTCTCTTGTATGTAGCGTGAACAGTTTTCACCAGTTTCCGTAACTGTGTACCGGAAGTCGTTTCTTTTTAGTTGTCAATTTCACGATGCTGACACTGACTTCATTTATCATTTTACTTCCCCCATCATTTGGAGTTGCTGAAATAACAGTATTATTTCGAATTTTGTCTTATGTGTCGGATTCGAGGCCTCAGCTTTTAAGTGTTGGGTGGGATCCCCAAGGGCTCCACCTTTTCTATTTGTGAATTCTGCGACAAATGTGCTCTGCTTGTACACGAAAAGTCTGAAAATTAATTTTGAAATCCAAAAATTTCCTAAAAGAAACTAGAAAATTTTTTGATTTAATGTTGGTGGTTGTGATCGGATTTATTTCTTTTACTTCAATTCATTTCTTAAATGTGTTTTAAGTATGATTTATTTTATTAAAAAAAATTCATTTAAAATAAAAATCTCTTAAAAATTTCATTTAGTTTAAATTTTCATTATAAAAAATGTTCCTCATTAATTTCTGCTTTTTTCTTTTATTTCTTTTACTTCCAGGTATGTACAACAACAATCAGATTTAAAATATTTTGTCTCTTTTTCTGGTAATATAATACGTTTTCATATTAATTGGCCTTTAAAGTAAATATACTTATAATTACATACAATGTTTCACTAAAACCACACAGATGACAATAATGCGAACGAACACACAGCCACAGTAACATTTACACATCAACAATATACAATAAACACGCATACAACTTACAAGGTTTTGTGTTAACAACTTACGCACTTACGTTCGAACATGTATGTAATGTTAAAGAAAACAAAACAAGAAAACAAGAAAGAAATTATAGTCAGTCAAGCCTGACTATTAAACACCCTACACCACATTGTTGTTTATAAGTGGTAGGTACTAAACATTATGCTTAAGAGTACAATATTTATACTGATACTAAAGTCCATGTGCGATTAACGCATTCTAAAAGGTTTAATTCTATTGCCGTTATATGGGAGCTTGAAGAAATTAATGACCGACCTTCGTAAAATTTCGCTTTATAATTAGTACTTTTGTAAAATAATGGATCCATCATCACCAATAGACATCGTCTTTGGTTCAAAATAACAACACATGACCTGCATTTTGTTCACAAGTTTAATAAGGACAACCAGCCAGACAGCCAGCCGACTAGACAGACGAACGCATAATACTTGGTGTAGGGTATAAATACAAAAGTATTACATAATAAAAAGAAGATAATCATAATGAGATTTTTAACATTTAATGTTAAAATATCAAATAACCATTAAATTATCAACATAAAAATTACAAAACAACAATAACAATGTCACACACACAGATACACCAAAATAAAAATAATAATAAAAGTTTATAATTTCACAAAAATATGTATGTGTATAAAAAGTAGAGACAAGCAAGCATATGTTCCTTCTCTTTTTTACTTCTCATCTGTCTGCATCAGAAAATAATAGACTCTTAAGATGTAAATAAAATTCTTGCTTGAATTGTTTGCTTCCATGTGTTTGTTATTGTGGGAGTATGAATACTAAACAAATGAAGTTACTATCTTCTACATATTTGTGTGTATGTATTTATAATGTTATTATTTTGTATTTGTTTTCAAGGAAACAAAATATAGATTGTTTTTCTATTTGTTATTCTATAAAAGTGTTATATTTAGTAAATATTCACGTTACCTTTAGTTCGTATAATTTAACACTCGAATAAATAGAGTTCATATTATTTCAAGGCAAAAGGAAATTATTGCTAAATAAATTATTTTAATTGAGTTAATTTAATAGATAAATATAGTGACATTCATATAGGTGATATTCATATTACACCGTAAAAGCCCTTATTCGACTCTTTCTTTAAAGAGCTCTAAAACTCTTCACTGGCCTTAGCTCAGGGCGGATTTGAGGATTTACCTTCCTGGGTACAAATATATCCTTATGGTATTTCTACTAATCAAAGACTTATTTACCATAGTGGTAGATAGACAAGTGAGGCGAAAAATAAGTGGACACATTATGAAGTCTTATGATTAGAAGCAGCTTTACGAAGAATCCTCCAAATTGTTAGCAGTGTTCCTGTCAGAAACTGAGCAAACGGGGATGTTTTCTTACCGGATGTTGATAGCTCTTTTGAAAATGCTGTCTATTTTTTTTTGCTTTAGAAACATCATGTGAACGATTTCTTCAACAATAATATTCGCATTTAGAACTTACATGTGTATGAGTAACATTATATAGTTTTATTAAGTATACGTGCAGGAAACAGCTAGTAAGCCAAAAAAGGCCTTAAAACATATTTGTCAAAATTATTTATCTTACACCAAAAAAATACAAGGAAATATATCTGAAGAATGTTCTACTGGTGCATATTTCTATAAACGCATTTAATTTTTTATCAATTTAACATTACTTTTTTTAAGTAAACAAGATTTTTTTCTTAGTCTTATTGTTTGCTGTTCTTAGTCCTATTTGTGGGATATTTCTGTAAATGCAGACATGAAATTAAAGAAAAATTATTAGTAATTTTTTGGATTAATTTAATGATGTTCATCTCTCTGTCTATCCATAAAAACGTTGTGAAAGCCCTAAAGGTTGCAATTTTTTAGATATTTTGATGGTTTTGTATATATTGTTTATTTTTTGCCAAATAAGAAAGCTTGTTAAAATTGGTTATGTTTAGTTTAATATGTCAAATAGCTCCCACACAAATGTCCTATGGGTTTATACGAAATTTAACAGAAATAAGTTTAAACATTTTCTAAACCGATGCGATGCGAAAAATTATGCTAGAGTCGGTGCCATACAAGACCCCTTCAAAATACAACTACGAACAGGATAAAACTATATGTACTTAAGAATTGCAATAAAATTGGTCAAATTAAGATACTGTAATACAAAATGTATGCGAGAATTTTACGATGATCAGTATAATTTCTATAATTTCTACACTACATAATTGTAAGTGCCATAAAATCTGAAGTGAGATCGAAGAATTCTTTCGTTTTTCATTAAATCTTTTTCCCAAGTATTATTTGACTTTTATATCATCCACCAGCGCAAGTGTCGAAGATGGTATATTAACATTGTCATTCTGTGTGTAACGCTAAAAGAATCATTTCATCACCGCATAAGTTATTAATATTCTTACATCAAATCAAAATCTAAGTCTGCCTGCCCTCCTGTCTATCTGACTGTTACATACACAATAATTGACAGATTTCAATGAGTATTTATTATAACTCCATAAAGTTTCTTCTTTGTGGAAAAATCAGGTATAAACCTGATAAATCAAAATCGGTTAAGTAGAAAACGTTATAGCAAAAACATAATTATGTTTTTTGAATGTATGTGTGTGTATTTACGGAACATAACGTGTTCATTTCACACTCACTTGTGGTTAAGAAATTGAAAGAAAAGGTTCCTGACTGGAATGCTTCTTAAAATTTATAAACCATAGTTTTCTAAAAAAATATTCTTATTACATAATTGATTTGTAGCAACTGTGCGAATTTAACTGCTTACTTGTTTTAAATTGAATACGTCATTCTCACGAATTAATTGTTATTTTCCAATTATATTCTAATATAATTGAATTCTATATCCATTCGACTGAATAACAAACATTCTCACATACAAAATTTAAATTAAACTTATTTGACCATAATCAACCTTAATTATATTGTGCAAATGATAAATATTTTCAAATAATTATAGAATTTCTTTAAATCCTACATGAATGTAAATAGTTCTAATTAGAGACAGATATATGTAGTTCATTATTATAAAATCGACCACCGCAATTGGTGAGTGAGGGTATATTAAATTTTTCATTCTATTTGAAGCAAAAAGGAATAGAAATGAAAATGACTTAATTTTTTGAATGATCAGTCAACAATTTTTGTATCTCGCGTGATTTTTATTACACAAACAAAAAATAAATACAGTATTGTTTGAAAATCGAAGAAAATATTTTATATTATATACCATTTTATAACACGCGTGCAATAACACATAAATTAATTTATATTTCCATGGAAATTATAATACGGTAAAAACTATAGAAACTTTAAAATTCACTTTATCTTTTTTTGCATTTTCTACGATATCCCCGTTTCTTTTGAACTGAGTACTCTTTTTTGGCATTAATTATAAAAAATTCGCGAGTATCTTATCTCTTGATTACTCCAGACAAGTCCTACTCAATCTCACTCTTTTAAAATTAAAATCTAAATCTAAGAAAGTAAAGTAAAAATGACCGAGTCCAACAAAAGTATATGAGGTAGGAGTGTTTCGGTTTTGGGACGTTTTTTTTTTCTGGAACATTTTAGCCTCCATATGTAATGCTATCATTTAACCCACTTCAAAAATTAATTCTAAGCATATACATTTCAAATAAATGTTAGTTTCACAATAATGTTTTGCACACTTTAGAATAAATTGGAAAATAAAATTATACAAGGATCCTTTACAACTTCTTCGTAACTGCCATTTTTAACAATCATTGTGGTCTAGGGTATTATATAATGCGGCTTGTTAGCTATTGGGTTCATAATCCCCGGATTTGAGTCCCATAAGGAACACCTCCGTTATCTTTAAGGGAGAGATTGAGTGCAACGCTTGTATAAGTTTTGTTATACAATTTATGCTAAAAAGTATGCGTAAGTTTGTAACGCACAGAAAAAATATTGCTACCATCACTTTTAAGTATACAATTCTATTCAGAATCACTTTTTGGATCGATTCAACGATTCCCGTCCGTCTGGCTGGCTGCCCATGAATAAAATACAATTTAAGAAATATCTTGACTTGGCATGTGTCACTATATGACCCAAAGACGATGCCTATTGAAATTGGCGATGCTAGGTCCAATATTTCACCTAGGCCCCATATAAATAGCCTTCCTAGAATGGGGTTTTAAGGTCATAATATAATGTGATTTTAACGAAAATTTGCACAAATCATGTACTAAAATGAGAGGTCCCATAAAACCGGGTTTAAATCTTACATATGGGTTGATATCGTGATAAGACTTGTCAAATTAAGACAAACATAAGCAAAAAACAATGTACGAAGCTCCCAGAAAAAGTCCTTTTAAAGCCCATAAATCCTACTTACATATCAATACTATAGTATATTGCACTCTTAAGAAAAATCTTTAAAATATATTTATAATTTTACCATTAATAACCAACCATGTGGTGTAGGATTTTAAATAGTCGGGCTTGACCAACTATAACTTTTACTTCTTTGTATGTTCGTATTAAAGCCAACTGTAACTTTCTCAATCCATTTGTAATTACTAATTTAGTCTTTTTTGGTTAGTTACGTCATTTTATCAATTAATTAACTTATTAGTTGTGTAAAATTGTATTTTCATTTAAGACAAATAATAATTATTTATATTTTCCTCAAAATTATAATTCATATTGATGAGTGTTTGATTGAAATAATGTCCTCAACTGTCAAATAATTACAAACAATGATAAATTGACAAAATGCTTGATACAATTGTATAATAAGTAATCTTTACCCATATAATGACAAATACATACATACACACAATACAATTTTGTAATGCTTACAAATATTCACATTATTTTATACGTTTGTGGTCGTGTTTATATGTGTTAAAAATAAAATAACATTTTTATATTAAACACACACACTCACACATAGATTATGTGGCTTTATTAACTTTCAATTAATTACTGGTAATAAAACAATATTACACTCGTTGCAGATACATACAAACGAATTTATATCTCTATTTTAGTACAATATTAATTAATATCATGTGTTATTATTCTGTCTTAATGTGTTAATAAAAATATTTTTTATATAAATATTTTAATAGGAATTTTTATTTAAAATTCTGTTTGTTTTAATATAAAATTTCCAAGAAAAATTTTAATGAGAAATTTTATTTGATTTTATAGAATCTTAATAATGTAAATTTCGGTATTTGTATGGGTAATTTTACAAGAAATACAATAAAAGAGGATTTATTATTTCTATTTAATTATAAAATTTTTGAAAAAAATAAATTTCTGGAATTGTAATTAATAAAAGATATCTGTACAAAATTTTAAAGAAAAATGGATTTGAATAGTGAAATCGAAAAATACTTAATATACATGTATGTTCATAAAAACGTAACAACTAAATTTACAGTTAATATTTTTTATTCGATTGAAATTATTACCACAATTTACACAAAAACTACTTTTTTAAAGCTTAAATCGCTTGTGATGAACCTTTTTTCGAAAACCCATCCATTAGCCTTTTTATAGGGCTTTCTGTTTCTTTGATCGAACAGGTAGTCCATATCTGTTTCAAATGTACCACACTTTTGGACAACGTTCTACCTCTCTACTGGCTTAAGTTACGAGCAGCAGTTTTAATGTTGGTGCATGCGACTTTTTAAGTACTTTTTTTAAATTGCTACTTTTTGTCACCTTTTTTGTGCAACTTTTTGAGAAATCTTTGAGGCAACCAAAAGGTTGGGTGATTTACCTGTCATGTTAAAAATACAAAATTATTGGTTTTATACCACTGAATATCTTTTCACCATATTTATAGGATGTGAAGTCAGGCCAAAAATAACAAGACTTTTAATATGGTTCCCTGAAGTAAATTTCAGTATTAATAGCGCCCATTGAAATAAAAGACTGGCTTCTTTTGCCACAACTGAAAATTGCTTGCCATAACAAGAACGTTTTTAGAAAATTTTGATTACCAATTATATGCAACAGACATCGGCTAAAGTAATGACACCTGCCAAGATTCAGAAGATATCTTGTTGAATGGAATTGCGACGTGCACAAATTTTACAAAGTTTCATCATCGTTAAATTGAATCAGAACTTTGCTCCGCAAAATGTTTTCAAATCGATTTTTTTATATCCCTCACCACAAGTAAAAGGTATTTTAAGTTGGTCATTCCATTTGTTACGTCAGGAAAGTATCATATAAGGCCTCACAACGTATATACGTATATATTCTTGAATCATATCAAAATCAAAGTCCATTTATACATCTCCGTGTCGTGTTCATTCTTAGAACTATTTTGATAAGTAAAATCATCTGGCGGTGTTGGGAACGGACTTTCATATTATAATTGTTTCGCGTTTTTTGTGCTCTATACTGTATGTTGAGATTGATCACTTTTATTTCACAACATTTTTTCGTGAATTCTTGTTATACCCTCCACCATCACAAGTAGTGATGGGGGCACAATAACTTTATCAAGAAGAAATAATCTCGGATCCCATAGTGGAAATATATTCATTCATAAAATCAAAATCCGAGCTAATCTGTCTGTCCGTCCGTGTGTTCAAATTTGGTCTGAATATTTGTGATAGAAGTTTCGTATTTTAAACCAGTAAAATTGGTTTTGTATATTAAAAGATATAGAACGTTGTCTGAGGCGACCTCTAAGTTCATGCGAAGATCTTTCATGAGATTGTCAATTATAAATCTGCAGCTAAGAATGAAATTTGGCTTAATATAAAGTCACATATACTTCAGTACCATTACAAAAATTAACAAAATCGGTTCAGAAGAAGTCATAACCAAAATATAAAAAAAATTTACTCATTAAGCGCTCGTGTGTTATTTTTTAGAAAAATTTTAATATATTGCACACTTGTATGTGTATGTGTTCAAATAATTACGTATTTCTTTCACACGCATATGTGGGTCTTAAGCGTTCTTACTTGTTAATTAGTTATCTTCTTTCAGATATATTCAAAGGAAATGAGATTACAAAAATATTCTTTGAAAATTATTTCTTCATTATTAGCAATTTCTATTTTTCCCATTTACGTATCTAAACCGAATTTAGTTCCAATGAAAAAAATTCAAATAAATATTATATGTGTGTGTGTTAAAAAAGTTAAAATTCCTTGCTTGAATGTTAATAGTGTGTGAAATTTTTGTTAAAAAATTGAATCAAAAAATCTTTTGTTACAAAAATAATAGAAAATATAGAAATAATTCATTAGGTCGAGATTAAAAACCAAAACAGTTTTAAGACTTTTTGATTTTTTGATAACTTTTACTTCAAATTTTTTTTAATAATTCCTATAATCAAATATGTTAAGTGAAATACAATAGTCTTTTTTAGATTTGAGGGACAATTTCCACAAATTCAGTATTTGTCCCTAAAGTTTATTTAGTAAAATGACTGCTACCCTATTGTTAGTTTAAATTGAAAAGTTAATTGAAATCATGTTATTTGAAATTTATATTTCCTTCCAATTTCCAATAGAATTCTTTTTCTTCTATTTTCTATAAAAATAATAAGAATTTTTTTTCGTTTATAAACGAAATCAGATTTTTTTCTGTATTTATTTTGCAAGAAAATTTAATATAAACAAGGAAGAATGATATATTCGGCTATGCCGAATCTTAATACACTCCACCACTATATTGAAAAAAGTTGTCCAATTTTCTGAGTTGAGACCCAACTAGATCATATTTTATTGCTCCATATGTTAAAGACACTTTAAAAAATTAATCAAATTAAAACCATTTTGTTCCAAGTGGTCTTCAATGGGAACTACAACAAAATAATAGTGATGATTTGAAATTAAATTGCTTAATCCAGAAAGCTGCCTTATATGATATTTGTAACAAAATATGAAGCGATATTGGTCAGATTAAAAACATTTATTCAAGACAGTTAGAAAAATAATTGTGCCGAATTTCAACAGAATTGCTCATTCTTTTCTAGTTTTATAAGATCAAAACTATTTTCCGGAAAGCAACGTTATATGGGATCTACAGCAAAATATGGACCAAGATTCTTCACAATAATATTTTACATTAAAGGTAATTAAAAACATCATGGAATTGGTCTTTATATAAGCGTTTTATAAGCTCAAGCTTGTTTTCCGGAAAGGGACGCTTTATATAGGATTAAGCAAATTTCAATAAATTAACTTATAAATTGCGACCTATATACACACAGATTTGAGGTGTATCAAAATGCTGCACATTTCAGCCCATATTTATTTTTTCAAATGATCCGATTTTGATAAGTTTTTCCACGATGATAAAATATGTTTAGCTGTATGTTATAATTAGAACCAGTTACTTTTTGTTGAAATAATTAGAAAAATTATTTATAAATTTTTGAGATTGCATCAGATATCGGTTTATAACTTTCTTGATAATGAATGCTTTTAAATAGGAAACTGCTACGAACAATAACAAATAATGTGGCCGAATTTTATTGAATTCAGTCAGTTATTCTGGGAGAGAAAAATTTTTTAACAGACAAACAGGCAGGCAGACAGGTAGACAGCCGGACATATCTAAATCAACTCAGATTTTGATTCGATACAAGTATGTATATATACTTAATGGGGTCTGGGATGATACATTCTTGGTGTTACAAGCGGAATGACACATTTAGTGTATTCTCAGCATCACTTGTGTTGGTGGAGGGTATAAAATTTTAAGAATAAATAAATAAAAATAAAATAAGAAAAAATTATATAAAATAATGAAATAAATTGAAGAAAAAAAAACAAAGAAAACTATATTTAAATGTTTTTACAATTTCTAAAATTTTATATAAAAAACAAAAGAAATTTGCTTTTGATTTTATAAAAGCCACATTTTTAAATTGATCAACCGGAATAAATGTACACAAAGGCAGAAATTTGAATTTTTAAAAATTTAGTTATATTTTATTAAAAAAACAAAAATAATGAAAAAAAAAAATAACTGAAAATATTTCTTGAGAAGAAATATCTTAATTTTTATACCCAATTTGAAGTAAAGTAAAGAAACAAGTAGAAATTAGCAAACACCACATACACTGATTCATATTCCTTTAAACGTTTTCCTCTATTTTTGTTTTATTTGTTGTTATTCTCATCCCAAAATGAAGTTGTAGTTTCTTTTAAGATTTGTTTCTAAGTCTTGTTGTTTGTCCTTTTCATGCTATAAAATGTTCTTGATGTTATTTCTATAAACTCAGACATGAAACCTCATTATCATTTGGCCACCTCGGATATGACGAATTTTTAAAAAATTACTAAAATTTATATATGATTTGATTATTGTTTTTTTGTTACTATTTTACATACTGCAAAAAATACACGTACAGTTTTAAATATATTTAGACCAAAGAAAATGTCTTTTTTGGGTCCAAAAAAATGTCTTAAATATTTAATAAAACGAGATATTATTTTGAAATAGAAATTTATTTAGTTTTTCTGAGGAGGAGAAATTGCCAAAAAAGTACCCTGTTTAAATAGAAACATTTAATGGATACCCACTCAAGAAGTCTGGATAGGCCAAACCTCTTCCAAAGTTAGGGTGAGCAATTTACTGAAAAATATTGAATATTTTAAACCTGTTTTTCCCGGATTGGAATTTTTGGTAATTTGAAATGAAAAAGTTGAATGAGTGAAAAAGAAGTGGAAAAAGGTAGTTTTTTCCAACGAAAAGAGCTTTCTTAATTAGACGGTGCTGACTCATACTCAATTTATTGATAAGATTTGTGAGTAAAGGATGTTCCGATTTCAAAATGATATTTGGCGGTGTTATGGTTTACGTTTGATAATAATCTACATTTTTTTATGTTTTTAATTCTAAGAAGTTATCTCAAATATCGGTATATAACTTTTTTTCCTATTTTGTCAAATTGAAATGGGAAAAAATTGGGCTCTGCTAACTATTGTGAGTGTAAGCGTGCCGAAAACATACAGGCTGATAATCGATTCATATTATAATTTGATGCAAAAATATGAATAATTTTTAGGGTCTTAGGTAAATTCCTTTTTAACGTTTCAAATGGAATGATAAGGATAATATACCCTCATAATCGCTAGTGGGGAAGGAGAAAATTCTTCATTACTCTCAGCTTTCCCCTTTTATGTTTAATAGCAACAATTAAGAATGTTATATTTGGCTATGCCAAATCTTCAATACCCTCCACCACTAGTATCTAAGAGATAAATATATTATGTTTCTTATATGTACATTATACGCACATACACACTGACATATATATTCACATACGCGAACAATATATGAGAGTATTTCTTATATATAACAAAGAATCCTTTATGAGTCATCAAATAAGTTATATTTTTGACTAAAACTTTATTTCCGCTGATCCGATTTTTATAGTTTTTGGAAAAGTAATGAAGTACATATTCTAATTTGGCGACTAATAATTGATTATTTTACGAAAGTTCTTTGCTTTAATTTGGAGGTTGTCTCAGATATCGGTTTATATCTCTTAAGATACTGAACCGATTTTGCTGAACTATAGCAAATATACAGGCCAAATCTCATTAAGCTCTGTTAATTATTGCGACAGACAAACATTGCTAAATCTACATTCGATTTTGCTTTGGTGCAAGAATATCTATAATTAATGGGGTCTCAGATGATTCCTTGTTATCGTTACACTCTTCACAGCTTGTGATGTTGGAGGTTATAAAAAAACTACTAAATGTTTTAATAAATAATTTTTTCTCTTTAATAAAATTGTTCAAAATATTCATTTAATTGGAATAAAAATATGAATAATATACATTTTTTCCATGATTTTTACCCTCCAATTAATATACAACTCACAGCAGTCGATAAATATTTATTACAAATGAAAAATAAATTTGAATTATTATGAGACCACAAATTCGTTTACATATTTTTCTCCATTAAAAAAAGTATGCAAATTATGGCAACGAATTCATTTTTAATTACTTCAAATTTATGCAACTGAAATGTAAAGAATTTATTTATTATTTTTTTTCTCGTTTTTGTAATGAAACCAACAATTTTAGTTCCCTTTTTTCTGTTTTCTGCTTAAATTTATTGACAAAACACCAATAAGCCAAAAGATAAATCATGACTCATCTGCAGCGTTAACAAAATGTATATTGTGTGACATACGGGAGGGAGGGGGAAAAAGGAGATTACGTATAGCAGACGAAAAAAATATATATTTTAAATAAAATTAAATAAAATTGGCATTTATTCGAAGAGTGTGTCACAGATTTAGTTATTTTCATTGTCGTTTATTTCATTGTTATTTGTGATTGTATAAAATACAATATCAAAAATTGTTTATACCCTACAACACCATAGGTTGTGAACCAAATGCAGCCCACAGTTTTAAATGTATCTTAATGAAATTTGGCATGTGTCGTTATTTTGGCCCATAGACGACTCTTATTGAAATTGGTGATGATATTCAAATGTCCCTCCCGGGATGCGAGTTTAAGTGCACAAGATTCCCAAATATTATATCTCAAACGTCCCATTTTCGCATCTTATATATACGTTGGTGTTATCAAAAGAATTGGTAAAATCAAGGAAAAATATAAATCGGTGTACGAAGTTTCACGAGGGTCGGTCTATAATTTCTTATAGTTCCCATATAACGTTCACAAGAAAAATCCTTTTTGAACACACTACATGGATGATACTACCAGTATAATATAATGCACTCTTTAAACATAAATTAAACAAGTAAGTCATGAGTAACTATCTAATACCCTACTCCACATGGGAGTTATGAAAAATTAATGAACGATCCTCATATAATGAGATTTTCTGATTATTTTTATGTTTCATTGTTGTACTAAGATTAATGTTAAATTTATGCATTTAAAAATTAAATTTTTTGGGGGAAGTTATATGGACCAACCCTCATATTAATTTGTACATCGATGTTTGCTTATGTTTTTTTTTTTTTAATTTGACCAATTATTATTACAATACCAACGTTTAAGTGAGTTTTTTTCCCTTAAAATAAATATGGTAATAATGGACCGACCTTGTATATTTTGGCACGTCGTTTTAGAATATTATAAAATTTTGCCAAACTTTGTTTAAGTCGCTTTGTATTTCGAATTTTTATGTTCTGAAAACCCAGTTCCGGGAAGAACATTTGAATAGGAGATACTTGAAATTTTGAACCGAACATATCGAATTCCAATAGGCTTCGTCCTTAGGCCCAAATAATAAAATGTACGAAAATTCATCAAGATATTTAAAAAATTGCGACCTGAAGACTGTTTACGATGTTTACATGAACAGCCAGCTGTTAAATCTACTCAGAAAGTGATTTTGAGTCGATCGGTACACTTAAAGGTAGTTGTGACACCATTTTCTGTATGTTACAGTATGTTACAAACGCTTACTACCTCAACCACCTTTGGTTAAACATGTAATATATTCATTTGTGATAGCTACCACTTATAACCAAAAATGTGGTGTAGGGTATTAAATAGTCGGTCTTGACCGTCTATAACTTCTTACTTGTTTTATATAAAGATATAAATAGAGAGATTTATGATGTATATGGTAGTTATAGGAAAATAAAATATTTATGAAATAAATTTTATTGGAACTTCTAAGTCTTAGTTTCGGATTAAAAGTAGATTTTTAAAGTTTTTCATTTAAAACACAATACATTTTGCCAAATATTTTCCCCTAATTAAGTTTTCGGTATTTTTGTAGGTAAATAAATAAAACGAAATTATGCACAAATTATATTTCTTTGCCAAGAAAATTCTTTCTTACTCAACTATGCAACATGAGGAACAGCTGTAAATTTTATTTATTCATTCTGGTCTATTCGAACATATTTTTTGTTTTTATTTCCTTAATAATGATGACGTGTTTTGTACTTAAAATTTTTTATAATAACAAAAACAAAAATATTAAGAAATTTTCAACAGAGCGAACCGATCTTTTTGAAACTTCATTTTATAACAATTCCGCCGATAATTGTGAATTAGTGTATTTTAAGTTAGAATGATTTTTTCTTAAATACATCTGTATGTTATATGAGACTCATGAAATTATTTTGCATATAATTTTTGTCTTCTAAACCGATCTTGATGATTTGTGGAATAGTTGAAGGACATATCTGTGGCAAAAAGTAAAACAACATTAATAATTTTTGAACATTCAACGCAACATTTTGAACCTCAAAACGAAGTGTGAACAAGTAAGAATGTTATTCGGTTCACTACCCTTCACCACAAATGCGTATGAAGTAAATGCGTTATGTTTATAGTTGTCAATTTTAAGATAGTTTTTAAATTGAACTTAAAGGTAACCTCATTTATCGGCCTATATCTTTTGATATACACAACCAGTTTTGCTGGTTTGAAAAAAGAAACTTCTGGGGCAAATTTTATTGAGCTCTGTCAGTTATTGTGAATATGATCGTTCCAATAACAGACGGATTTGGCTTAATCAACACAGATTTTGATTTGATGCAAGAATATATATACAAAATGGAGTCTAAGGGGATTCGTTATTAGCGTTACACATGGAGTGACAAAGTTAATACACCCTCTTTACCATTAGTAGTTACAATAACAAATACAAAATTCGAAATTCTTGAAATTTTTTTAAATTTGTCCCAATATTTATTTCATCACGGCTCAAAGTTCGATACTTTTATAAATTGTCTTCCATTCCCTTGTTCTTATTTCTACATGTTGTCACTAAGTTAATTGCTGTGCCATCCTATAGAGAACGAATTCCTAGTCACTGTAGTGACGCCAGTAACACTGTTGTGCAATACGTACTGGAAAATCTTATTACTGACCAGATCATATAGTTTGCACTGCTAGACTTCTGGATTTTTTCCTGAGAGGTTATCATTGACCATTACCTGACAGCAATAATCGTCACGATATTATCTCTTTATCACTTTAGAAGAGATGTCACGTTAGAATGACATCTCATTAGCTTTTCATACATATTTTTCCTTCGTTGAAACAAGTTTCTTCGATGTAAGAATATTCTTGTAATACGATTTCCGTAGTCATAACGATTTTATTTTCTGTACTGAAAAGGTAAAGCACAAGTGATCACGGATTCAACCGTTAACGGTTAGACTCTTATTTTACTCTGAGCTTTTTGAGTTCTGTTCCTCGCAAGATCATAATTCCTTACCAAACAAGAGAGATTTTTGAAACGACATTTCAGGTATTTTACCGGAATTTCAATAATTCTGTCGGTCCATGTTCAAGAGTCTCCTTCACAGTGTACCTAATAAGCATCTATTTTGGCAGTTGTCTTTAAGATGCTTTCTACCATATAATCTTTTGTCTTTCTTCTCTAATATATTTGAATATACTAGACATGAGTCCCTACTTATAACTAAAGGTTTTACTTAACCTTTACATTTAATTGTGCTATTATTATCCTTGAATCATTCATTTTCTTTGCAACTAGTGGTTCAGAAGAGTAAAAGTGAATAACTCTCTGCCAGTATTTTACTTATTGCTCTGTGCTTTGTAACTATATATACTCTGAGTTGTTTTTTATTACACTTTTTGGGGATTCTCATCGGAGCTTTCTTACCATTTTCTTGATCTAAGCTAATAAGCTCATGAAAAGCTCAATAATCAATTAAAATCAATTACTAATTAAATCGATTATATGAATTTCAAGAATCTTCAAAATACTACAAATTTTAATTTGTTTGTTAAAGCATTTTCATCAAATATAGGTCAAGTTCGACCGTTCTTATAGATTTCAAAATATATAACTTTCAGTGATACATAAAAGATCAAAATCTGCCATTATGTTAACATAGACTGGCGTACTTATCTTAATGAAAATAAAGCGACAACGACAGCAACAACAGATGAATTCTATGAATCATCACATCAATCGCATCATATATTGTTGTCTAATGCCGCAACAAAAAAATTTTTATGTTGTTTTTTTTTTTTTTTTAGATTTATTCTATGACAATGTTTTCGTTTTTATAGTATTTAGTACAGCGTAGTCAGTGTTTTGGCCCAGGAAGATACATAACTACAATCACACTTTGATTTTATACATAGAAGTTAATATGTTGAAAAATTTATATAAACAATATATAAACGTATTATAAATATGAAAACCTTCTTGGGGATTGGGCCACATACGGTAGCTTTAATTAAATGAGAACTAATGATTTTTTTAACAACAATCTTGAAATTTTTCGTCTGAAATATCGGTCTATAATTTTTTCTACGAGACAGCTTTAGCTGGTTTTAAAATTATTCTGGGCGTGAGAATATTTTCTGCCCGTTGAAATTCGACTTTGGTTTGAAGTCAGAATATATACTAAACAGGGCCTAAAAATACTACTTCTTGGTTTAAATACGTTAAAATATCTTCTTTACCACTTATTAATATTTTAGGTTTTATAGGAGTCTGATCCCAATACGAAGGCAATCAGAGATTATGAACTCGGATGTCTGATTATTTATTTTTATGTTTTCTATATTATCAATACTGCTTATTAAGCTAATTGTTGGAACTGCTTTTTGTGTGATAGCTATATATCAGAGTTTTTTCACCTTTTATATTCTCCATCAACCCAAGTGGTGGTTAGAGCATATTTACTCTGCCATTTCAAAACTGAGTAGATTAAGCTATGTCCACCTGTCCGACTAGTCCTATGTCTAATAATTGTTCTAATTTAATGAAGTTTGGCAGCATAATATTCTGTTGTCTTAGGCAGTTTCCTAATTAAGAAAACTATTTCGACCCAATAGAAAAAATTTAATAGACCGATAACTGAGACACCCTCAAAATTCCGTGAAAGAATTTTTCTAATATTTTAACAAAAAGTAACTAGATTTATACAGAATTTATCTAAAACATATAGCTTTTTGTACTGCATCATCAACATCTGATTAATAGAAAAACATTTATTGGTTAAAATAATAAATTTTGAAAAACCCCAAAAAAAGTGTGTCATGTAAGGCGAAATTTTGAATTTAATCTCCTGAAATTTACCATGTGTATGTACTCTAATAAACTAGATTGATCTGTTCACTATTTTATCTAGCCCCAAATAAGTCCTCTTTGCGGCATATGATTTTATGCTTATAAAACTCTTAAAAATATATCGATTCCATTAAAATTTGGCACAATCATGTTTCTGATTCTGGTTAGTATATTTCCATGGGTTTAACTACACAGAACTCTTAAATATAGACCAATCCTGTAGAAATTCGCCATAAACATTTTACTAACTATCTTAAATATATATTAATAATTTGACCAATATCTGTGCTTATTTTGCCACAGCTCCCATATAAGGTACTTTCCCGGAAAATGCGAAGTATTTTAAACTCATACTAATGCTTCCATAATAATAGTTGTGAAGCGTACTCAAGATTCGATATAGCCGAAGCATGAACGCTCCATGCTTGTTAAATATTAATCTTTTGAGCACCAAATTTTGAAACGATATTCTTTCTTAAAATGTAAAAAAAAAATAATACTAATTTTTAATGTCAGCCAGTCTTCCTGATAGCAAAATAGTCACCGTAAAATCGACTCAGAAAGAAATTCTGATTCTTTTAGTAAATTATAAATAAAATTTAAGTTACGTATCCCTTAAAAAGGGTTTTTAAGAGTCGACACAACTGCATATCTAAATCTCAATTGTTTTTTCTTATATACGAATACAATTGCCAGGTAAATGCTATAAACTCTTGGCAAGTTTTTAAATACATATAGTTTTTTATTATTTTATATGATGCTTTTTTGTTATTTTTCAATTCAAAAAGTTGAACTTTTACCGCGAAAACATGTGCTTAGTGGATAAAACTATAGAAAAAATATTCAAGCAAAAAAAAAACAACGCACTTACACATATACATACGCACACTAAAAAGAAGAAAAATGATGCCGCGTGCGAAAAAGATTTATGAGTGCACTTTGTGTTGTCCATAGGAATATTTATACAAATGTATGTAACTATATGTATTTGTATGTGTTTGTATATTTGTAAGCACTTTAATGCTTTTAACCTAAAAAAACAAGATGAATTTTATGCACACTTTTAGCTTTTTTTCAGTCTCTTTGATATTTACATGTATAACCACAACAATAACAACATCAGCAACAACATCAACCAACAATTACAAAAAAAGTGTGCAAAATGAAAACTATTTGTTTTTAAATGGTCAGACTTCAATAACTAATAGCCCAGAGTTGATTGTGGTAGAGTTAGGAAAACGATGAGTTTTGGGTTTATGGAAGAAAACAAAAAAAAAAAAAAAAAGATTATATGTGTTAAACATGATTTTTTTGGCAACTTTTTGGTTGTTATTGTTGAATGACTTATAGCGTTTTTTTCTCTTGGATCTTAAATTTAGTCCATTAACAAGAATATAAATTTTAACGAAAAATTACTCTGTTTTTTGAAGAATTTTAGGCATTCGCATTTTTTAATTGCAGAATAAAATACATAATTGCGCAAGAAAAACTAAAAAATAAAATAAAAAAATTAAATAATTAAAGTCTTTCATGAAACATGTTTGAAACAATAACCGTTTCAATATAACTCATACGCACCATACAATTCGATAGATTCGAATTAACCACAAGTGGGAAGAAGGAATCATCTAAGTTCCCATAAGTTATGTATATTCTTGTATAAAATCAAAAGCTCACACGATTTCTGAGTGTTGTTGTAACAGCTATAAAGCAAGTATTCAGATTCTGCTTTAAATCCAGACCAAGAAATTGTGCCACTTCTATAGGATCTGTCCATTGATTTTCAGAATAAGAGTGGTGGGATTGGCTAAGCAGTTAACAGATGTCATGCATCATTCTTGGCCACATAATGACAGGATGCTTAGTCAAGTCAAAAGTAAGTGGACGCTCGAAATCATATGAATGGAAACAATATATTTTGTATATATGTTGTTGCATGTTGCTTGCCATTCCATGAAGTTTTTCAGAAGTTTTGACTGATTTGCATCATAAACTTCTTTCAACATTCTCACGAGCATCAACAATTTTTGACAAGGAAGTTGTGAAAAATATGCCTGTACCTTTCCCCATCTATTACGCATCAAGAATATTTTTTACAAAAAATTTAAATTTCCGTTCTCTGTTTATGGCTTCTAAAGGTAAAGCAGCATTTCTTTTAGGAGCTTCTTGAGCCGTGAATGTTTTTAAATCTGAATTAGCATTACCTTTTTGTGCCAGATGGTACGAGAACTGAGGTAATACGGCTATTTTCATATCGGATGTTCTGGGAGCTGTTTTGAAAATGCTTGTAAGTTCCGAATATTTGGCTGCTACGATGATTGATTTATAATATGAAATAAATAATTATGAAGTTTCCTCTGCCATATAATATTAAGTTTAATGAAACAGTGAACAGTATTAAGTTAAATGAAAAATTTTGAAATTTATAATTGTATGACGAACATTTTGAAAGAAATAGTCACATAAGAAGTTAAGGGGCATTAAAATTTAGGTTGGATATTTAGACACTTTCGAACGAAATAATTTACCTTAAATAATTCAATACTTAATAATAAATTTTACACTTACATAGTGAATATATTTAACAAGTAATTGCGAAATCGAAAAAAGTGATGTTCTATCAATTTTTAATTTATTTTATATCAAATATCCCAACTTTACGAATTGACAGATATATAACGAACTGCCTGGGCCGATTATAGTTCTCCTTATTGTCCTTATTTAAAAGAAAACAAGCCATTATATATAATTTATATGAGAAGTTGTGACAGTTACAAGTTCATTTAAAAATTCACTTAATTTTACGTGTATGTATTTAATGTCTTTTTCCTTAAGTTGAAACCTAAAACAACAAGTCTAAACATACGTTTTATTGTATCTTTAATTCTGTTTCGTGAAAGAAAACAAAAAACTTTATTAAGTTGTATGTCTTTGGTTGCGAAAAAGTTAAATTATTTTGCAGCATTCAGCTGCCAAACTTAATGCAATGAATGCAGACTTGGAAAAACACGCGGACATTAATATACACATTTAAATATGTATTTAAATAAGTGTATGTGTGTGTATTTCTGTGTACTGTCTCTTTTCATCCTTTTTCCTATGCAAATAATATTATGTAGCAACAAAAATTTGCCACCATCCATTTTAGTGGCAAACACGTTTCGTAAATATTTGTCAAGTCGTACAGCATTTGCCTTTTGACTAGTTTAAGCTTTAATGTTTTCTTTACTTTTTATATACACTTTTGCCTTTTCTTTTTGGCAATGTTTTAAACAACAATACGAGGGATGTGCAGTATTTTTGTGTGTTTTATAACCTTGTTATACTATCTTCTAACAGCAGAAGAAAAAACTGTTCGCTATACGATCAGAAGAGATCAAAGTTTACTGTAGACCTATTGAAGATGAATCTTTTCACTTAAAGTTCACTTTTAAAGAAGTTGTAGAAATGAGGAGGAATAGAAGACAAACATTCTCTAAGCTATTGTCTTGTTCTCCGTCTGGAGGATCTCTTTTAAGTATACCATTCGACTATGAATCATTTCCTAAATCGATATCTTAATGAATTTTAGCACGTTGTATTATTTTGGACGATGCCTCATACAAATGTTCCTCTGGAATATTTAATATTTAACCAAATTAAAAAAAATATAGGACAAAACCAATTTTCGAAATTATAAGAGGGTCGGTTCATAATTTTTTTCTAGCTCCCATATAAACCTCCAGAAAATTTCAAATAAATATTAGTATCTTTTCTTATTTATGCACACATAAGCATTAATAAGAGAAGTCAATTATACGAGAGGCGTTCATAAATTTTTCATTGCAGTTATTTACAACCAAGTTGAGCGAAGTCAATCCCGTTTGATTTGTGTTGTTAAACAAAGTAGAGTTGGAGGTTTTTATTAAGGGACATCTAGTATATCCAACTAATTGCACTCCGGATTTAAAACCAATGGAGAACTTGTGGAGATACAAGCCCGTAAAATTTATCAAATAATGTCCAATTTTAAGAGTAGAGGAGGGTAGTTAAGTTTTGCATTGCATTTTTGGACTCAAATAAGCTGTACAATTGATGACAGCTACCTATGTATCATACCATAACACCACAAGTGCTAACTGAGGGAACATAAATGTAGTCCTTCATAGATATACCTTCATTCATCAAATTAAATCTGGTTCAATTTAGCAATGTTCACAAGTCTTAACTAATGATCTGAGCTTGACGAAGTTTGGCCGACTTTGCGAGGTCTTTATTGAATCATATTGAATCTACATAATTAGTTTATTAAATTAAAATCAATTATAAACTTCAGTCCATTCCCTTTTCTTAAGCCCCCTCCATTTTATTTTAAATCCCACATTTTTGTTATAAATTTAAAGCCACAGAAAAAAACTACATAAATCTCTTTCTTTTTAGCTACTTTTCTTAACACCATCATTTCTTTAGGTAGTTGAATATTTTTTTCTAAACTTTTACACACTTTTTAGAGTTTAAAATGGCTTTTAGTACTTTAACTAGATATATAGTTGGAAAAAATATTGCAGACATACAATAGTAAAAAGAACACACTTCCGTACACCAAAAATAAGAGGAAACATTCTAGATCTACTGTTACGACTTTGGACTACAATATTTACTTAGAGTAGTTTTGCGTAAACTAAGAAAAAAAATATACTTAACATTAGTTTTTAGTTTATTTTGTTTAGACTAAAAGTGTAACATTCATTTTATGCCATAATATTGGGTTATATAAAAAATTGTTGGCAAACATTAATATGGTTTTTGCTATCTATAAAGATGTAAATATACGATAATACAAGTAAAAAAAGCTTTATTCGACTATGCTGAATCTTCAATACACTTCACGAGAAAGAGTACATACATATACACTCACAAACACATGCAAAGGTTTTGAAACTGCTGGAGGGACAGAAGGACATAGCCAACTCGACTCCGATTTTGATTTAATACAAGGATATATACATTATGAGGTCCTAGATAATTTCTTCTTTTCGTTACATACGGAATGACAAAGTAAAAATACTCTTCACCTCTAATGGTGATGGAGGGTATAAAATTTTTTGAATCCACTGAAAAGACTTCATGAGTGATAAAGAATTATACTTTTGTTTTACCCAACAATTTTGTTTCATCTTATAGTTTTCTTATATTTTATGTTTGCAATTTTACTGTACTTTTTGGTTTTTGTATCTAAAAGAGAAATAGATATACAATACGGATATAATAGTATATACATATATATAATATAAAATTCATACTTTTATCTGCAAATGTATAATTATTTTTTATGTATAAAACTTTGTCCACTATCTTCTGAATATTGCCAAATAAAATTTCTTAATATATTTTAATAACAGCACTTTGTTTTTGTTAAATTTTTAACAATATTTGAGTATTTTTTGCATTTATTACAAATGTCAAATGTAATAGGAACAGATATATTCGAGACTAAAATATTTTTGGAATATTTCTTCCATGGAACTTTAAAAACTTTATGACTTTAGAATATAAGTCAGCTTTTATAACTTTTTCTATTGGAACTTCAATTTCGTTTATCGTTGAGCCATACTTTTCTATTATGATCGATAAAGAATGAAATAGAAATAAGTGCAGAAATTTCCCAATGCAGATTCGATTTCTATGAAATTTCTGTTGGTCACAGGTTCTGAAACATTTCTAAGAGTATTTGGAATTTTTATTTCATAAAGACAAAAACTTTTCACCACAAGTGGGTATATTAAATTTGTCATACCATGTGTAATGTCAAAATGGAATCATGTAAAATTCCATAAAGTATATATTATTGTATTGAAACAAAATCAATATAGACATATCCGTTAGTCTGCTGGAAACATACTCACTCCCAGGCAAGTTGTCTGAATTGAATGGAATTTGGCCAAATTACTACTTTACAAGATATATTTTTATAGTTTTAGCCACTTGTGATGAAATTTTTAATCATATTCGGAAAAATTTTCCTTACGTTTTTGGACATATTTCCTGTGCATTAGAATCCTATTTTAATGAGAGCCCAATATCTCTTCACTCGCCATAGATCCGGAGAGTTTGGAAGTATTGTCTCTCTTGGTAAAAAAATATCACATTATTCTTATTGTTGCATTTAAGGGCTTGATTACTATAGTAACAGGATACCAAGTCATGACAGAAATAATTGTACATTGGATATTTTTTCAATGAAAACAACCTTTTTTGTAAACATTCCTTGATGTAAATTTCGGTATTCTAAAATTGACTGCCGCAGCTGCATATAGTTTGTAATATCAATAACATTTTAGGAAACAACAAAAAGTTATTGATAATGCAAACGTTGCTAGTTTCTAATAAAAATTAAGCTCAATTATTAGATCATTTGAAAAAATAATAAAAAATTATTAGATCATTTGAAAGATAAACCGAAAATCAAAAAATTAGTGTACTCAGAATTTTTACTATGCCTCGACACTATTAATTTATGTTTAAATCAGTATGGAAAATCGGGATCAATCATGTAAGATTTAATGATAATGAATGCATTAAAGCATATTTGCATATTTATTTTTAGTTTTTTGCTTCTGAAATGGTGAATTTATTGTAAATTACACCACCAATGATTTTACACAAACCTTTAGGTACAGAGATCGGCTCAGAATAAGTTGCTGAGTAGATTTAACGATGACACATTATAATGTTCACAGTTATTGCAAAATCTTGATAAAAATCAGTCATATTATAAATCTATTGAAATTTGTCGTGTTCGGTTCAATATTTCTGGTAACTCCCATACAAGTGTCCTTCTATCATGGACTTTTAAGCTCATTAAATTCATATATATGAAAATATTTTAATTAAATCTAGCACAAACAGACATTTTAACAGTTCAGTCATACTCTTGCTATATATCAAAAACATTGGTCTACAAATGGCCGTAGCTCACATACACCCCACTTCCGAAATTCGCTTGAATGTGCATAAATAACCAGAAAATTTGCGATGATCGTTTCATAATTTCCTAAAAACCTTAAATAACCATTACGGCCATTACAGGTCAAGTACCCCAGAGTTTATCCATTGACTTCAAGTGGGCCAATCTAACATTGGTATGATGAGTTCGTTAAATCTTGATTTAAATCTCAATTCATCTTTTATCCATAAATACTGCCCACCCATAATAGGGTCTCATTAAAATACTTCAACTTTACTTTTGGTGAAGAACATGCAGGATAAAAAATAGAAAAAACAATAAATTGAGTTTATAGGAATATTTATCAGTGCATATAAATAATAGAGACAATTACAGTTGTTATACTTCGAAAAATACTGTATGTGTAGAATATTTAGATTTCAAACTTTCAGCGGAATTTCACCGGTTTTCAGTAAAATAAACTGATTTTAAATTCAATTATCTCAACTATCACAATTCAAAATTAATTATAAATTTACTTATAGATTTTTCCAATGAACATTCCATTTTTGACCGCAATTAAATCTCTCAAATAATAATTATTTTATTCAAATAAAACTTTAACTCAACTGCTGATTAATTTAATTAACATCTGAAAATACAAATATAAATTAACTACTTATAACTCTCAAAGACCTCATCAAGACATTTAAATATTTGATATAAGAAAAAATATATAATTAATATGACAACTAATTGATATTAACCACAAACAACTGTTGTTGTTTCTAGTTATTCGCAGCAAAACTTTAAATAAATTAAAAACCAAAATAAGTAAATAAAATATTCACTTCTCGGAAATACCTTCATATTTAAGATAAATGTTAAATATTTGGGGTTAAATAAAATAAACTTAACTCCATTTTTTATTCTCCAAACCACTAATAATCACAATATTAAAAGTAGTTGCATATTTAAATATTGTCTGAGGGAAAGAGTTTCGTAATTGTAACTGTGTGGAGAGAATAAACACAATTACAAATCTGTGCGTATAAATTTGGAGACAAAAATAAGATAAAAAACAATTTATTTCAACAAATACATATTTTGTTTTTGTATTAACAATATTTTTTGTTATTGTATGAATTTTTATATTTGTTCTTATACCCTTCACAACAACAAGTGGCGACAAGGTTATATAATAACTTTGTCACTCCGTATGTAACGGCCAAAAAGCCGACATAGTCGATTAAGCTATGACTGTTCGTCTGCTGGAAAAAGTAATTGTCTGATTTCAGTGAAATTAGGTCACACTATTTGTTAGTGTTCTAAGCAGTTTCCTATTTAAAATCAGCTATATGGGTTCATTAGAAAAAAATTATGGACCAATATCTGAAAAGATTCCGAAAAAACTTGTCTAAATTTTTCAATAAAAAATAACAACATTTAAACAAACAGTTACTTATAATAGAATTAAAGTTACAGAACGGAAATTTGCAAAATTTTGATACGCCCTAAAATTTGTCATATATTTTGATACAGTTATAAATCCAAAGTTACCAGATTGTGACCATTATTTGAATATAAAGGGCTTTTTGAAAATGATCCAATTCTATTGAAATTTGTTAAAAATTGTTGTTCCAGCTGTCTTAAATATATACTTTTAATTTAACCAATATCGGTATTTATTATGTTATAGCTTCCACAAAAGGTCTCTTTCCAAATACTTTTTGAGCTTATAAAACTAAAAGTAAATTCAACAATATTTTTTTAATTCGACACAATTAATATTCTAACTGTTTGGAATATATGTATTGAATATTGGTCCATATTTTGCTATAAATTCCATTTAACGCCTCTTTCTCGTCAACAAATTGTATATTTTTATATGAATACTTTGATATGAATTCGAACCAAATATATTTAAAATGGTCACTATTACTTTGAAAACGTGTTACTTTTTTGTCAAATACCGGTCCATTTTTTTTCTATATCTCTCATTTAAATTTTCCTCCAGAAAAACGTAAAACTTATAAGACTTTTCAACTTGAAACAATTCTATTTAAATTCGGCACAATTATTTCTTTAATTTATTACTAATTTATCAAATAATGGACCGAATTTTGCTATAGTTCGCATATAAAGCCCTGTTCCAGAAAAGGGTTTAAGCTTAAAAGACACTTTTCAACTGTCATTTATTTATGAATCTACTTTGACAATCTAATCGACGTTTAAGTTGATTAACGAATGAAAAGTTTTCTGTTACATCAGCTGATACAAATGTTTCCATAAGTGTGAAGGGTTTTTAAGATTCGGCACAGCCGAATATAGGATTTTATACTGTAAAAATTGTACTACAACAAATAAATGGAGCAGCTTTACTATCTCAGCTAATTTATTATCTTTAAATTTGCTAAATTATGTGTTTATTTAAGAGAATGGGAAAGAGTTTAAAGATGCAGAAGAGAAATAATTAGTTAACAAGTTGTAATGCATATTGCACAGTGGAACTTTTTTTAAAACACATTTTAAGAAATTTTTAATTTCTGCATTTAATTGCCTTTAAATGTAAAATTTGTTTACTTTGCGGAAGGAACGATTAAGAAAAATTTTATCAGATACAAAAAATCTCATCACTGTGCCCGTCCGTTTGTCTCTCGTACAGTCATTGTTGGAGGTAAATGACATTTGTTCAGATTTTTGGGTAATTGCTAAGAGAAGTTAATTCAACATGGTAATAATTTAACAGTTAACAAAGTTGAGTTGACCAAGCTAAATCATAATTGATACAATATTGAATAATATTCGTTATTGATGATTTTACATTGTTTTATAGATAGATTTTGCTGACTGATTAACGAATATTTCAATAATTTTGAAATGTAAAAATAAGGCATCTCTTAAATTCGTTGTCATTATCTTACTTAATCACTTAGTCATTGTAGCTAACAATTGTCAATCTTTTGTATATAAAGTCTAATATATTTGTTCTATATTATTTTTCACTTTTAATTGTTTTGTCATTTTCAAATCATATATTTAATTATAAACAATAATTTTATAAATTATTATTCAGTTTCTTCATATATTTATTAGAAGTGTCCCACTGTACATCGTGTCATAGAAGTGACTCACTTAGTAATATGGGTAACACTATTTTATTAGTATTTTTATTTACCACAAAAGTAGGATTTTGGAGACGAATATTAGATTTTTATAGTAATAAAATTCGAAAAATTAAAATCGAACCTCAAAATACTTTTAATGTTAACAATCATATTATGATAAAAACAAGTCTAACGATAATCATATATTGTCTGTCTACAACACATATGAAGTGACCATGACATAAATTGGATTTCTGATTTCCGTTTAAGAGTGCAAAAGGTGCATTTTAAATTTTTTATTTTTTTTTCTTGAGGTGATAATGGAGCTACAAGCTATGAAATATATAAATTTCGAACATTTTTTTCTCCTTATGTGTGAACGTTTTAGCATATCGCAGGATTTCTGTGTGCCAAATTTCATTAAAATTATTTTTATTTATGACTTTTAAGAATTAGAACCTTCATTATGAAAGAACAATGGTTTGTAGAATATATTGAACAATAACCGAGTATAACAATTCTAATTTTCACTTTACATGTATCGTTAAATTTGAATCAGTAAGTGTTTCTCCGCTGTATAACAAATTTACAGATTTACTATAGGGGCAACTTTAGTCTCAAACTGCTACTTTTCCAATAACCTACTAGGAGTAAGAGAATATGAAAAGTTGTGGAGAAACCCCCAAACAGATAGACGGACATAGCCAAATCGACTAAAATTTCCATTCAATTCGTGAATATAAATTGACCTTATGTAAACTTAGATGATTAATTATTAGCTTTATACAAGGAATGACAAAGTTAATAAACTATTTTCACCACTTGTGATGATGAATGGTATTAAAACCATCACACCAAAATTTAATTAATTTTATTTGATACATAAATTCTGAATATTACAAGACTTTTTTAATAGTAACTTCATTAAACATTGCACTATTAAGAAAGTGTAGAAGTAAAGTTAAGAACAGGTCACATTAAAGTCACGTTAAAAAAGAGAGAAAGGGAAATAAATTATAAATATTTCCCAAAATCTGCTACATATAAAACATGTATACAAAATTAATCAGATTGCATCCCAAGCATGGAATTGCCCATATATGAAAAACTATCAACTACTTGAATTAAGTAAAACTAAAAGATAAAAGCTACAATATGTATAATGAAATTGTTTTATGCATCATCACAACAATGCGAAAAAATAAAACAAAAAAAATTTGAAAAAAAAAAAACAAAAACAAAATAGTGTACAAATGAAACTAAATTAAATATCTATTTAACATTAGTTAAAACTGTTGGAAGCTACTTATGTTGTTGCTACCAACCAACCGCACTCAGATAAACATAGAATTGCATTGTTATACATAAATACAATTTGTAGATACAACAACAATCACTTGGCGTTTTTTTTTCTTAAATTTTATTTGAATTTAATAGAATATTTTTCCCGCTCCCCTCCCCCTCATGGCATACCAAAAAAAAATCCCCTAAAGACAATAGAAATTTTTCTCTTAAAGAAAAAAACAAAAACAACAACTAAAGTGTCACTTTGATAGCATCTGTATTATCTGTTAAATTGTTTGTTTGAAAATTTTAATTGCGACTATGAAAACGGCGACGCCAACGATAATGACAACAACAATAGCAATGTTAGCTGTTGTCATCACCTTTATGTGGAATAAAGCTAAACAAACACACTTACAACCAAATAAAGATATTTTTACCTTTGCAGCATTTGAACGTAGCAGCAGTAGTAGTAGCAGCAACACCAACAAATGTTGCTAAATACTTGCTACTCTAATACTGTTAGTAAAATTATTATACGTACGTTTGTTATGTACGAATGAGTAAACATCTCTAGATAACAACTTGCGTTGAGTTGAGGCAAACGTCTAATATAGCGGCCTTTTTTGAATCAGCCATACGGAATACGGACAACAGGTTTTTAGTCTTTTTGTGTGTTTCAATGTGGAAAACTTAAAAACGGTGTTAAAAAGTCGCCAAACTAATAAATTGTTTTTCGTACGCGTTAAGACCAAAAAGTGAAAATAACTACAATTAGAAAAATTAAAGTTTTTACTTATTTAAAACCAAGTTTGTTGTTGTTTTTAATTGGCCAAATTGCTAAAAAATTTATTGAAGCAATTAAAGAATAGAAAAGAGTTTTCAACAACTTAAAAAGTTTCCAAAAAAAATAAGAGTCGTATATATAAAGAAAAAGAGAGAAAATAAAACAAAATAATTAAAATTTTATCAAGTGAAATTATCCAAAGAATTGTGTTATCTTTGGTATCTCTCTAACTAAACAATAACAGATAACACCTGAGGATTTAAATTTGAGATATATTTTTTGAATCCAATAACATTAAGAAAATTTTGCGAAAAGCAATTAAAATGTAAGTGTTCTTGCCATAAATAATCATAAGATTATGATTTTATTTTAATAATTATTAAATAAATTTATTTATAAGATTCAAAGTCACTTATTATTTGTTAGTGTCAACAAACATGTAAAATAAAAATTATAATTCTCAAGGTTTCATTTTCCACTATCTGACTAAATCACTTGTTGAGTGCATCTTGCATTTAGCATTGCTCTGAATAAAATGAATGGACAAAAAAAGTTAAAATTGAAAAAATTAATACGTTTATAAAATATTTTAATTTTGCAAAGATCTTTAGAATTTTTTTAATATCGATTCAGATACTCTAAGGAGTGAGATCAAAAATTCTTAGCATACATAAATGTTAATAAAATGAAACTACAATACCTTTAGTTCTATTTTTATTAGATTAAAATTACTATTAAATTTACAAGTAATATATTTTTATGATTTTAATCACTTCTAATGAAATTTAGAGCTTTTTTCCAAAACCCTTAAAATAACGTTTTTATTGTTTTTTGTCACTTTGCTTGATCAGATAGTCCATCTCCGTTTTAAATCTACCACACTTTTAGACACCTTTTTTAGCTCATCAATTCTCTTTTAACAAAAGCTCAGTATTTCTTCATTGACTACGGGTAGTTTGAAAGATTTGTGGTACAAATACCACATTATTGTTCTTTTACCACTCAAGGGCTTGTTTACCAAAGTTACAAGATTCAAAGTCAGGACAAAAATAAGTGGAAGCATAATTTTTTTTAACATTCCTTGATGTAAATATCGGTATTTATAGAACCTGTTGTGATAAATGATCGGTTTCTATTGCCGCATTTGGGATGCGAAAAATCTGCCAGTACATACGTTTCGTCATTCATTATGCAACAAGAATATATTTTTTAAACTTGACTTCAATTTTCGCGCTCTATTTTTGACCGCAAAATTTTTAGCGACCTTTCTATCAAGAACACGTTTGAGCCTTATGTGTTTTTTAAACCTGCATAGACTTTAGCTTTACGTACCAAATGGTTCAAGCACTGAGCTAACCGGGCTTACTAGATGTGATTCTTTTGCTTTAGAAACATCATGTGGACCTTCTATTTTAACTAGATTTTCTATCAACAGCAAATTCTACCAGTACTATTTCATAACGTTGGAATCAGTTGGATAGCATACGTATGAATGCTTGGTCTACATTTTAAAGGAATAAGTTTGTTTTGCTTAAAAAACTTTAACAATTTTAGTACTTACTTTTTCTGATTCCTCATATTAATTAGATTAACAATATATTTTTGTTTGGCATTAAGCATAATAGCTGACATGATGGACCACTGTACAATAAAAAATTTTTGTTGGAAATAATTTTGACTTAGAAAAACTCCTTCCTTCGTATCATTAGTTTGACCCAAGGACGATGTCTATTGAAATTGGTGATGATAGGTTCCTATATAAATGTTCCTTCCGAAATGTGGTTTTAATTTCAAAAAAGTTCAATAAGTTTAATAATATTCCAAAATGATGTGCCAAATACAACCCCCTTATATCACTTCGAATGCCTTAAAACATATACTTTGGTATTGTGATTAGAATTGGTCAAATTAAGATAAATATAAGCAAAGATTGTACGAAGGTCGGTTCATAATTCATAGCTAACGTTTTACACAAAATTTCAAATTTTTTCAAAATATTAAAAAAAAATTAAATAAAAATTGCTGAACTTTTCAAGGATAAAATAAAGTATAACTTATTGAAACATTTCTTTCGACATCCTCCATTTTTTGCCCATACATAATGAAATATCTATTTAATATACTTATGCATATGTATTGGTTTATTTTTTTATAATACTTTTTCACTTTTAATTTCTAAATAATTATTTTTGTCATTTGCTATATATATGAAACAATTATCTTTTAAATATTGCTAATTATTCTATAAAATCTATAGCAGCAGTTGGTTTTAATATTTTTCGCTTTTTAAGAATTTTATAAAAATATAATTTGTTCTCAAAGACACACACACACACTCGCACACACTTATATGAAATTTTTGACAAATTGAAATGATGTCAAGATCACTGTGTTGGTGCTATAAAATATCTATTGGAAGAATATTCTAGTTTGATAAGACCATAAGATATTTGGCCATGAAATATTAAAAGATCTTTATAGAAAATATCTAACTCATTAAAATGTTTATTTCTTTATTTAAATTAATTAATGAAAGGTGAATCATAAATTTTGAATAAAATAGTTTTTGTATCCAAATAATTATTGAAATATATTTTGAAATATTTTTATGTAGGTTGATTTTAATATGTTTCTATGAGAAAGATTTGCGAGATTTCATTTTATTTTTGTTTTCGAAAAAATCCTACAAATTTTCAAAAATTTTCTTTAAAGTACAGTCAATATTTTGAATAAAAAAATTTGTCATTTTGTTCTTCTTAATTCAGTAAATCCATTATTTGTCTTAATAAAACGTATTTTTTAAATTTTTTCTTATTTCTCAGTTAATATTTGTTGTTCGCTTTAATTATGTAATTGTTTTGCAATACTCATTTAATATGTAGTAAATAAAAAAAAGTCAAGTTTAATTACGAAATTGGTTATATTAATTAATTTTTTAGTTGATTTTGCTCCTATCACCAAAATGATAATAATAATTAAATTAATAAATTTTTTATTTATTTCATTTTAATTGAAAATTAATTTTCATAATTATTTTACGTCACTTTCATGATTGTTTGAATTAATCTTTTTTATTAATTTTATTATTTTTCATGATTAGTTCAATAATATTTACTTTCATCAAAGTTCATTACATAAATATAAACTTTAAATTATAAAGAATGAATTATATAAACGGCAGCCTCCGTTGCGATCCAACAAATTAGACCTATAAATTTACAAAAAGAAGAATAAATGTCAGATAATATCAATGTCATTAAAGTATAAATACACTAAACAAAAAAGGTAGTAAACACAACGAAAATTAACGAAAAATCGTTAATATAACTATTTGTATTCGTTAATAAAAATTTGATGTATAAATACACTGAACCTAAAAAGATAGTAAATATAACGAAAAAAATTTTAGAATTGATGAAAACGAAACCTGTATTCATCATGATAAAATTTTTGTAAATTAAATTGACGAAAAAATGTTCAATTCATTAATAAAAAGGGGTTAATTTGAATAAATATTATTCAATTTGAATAATACATTTTTAAATTGACAAAAATAAATTATATATATTGATGAATATAAATCAATTTAAATATCATATATAAGTTTAATTTACGAAATTTTAGTTGCATTGAGGAATTGAGAAATTGGAATAAATTAATACATAAAATATTTATTATAAAATAATCAGGAAGGGGAGTACTCGCCATTCGAATCAATAATGATTACAGAATATCTAAAGAACTGTAACAGTGAGAATTTTCAAATTTGGTCTCAATAACATTCTCAAAAAGCTGTTCTTCTGAACAAAATTTAAGAAGGATAGGATCAAAGGAGAAGTAGTCCTCATATAAAGCAAATATTGTTTGTCGAATATCTATAGATCTCCTACAGTGAAAATTTGGTCCCAATTACAGTTTTAACACATGTCGTTTTGTGATTTGTGAAATTTCTTTCGAGATATAGGACGGAGAAGAATTTTTTGCAGCAAAATGCACCGGGTAAAAGCTGATTTGAGATATTAATTAGAGAGTTTAGATAATAGACAACTAAAATTAGGATGACGGTGAACCGACCGACTTGTATTTCTAATGAAAAGTTACTTACATGTTTGTTGATCAGCTGATCTTCCATTTGCATTTTAATGAATTTATAAAAAATATTCCTTCAATTTTATTTATATTAGTAAAAATATTCTATAAAATATTTTCCTCCTGGAAACATTTATTCAAATTTACTTTATTTTAGTATGCAGAATTAAATAAATTTGACTGTTATTTTACTTACGATGCACTACTGTCATTTTTACATTTCGTTAATTTTTTAACGAAATTTTATTTAACTAATATCTTTTACTAAAAATGTCTTTTTAATATATTTTTTAGTATATTTGAAGAAAATTCTTCAATTTGAAGAAAAGTTATATTAATTAGAAAAAATTATGTTTACTTAACACTTTTTTCGTAAAGTTCTACGAAAGTTCGACCTACGGCATTTGTTTCAGTATATATTTACTTGTAAATGTTGAGGAGCTTTTCGAAGCAACAATGTATCCCTGAAAATTGATTTTGATGATTTCTCGTAAATTTTTCACAATCCAAGGAGACTTTCAATTGTGAAACATTTCCCAAATCTTGGAGTCATCACAGTGAATCAGTAAACTTAGTTGGAGCCAATTAGCAATAATTTTCTAGAGACAGAAATGGACATTTTGAAGGATGAAAACATAATGACGACAAAGCGATGTGACAGCACTTGCTTCTGTGTAGAATAATGCCTCCTACTGACTTGTAAAAGGAGTCCGGAAGAGGAGTGGATGGACTTGTTTGTTATTGAAACGTATTTAAAAAAAAAAAAACGATTTTGGTTCTATAGAAATTACCTCAAGAAATTCATCTCCAATGACAGGTTTATAGCAACAAACGGCAACCTTCATGAACATCAATAATACAGATGCTATTCGTCAACCGAACTATGTTCGCAGGCATTTCAAAATATTTTTGCTAAAAAAATTTCTAAATTTTTGAAACATTTTCTATTTTGTATTTAGATTTTATTGAAAATTTTTTCAGTGTATATGCAACATATGACTTAAATATATAATTTAGAATTTGTTTCACCAGGTGTTATATTAACTTTTTAGAAATAAAGTTCTAAAAATAAGACAAATTAGCTTTTTCTATAAATTTTCTATTTTATGGATGATATTTATATGAGAAATGAGCATAATAATTTTTCTGAATATATATAATGATCTTATTCTTATTGTTGTAGTATGAAATAAATTTTGTATAAAATGTATTTTTAAATTAATGAAATAATTTTCTTCAAAATGAACATCCACAATAGTTGAAAGAGCTCAATGAAAATTGTCTTAAATATTTGCTTAAGTTCTAAGAAGTCTTCCATTTAAAACTGTTAAAATCGGTTCAGTATATTAAAAGATATAGGAATCCTCTCAGTTATATACTCAAATACTCAGGCAATTTTCATTGAGTTTTTTCAATTGTTGAGGATACGACCATGCCAACTACAGACAGATAAACATAACTAAATTGACTCAGATTTTGATTTGATGCTGGAATATATATGCATTATGGGATCTTAGATGATTCTTTCTTAGCGTTATACAAGGAATGACAAGGTAAAGAAGGCCACCGTAGGCAGTAGGGGTATTATGGCTATGTACAAAAAACGAGCAGAAAAAAATCTGCTATCACCGCTTTTAAGGCATCGTTTAACCCAGGATGACTTTATTAGTCGATTTAACGATATCCTTCCTTTTGGCCAGCTTGCTGCACTATATAATCAACAATGTGATTTAGGGTATTAATTAGTCGTGCTTAACCTACTATAAATTCTTACTTGTTTTGTTACAAACATTTACATTACTCTAGTATAGGTTTATAACAAAAAAGTTAAAACCCGATATCTGAGACAATCCTGAATTCGGTTCTCCTAATGAGAACACGTTAATAAAAAATATGAATATTGTATAAAAACCTACAATTTTAGGTAACTTATATCTAACTTTATGGCATTCTTAATTCGTTATGTCTCCGTATTTTATGAAGTCCATTTATCTCGGCGATATATAAATATTTGATTTTTATATCATCCAGGTTTTAAGTAGCAAAGAGCTTTGGATGATAGGAAACAAGCTGGCTAAATTGTATTGTATTCATATTATCAACCTGACTGTAAGAATGTTTCTAAAGAACATTCTGTTATGGATAAAAAGACTCAGATATTGATGATGCAGAAGTATAAATATTGTTTATAAAATGTTAAAGGATTCCTTCTCACAGTTCTTACTCATGGAATGACATATTTTATTACCAATTGTAGTGTTCCGTGTATTTTGTATTTTTACAGATGTTTATATCAATAAAATTTGGTACAAAAAAGAAACTTATTGAAGTCGATGTTGGTAGCTCCTTTCAGGAATGGAATTTTATACACTTTAAATTCATTAAAAATATTTTAAATAAATTTTATAAAATTTGCTCG
Source organism: Cochliomyia hominivorax (assembly GCA_004302925.2). Lineage (NCBI taxonomy): Eukaryota > Metazoa > Arthropoda > Insecta > Diptera > Calliphoridae > Cochliomyia > Cochliomyia hominivorax. The sequence continues at coordinate 53,722,551 of PYHX02000413.1, forward strand.
AATATCCGTTTAAATTCTACCACACTTTTGGACACCTTTTTATGTTCTTCAATTCTTTTCGGACAAGAGCAAAATATCTCTCCAATTAGCTTGTTTAAATTAGTGACAGTCAATGGTTGGCTTCTTTTACCGCAACTATATATATTGTTTACTTCTCTTTAAGGAATTTTTGGGTCGTAAAAGTTCAAAAAAATCTGACTCCTTAGTATTATTAGTATTATGAAGGTTATACAACAAAAAATATCAAGTTTAACGAGATAAAGGTCTATAATTTCCCACTTCCTAAAATCACTATATGTATTTTATAAATATTATATTTACTAATTTGTTTTTCTCTATTTTCAGGTAAGTGCTTCAAATATCCACTTAATTTTATCTGTAAGTAAAATGATGTTTATATTAATGCTGAATTCTATATTTATTTGATTGATGAACTTGAAAAATTACTTGAATTCAAAAGATTATCAAATAATTTTATTTAATATTTTAATATAATCATACCCCCAACTCTTTTAATACAAAATTTTACGAAATTTTTCAATGTAATATGAACAACTAGCAGACCCGGCAAACTTCGTTTTACAAAAAAATAGGACGTTTTTAGCTACCTTTCCCCTGATCCTATTCATCACACATTTTGTCTAGTAAATCATTTCTTGGAGAAATTAACCAAACAGAAACCAAATATGGAAATTCTTTATATTTTCGATAATCATTATATGCTTTGAGTAGCTCTCATCCAGATCCAATTCGTCCTACGGTTTATTCAGTAAAACAGTTTCTAGAGAAAATAGTTGGGACCAAATTTTGGAACTCTCGCTGTTATAGTTCTTTAGATATTCGATAATCAATATTTGCTTTGAATGGGGGTAAACCTGCCCCTAGTACTACCTGACTATTGTATATTGGATATACCTACATACCTACATACATACATACATACATACATACATACATACATACATACATACATACATACATACATACATACATATATACACACATCCTATTTCTTATATATTGATAAAATTGAAATAAATATTTTAAAGACTTAATATCTTTTTAATAAAATTACTTTCACTTTCATCATATAAGGAATATTGTCCTTATTTCTTTATAATAGAAAAATAAAACAGTTAAATTTTTATTACTCAGAAATCCTTGGGAAATTATAAAAAAAGATATAAAAACATGTTCATGCATGTTTTTTTTCTATAATAATGAGATTAAAATTGCACATTAAAAGAAAACAATACATTGAATAGCAAAAAAAGACGTTAAATAAAATCCCATTATGAAAATTGAGTGTCTGTCTGATCACCATTTTATGACTCTCATTTGAAATGTCATATGAAATTCTATTTACGTTATTTGATTTTCATTTTTTTCTATTTGACTCATTGTCATTGTAACAATTGTAAGAAATGAATGTAATCAATATGTAATATTAGTTCCACCAAAAAGTTGTGACAAAAACAGTTAAAGACTGTTTTTCAACTTAAATTAACATAAAGAGGGAAATAGGAAAATAAAATTGAAGGGTTTCAATAAAATTGTATAATAATGCAAATACAAGATTGAAAGAAAGGAAGAAAAAAAACACGTATTGAAAAAGCGGTGAACGCAAATATAACCAGTGTTGCCAGAAAATTCGTCTCTAGTATCCCCAACCTTTAGCTCGAAGTCCCCATTAGATCACCATTTTCCCTAAATTTTCATGACAATTGACTGTGACAGTCTTGTGCTGTAATTTTATCCTGTATATTACATTTATAAATTCCATCACCACAAGTGTTGATGAGGTTATATTCTGTTAGCCATTCCGTGAGGAAGGAATCAACTAAGGCCCCAAAATTTTGCAAAGAATGAAAATCTGATTCTATTTAACTATGTCTGTCTGTCTGTCTGTCTTCCTTTCTTTTGTTACCACTTTAATCAAAGTAACTGTTATTGTACATAGAAGTTTCCTATTTTAAACTGAATAAGATCGAATAAGAATCAAACAAAAATTAAGAAAACTACTAAAACAAAAAGTAATTATTATTGTTAATATTTTGCAAAGAAATAAAAATCCTCCAAAATATTGGTAAAATCATACAAAATCCTAAAATTTCAAGGAAATCCCCAAATCCCTCGCCCACGAAAATCTGTTCCCATATTTCTCTTAAAATCCTTAATTTGGGGATAAATCCCCACATCTGGCGACACTGAATATAACGTACTTAAATTAACATAAAATCACTTTTTAAAAAGCTGTTACAAATACTTGATGTACTTGAGATATCGCACTTGCAAGAAAGGATTTTTACTTTTTTTAACTCTACAAATATTTTGTACAAATTTCAAGAAAAAAATAAAAAATCAAAATTTTTTCTATTTTTTTATTTCGATTCTTTCCAACGTTTGATCTTAGATTTATTTAAAATCAAAATATTACAAATATAGAAGAAAACTGTGTAATGTTGTTGCTGGAAGCTTTAAATTATTTCTGAAAATGTCTTAGTTTTTATTATTTCTCTCATTTTTATATTTTGCGATTTGAAATGCACATCACGTTTAGCAGATGCGCGACAAAAACGTTATCAACTTTGGCATGATTTTGTAAATAAGTATTACACACATGAGTTTAAATTTATATATTCATTTATATGTGGATGAATTGAGAATTTCTCCAACATCTTAGGATTTAATGTAACGTGTGCAGAAACAGGTAAAAGTTTGCTGAGGATATAAGACTACGCATATTTATTTTGTATGATTCCCTGGAGAGCTTTGATAAAAACATTAGGGTATTTTTTTCGAATATAAAATTACAAATTGAAAAAATCCAAATATCAGGTCAAACAATATTTGGCAACATTTTATATGGTCCAGTATAAAGGCCATATGGTGTAGTTTGATTGATTAATTGAAAAAATATCAATTTAAGCCAATCCTTTTCGCTATAGCCCAATCCATAGACTTATTTCTTTTCCACATAGAGCTGTCTTAGTAAAGGAAGATGACTTTACATTTTTAACTGTCGATCTTTGGTTTATCAATTTTTTAAAATCGTCTGTTAAAAAGCATAAATACTTATTTATATATGAATGTGATTTAACTTTCTGCGTCTTAGTGTCACTATATTGGCTCAGGGACGATGCCTATGATATTGGTGAAAATCGGTGCATTACTTCATTTAGGCTCCAAACAAATCTTCCCCTCGGAATAGGGTTTTAAGGTCATAAAAGTCCTTAATATAAATCAACGAAGTTTGGTACAAAGTCTAATGATATCCTAAAACGATATGCCAAATTACACGAGGATCAATACATTATTTGTCATAGGCCTCATTCAACGTTGAGGAGCTTAAATCTCATAAATATGTTTGTATTGTAATATTGTAATAAAAGTTTGTCAAATTAGAATAAACATAAGCATAACCTTAAGCAAAATTTTACGAGGGTCTGTCCATAATCTCTTCTAGCTCCAATACAGGCCCCCGAAAAAAAAACGCAGAAAAACAACATAAATGTTTATATTCATTACTTTTTGATAGTTATTTATAGCCAAAAATGTGCTGTATGGTATTTAAAAAAAAACGGAAAACAAGCAGTCGCATCAGTGTTGCGGCTATCGATAAAACAAATCGAACAGTCATTGTTCATTGATTCGCTGTTACTACATATACATGAGTGTGTAACAACAGCCAAAATCTATTTCTTGTCTGTTTCAGTCATGACAACCATCCATCTTTCTTAAGATATCTAAATTCACGAATTCTAAGGGGTTGGTTACATGATATATTTAAGTATTTATATCTTAACTGCTTCTTTGCTAAAATTTCTATTCTCCTGTATGTTTCGACAGTCGAATATAGACTCTTTCTACTCCAATTTCCTAGACTGTAGACTCTGTCATATTACGATATGCTGTTGGAAGTAATTGCAAATAATAGCACATAAGTAGAAGGCAGTAATCTCCAGCAGGATATTGTAATCCCTCTGGGTTTATTGATATAAAAAATAGGAGTAAAATGGCTCCCATCACTCACCTATATTTTTATAACAGAATTATAACTGCAGTTATACCCTCAAAAAACTTTCCACTTATTTCTTATTTGTCTGTCCTTTTTTTGGATACGTTCATAAAGGCAGACCAACACTTTTTAAATCCGGGCTGATTTTAAATTTTAATGCCCTGAAGACTGAAAACCATTTTTCTGAATGTGATCTTTGAAGGGAGCTATAGAAATGTATCGGTCGATAGTAAAATGAATAACACATATTCAAGATAGTTAGATTAACAAATTATTTGAGAGTTAAGGGGGCTTTCTATAGAAGCAAGATCAATTTAATAATAACTTAAATCCAGTTAATTTTTTATTAAAAAATCTTTTTGGTAATAAACCGATATAACTAAGTTTAAACACCAAATTGCTTATTATAACAACAAATACTTTGGTCAAGCTTCATTGCATTCTTACAATTATTCTAGAGCTGATAATGTTTTCAATTTTTATTATCGGGACTACGATGATTTGTTCATAAGGATTAACAAAGAAAGGAAAAGTGAAAATTTTAAAAAAGTACACAAACGTCGTTAAATCGTAAATGAGTTGAAAATTTCTCATTTTACGATTTAAGTTGCACCAACGGTAAAACTAAATACAATGCAGTTTTTTAGGATAAATGGCATCTAAATCTTGATTACTTTAAAACTTAATAGTTGTGCCTAATTTAAGAGATTTTTTATTTTAAACCCAACCACGAATATCATCTCTAAAAAATATATTTTTCCACAAAAAATAATATAATTTTATCGGAGTAAAAAATTGTATTTATATTTTGGTAAATTTTATTATACACAGATTCACATATACATACACACACGCATAACATAAATAAGAATATAAAAAATGAAATTAAATACAAAAATATATTCAAACGTGAGTTTGAAGTGTTGGCCTGTGTCACATTATCATGGATGAAGATATATACATATATATCTTTTTATACTTTTATACAGCAGTAAGAAGCATTTTCACATGCGTTTAAATCTTTGTTAAGCATAAAATACCGTTTATTCAGCAAAAGCAGCATAAAATTTAAAACGTATACAGAAACGGATAACAATATTTTTAACACATATACATACACACACACACAATATCCAGCAGTTTCTTTTTCTTTCTCTTTAATATTTTCGATTTAATTTAAAAAATCGTTTACCTATTTTTTTAAAGCTTAAAGCTTTCAAAAATATATATGTACGTATGAAATCTCAATTTGATAAATATTTCTTTATTTAGGTGACAATTTTTTTGTTTACCACGTGCCACAGTGGTTCCAAAACGTTTTTTAATAATTCTGTAATTTTAGAAATGAACAAGTGGACATTTTCGAGGTGTTTTTCTGTTGATTTGAAGAAGGACATGGGTCTAGTGGGTCCTGGAGTCGGGAAATTTAAAGTTGATGACTTCGGGTATGACGATTTTAAGAAAAATTTCCAAAATTATATTTAAGATTTGATTAAAAAATATTTGATATATATATATCGCTTGTAATTCCCTACAAAAAATATGCTTACATGTGTGGTTAATTCTTATAGTTTAAGAGATATTTAGACAAAAGTAAAATTTTGACCCATTTTTGTACAGTTTTTTATGTTTTTTAACTTGATGAGCTCTATTCGGGTCCAAATAATCTAAAATATTTAATATATAGCAAAAAAGAGATTCCCAGTTTTTCATCCCAAAATACCTAAAATTCTAATCTGGATAGAACTTGTGTAAAATATTCACTTTTTCAGTTAATTGCTTATCCTATCATTGTAAAAACATTGGTCCATTACAGATTGCTTGTGTTGATAGCCAATAAATGTAGCTATATACTCAGGGTACCTTTTTAACCGTTTTAACTTTGACATTTTTTTCCTCCTCAAAAAACATAAGAAAAATATTTAAAAATTCCGATAGGATGAACGGTTAAATTGTTTTCCCTAATGTCTTCGGATTTGTTTGCATTGAGAAAAAATCATAAGTTCTGAACGAAATAGATGATTTTAAGGTGAAAAAATGTTATCACTTTTTTGAAAAAATCCAAAAATCTTTTCATTGAATCCCTTAAGGTATATGGTTCTTGCGCAAAAATACTTATAATTTTAACAGAATCTTGACAATATTTTTAAAAATTCTTTGAACCCAAATTAAAAACCACCAAGTTCAAAATAACTAATATAACCTACCCAGAATGAGTCAAAATTTTACTTTGGTCTAACTGTTTTTTAAACTTTAAAAGTTATTCCACACATGTAAGCATATTTTTTTGTAAAAACTATAAAGGTCTATATGCTTCTAAAATATATTTTTATCAATAAATGAAATTTTTGTCGATCGTCATACCCGTGATCAACTTTGGAAATCCACTTCACGGCCCCAAAACCTACTAGAATTTTTTTCCAAATCAATTGAAAAACACCTCAAAGATGCCTGCGTGAATAAAATATGCAATAGTTCCATAACTACAGAATTATTTAATAAAATAAGTTTTGGGACTACTGTGCGTGCATACATATGATTTTTTTTGTAAAGATTTTTGTTGGTTTTATGGTAAAAGTATTTATTTTATATTTTTCTGACACGTTTTAAGATTTTAAGAATCACGTGTTATTTGATTATTGTCAGACAGTCTTTTTAGTAACTTAACTTAAGATTCCATTAGAGATTTGCTTCTTTTGTACTTTATCTCACAATTCGTTTACTGTTAGAATTAAACACATATTTCTTGTGATTTTCACTGTGAACTAAATGAAATTATAGTATTTTTATTCATTCAATTTCAAATATTCTGTATAAATATTTGCATTGTTAAAGAAAAAAATTTTTTGTTCGCTTTATATGTGTTTTTTTTCTCTGAATTAAATAGATTTTTTTTGCCTTTTTTATTTGAAACAAATGAAAACATTATTAAAGTGAAGAAGACTCTTTCATTAAAAGTTGGAAATAATAAAGTCAAAGAATTACAAAATGATTGTTAAGCTGAAAGATCTTCATGTTTAAATGAAATCTATATTTATATATGAACGATTTCTCTTAGACAAACTGTAGGTTTAATGATCCGGTAATCAGTGATGTTGTCTATCATCGCCTCTTCATATATTGGCAGTTGGTTGGTAGACTCTTGTTTATTTACTTTTACCATATTAAGTTGGATATTATTGCCAGCACAATTTCCAATAAAGATTCTGAAAGGCGCCCTCTATGTGATTCGTTATGAACCACAATTACGAAATTACGGGATTTCTTTTAAGAGAAACAATATAATATTAACAGATTCCGGTTAAGAATTAAAAAATATTTATATGCAAAATTTAATTAAGATTTTATGTCACTTTCCACAAATAAATGTGCAACCTATTTTATTGTCAATAATTTTATACAATTTAGAATAGTAGACCGACACATGGACCTGCCATCCATGATTACTCATAATCGTGACAAAAATAAGCTCCACAATATGAGTTTTAGCATAACTTCATATCTTTAGTTATTCTTCTGGGTTTTTAATATTTTTTAACATTGGCTACCTCTTATTTTATACGTATATACACAAACTATCTATTGGATTTGCACCGGGAGACTGGGCATACCATTTCATCACAGTGACTACATTATTCTGAAACCATTATTTAGCTTTTTTTCTGGTATGTTTCAGACTTGTGTCTTGTTGCATGATCCAAATCAGTGGCATTTCTTCAGACATTTTTACATATTCTGATATATCCATAATTGTTTCAATACGACAACTATTCCACAGACAGTACGAAAAGCACTCCCATACCATAACACCACTATTCCCTGCCATTAAATTGTAGGTTACTTTATTTCTAATCATTTTTTTTTTTCATTTTTTATAATCCCATAATATTTCTTATTTCGGGATAAGTTGGTTTATCAGTACCATGCCTTTTGATGAGTTCATGATTTAAAGGGTTATGCGTTAAAGGAAGGAAACACTTTCTAAGGCAAAAAGGGGCCTTAAACTATAGCAAAATATGGATTGTCAGCTTTAAGACAGTTTGAACAATAATTGTTCCGAATTTCAATAGAATTAATTTATGTATATGAGCCATCTTTACCCTATGCCGTGAAATTGCCTAATAAAAGAATTGTAGTAAAATGTGTACTCATAATGGTCAAATATATAATATATATTCAAAACTGTTAGAATAATAACTGTGTCAAATTTCAAAGAACTAGTGTCACTATTTAAGACTTATATAAGTTCAAAACTGTCTTCGGAAAAAGGTCTTACAGGAATGCTATAGAAAGATATGATCCGAAATTGGTCAAGTTAATACATACATTTAATTATTTTATTGTAAGCGTGAGAATATAGGCTATAAAATAAATGTGACTATAAAAAGTTCCGATGAGGCCAGGAAAAGGGGTACCGCCCATACAAAACTAATATTGATTAGCGAATATCTAAATAACTATAGCAGTGGGAGTGCTTAAATTTTCTATCAAAGAACTGTTTTCCTTGACAAAATGTTGGACGAATAAGGCTAGGGGAAAAGGTCTTCTCCGTACAAAGCAAATATTGATTATCGAAGATATAAAGAGCTATAACAGCGAGAATTTAAAATTATGCCGTAATTATGCTACTGCTACACTAAAACAATATAAGGCTGATAGAATCAAGGAGATGTACTCCGAGTACAAAGCAAGTTTAAAGTACTAATAATTTGTTTAAGTCATATGATAAAACAATACTAAAGTTTGTTTTGGGCCAGCAATGCCCTTAAAAAACCGGAATTTGCTAGTATTCTATATAAAAACACAAAATAAAAACATAATTCTTTTAATATTTTTCATAATATTTTAAATATTTTTAAGCAAGAAATTTATAATGAAAATACACTCTAAAAGAAACTAAATAAAATTTAATTTGAGCTCTTCAAGTATCCTTCCAAATTGCTTTTTTCAGTATTTCATTTTTTCATTCGATTCATAACAAACAAAAATATTTAAGTGCCCATTGATTCTTTCAATTATAATTCATTTTATTTGTTTTTCTATTTTATTATTTTTAGATTTTATCGGATACAATTTCGCGTAAAATAATATTTGTATAATATTTTTTTTTTGCATTTTAATTGAATATATATACAGTTAAAACAAAGTCAAGTAACCATTATTATTATTATTTTTTCAATATTTGCATTACAAAAATGTCATCAAATGAAAAGAGAATAAATAAAACAAAGACACAAAGTAAAATTATGGAATAAAAAATATATAATTGAAAAGGACCATTCATTTAAAGAATAAACAATAACAAAATTGATTTTTGTATGAGGTTACAGTAATGGTGGGAAGAATAAGGAGAACTTTATTTATCTTTTAGATTCATTTTTGAGTATATTTGAAGTTTCTTCATCTGACAGCAGTTTTTGGAAATAGTTTCCAGAGATCCGATATTTGATGATTTTTTAAGGGTTGAAATCGAATTTTTTTTAAACACGTTTTTCATTCAAACTTCTAACCCAAATAATACTTGAATTTTTTCTGATCAAGTTACTTTGTTAATCTGATTTAAATGAGCGACGACAAGAAGTGCATTTTGAAATATTTTCAACAAAACCCAACTTGGTCCTATAAAACGATGACCAAACATTCAAAGGTCTGCAAACTGTTTCTAATGTTATTGAACAGTATCGAGAGAACTTGTCTTTTAATAGAAAGCCTCCACATGATGTTTCTAAAACCGAAAAATAGAAAACTTAATCAAAAAAGTTCCCAACACATCAGCACGGTTAGCTTAGTGTTCGGACCATTTGGCACAAAAAGTGAAAGCTAATGCATAAAAGTCTCAAAAACTCTCAGAAAGCAAAGCAGCTAAAAATATTTAGGCCACGGAAATTAAAGTAAAATTTTCTAAGAAAAAAATTTTTTTCATGTTGCATACGAATGGCAAATCCTATGCTCTGACAGATTTTTCGCAACTTTCTGGTCAAAAATGATGCTGGGGGAAATGTTGAAGGAAAGCTTTATACAGAAATTTCCCAAAAAGTTTTTGGTATAACAAGTAATATGAGTTACGGCAAAATAAGCATATCATTTGCTGCAATGGGCTCTACAAATACCGAAATTTACTGACTGCTTTCATTTATAAGACTTCGTAATGTGTCCACTTACTTTCAGCGTGACTTGGCATGAAAAAAAGTCCTTGAGTGGCACAATAACAATAATGTGTTATTTGTTCCTAACTGCCCGGAGCTTAGACCAATGGAGAGATACTGGGCTCTTGTTAAAAAAAAGTTAAAAAGTTTATAAGTGTCAGAAAGCGCTACAAAAACTTTAATGGAAGGGTTTCAGAAAAAGGTTCAAGATTTCATCACTAGAGATTAAAATTATACAAATATTTTTTTATGTAATTTTGATAAAAATTTCAATGAAATAAGAAAATTATAGCTGTAAATTAAGTGGTTTTATTAATGTTAACATATACGTATCCTTAGAATTTTGCAATCTCACTTCTTACACTTTGTATTAAAAATTATCTACTTCTTATGATTGTAGAGGCATTTAAAAATATATTTTATGTTCTCTATGTTGTTGTTCTTATTCTCTTTACCATTGACTTTATTTATGATTATTTCTATATAAGGAAATAATATCACAATGTCATTAATGATAAAATAATGTGATTTAATTATAATTAAGATGATTCACAGAAACAATAGAAATTATTCTATACAAACGAGGTTATAAGAAATATAATTATTTGTTTTATTTTATTTATTCGTATTGTTTTCTATTCCACAAAAACATAAAGATACATAAGTGGAATTAATGTATGTGCCTAAATGGATTCTATAGTTTTAGTATCTGGTTTCATAAAATGATTAATTTGCTAAAGTAATAACTGTATATGAATGAACAAATGTTTTTAATTGTTATGAAACTGTTCATTGACAATAGTTAAAAGAAGGTTGTTAACATTAATATAACAATAACAATAAGTAAAGAAATGATAATATAATTATATAAAATATCATATATAACAATACGTAATGTAAGGAGTGAGATCGAAAAATTTTTAACATACATATATGTTCATAAAAACGAAACCACTAAACTTAAAGATATACTTTTCTTAATTGTTTTACATTTTTATTACGATTTACAAAAAAGTAATATTTTTATAGTTTCGGAAACCATTTCATTAACTTCTTTATAGTGTTTTCTGTCACTTTGTCGAACTAGTAGACCATCTGCGTGTAAAATCTACCATACTTACCTTTTTGGTTTTCTTCAAATTTCTTTCAACAAGAGCCCAATATATCTTCACTGGCCTTTACTCCGGGTAGTAAGGATTTGCCTCTTTCGGTACAAGGGCACAAGGGCTTGTTCACCATAGTGACGGGAAGCCAAGTTAGGCCAAAAATAAGTGGATACATTATGAAGTCTTATGAATTTATTATATGAATCCTTGGTATTTAAAGAGCCCGTTGTTACAAATGATTGGCTTCTTTGTCGCAACTGCATACTACTTGATATGCCACGAACTTTGGTAAATTTTGACTGTATTTGGGTGTTAAACTTTTCTTCTACATACCATCGATCTTAAGCAACAGAAAATTTTTGATCAGGAAGTTTTGTCATTCGTAATGCAGCAAGAATATTTTTGGGCTTCCTATCAGAAGCTTTTTGAGTCAGGATGTTTTTAAACCTGCATTAGCTTTTACTTTTCGAACCATATTGTTCTTCTACTGAGCTAAACAGGGTGCTGTCATACCGGATATTTTTGGAACTCTTTCTTTCGGTACTGTCTAATAATATTGGAAACAATTTGACGGAAAACTTTTGAATGAATGGCTAACTTTTTGTAAGACCAAGTTGGGTTTTGTTAAAAATATTTAATAATTTTACTTCGTACCTTTTTCTGGTCATTATGGGTCTCTATGGAAGCTACGGTCTTCTTAATAATTTGACACATGGATTTTAACAACACTTATTAGTACCAATTTTGTACAATATCCAAAACGCTTATATAGACAGATATCGTAAAAACGATTCAGAATATGATTTTGTGCCGATTGGTATACTGGAGTTACATCATATTCTATGTAGGTTACAAACGCCAGCACAATGGTGGTTTAGGATTTAAATTTTTCAACCATTTTTTCTGCAGTACCAAAACGATTTTTGTAATAATTGTGAACTTTTTGAAATGTTCTAATAAAATTAGCATCTTATGTCGCAAATTAACAGATATATTGATGGAATATGGCATGTCTCAAAAATTTGGCTCTAGGACGATGTCTGTTGAAATTGGTGATGATGGGATCATTACTTAATGTAGCCCTTAAACGAACGTTCTTCCCGGAATGTGGTTTAAAGGTCATAGAAATTTTAAATATAAAGCGATTGTAACCAAATTTGGAGAAATTAGTCTTATAATATTTGAAATGATGTACCAATTTTCGGTACCTTATTTATTATAGGTTGCATGCAACCTCATATACTTCTTTAATTTATTTTTAATTGCATTAAATACCAACTAAATATTTCTTTTACTAAAAACTAAATTAATTGTCATAAATTATATTAATAGTTTTTAATTCTCCATTAGGACAGCCTGTAAACCAATCTCAGATTTTATGCACATTTTTACAATAATAACAATGGAAATTTTTTATTTTTCCCTAAAAAAAGAAAAACGACAAGAAAACATAAAATATAAATATAAATTCTGGCCTCCATGAAAATGTAATAAGATACATATTTTAACAATAATGACTTTATGTTACTAAAGATATTATTTTATTTTTATTATTTTTTCATTGTAAAACAACAAATGAAACAAGTAAGAACGTTAGTAGTCGGTCAAGCCTGACTATCTAATACTCTACACCACATTGCTGGTTAAAAATGGTAGTTAAGAAAAATTGATGAATGACCTGGTATAATTTTCTGATTTATGCTTATGTATGCAGTACATTACTGTGACATTAACATTTATGTTAAAATGATTTTTTTTCTGGAGGTTATACAGGAACTACAAGGAAATATGGACCGAAACCGTTTATTTTTTACATAGATTTTTCCTTGTATAAAAATAAAAATCATTTTGACCAATTTGAAGGGCATATATGATTTATGCATTTCAAAGTAATACTATAAGGTCGCTTGTTTTGGATCTATGAGACCATAGCATAATTTGGCATATCGTTTTAAAATATCATAAAACTTCTTTTTGCCAAATTTTGTTAAATTCGCCTTATATTTAGGATTTTTTGTGCTAAAACCTCATTTCGGGAGTATCTTTGTATGGGAGCCACTTAAAATATATAAAAGGAATATCGTCGATTTCAATAGGCTTTATCCTTGGGCCAAATTAATTATAATATGCATCAAATTTCTTTAAGATATCTCAAAAACTGCGACCTGTAGAGTGTTCACAATGTTTACATGGACGGTGTATAAAGGTTGCTGTTGCAACACTTTCTGTATGTTACAAATATCAGCATAAAGACATAATACTCGATTTACCTACGGTGGTATAGGGTATAATAATGAACAAAAATATTTCCATATAATAACAGATAATAAAATATATATTTTTACAAAGAAATATGGTTTCACTTATTATACCCTCCACCACCACATGTGGTGAAGAGGGTATATTAACTTTAACATTCCGTGTGTAACGCTAAGAAAGAATTATCTCAGGCCCCATAATGTATATATATTCTTCCATAAAATCAAAATCTGACTCGTGTTATTTTTTGTATGTACAAATATTTGTGGTGGAGGGTAATGAAGATTCGCCATAGCTGAATAGAACATTATGACTTGCATTTATTTCATTTTGTTGCATTTTTTTACTTTTTTACTAAATGTTTTTGTAGGAGGAAGAGTAACTAAAGAAAATTTATATTTTATCATTAATACAGAACCATTTTAATGGCAATAAGGAGAAATCTGAGTTCTCTTTATGGGGTTTTCATTACAATATTTTAAATGTAAAATATGTGAGTGTGAGTTTGTGAAAATATGAAAATGGTTTATTTGAAAGATGAACTCTAGAAAAGCAATAAGGCATTTTATATGCAGAAATAAATTGAAGTTTTAACTTTTATAAATTAGTTAAATTTTAAATATCAAATAAAATCGAAGGTTTATTTATTTATTTTTACTATAAAGGAAATTAAGTAAAAGAGAATGTTATATAGAGTATTCTTCACAGATGTTTTATAAGTTTATAAAAAGTTGTGCTTGAAAAAAATTTGTGCATCTTCTTGCTCAGAATGATTTCCTGACTTGACTTAACGAAGTGCATATGGTTAAGCTCGTAATAAAAGCACAGATCTCAGTTTTGTATATCTTGTAAAATTTTGTCACATACAAGAGATTTGACCTAAATTCAAAACTAATCAAAGTTGGTGATTGATTGTAGGTTCATTATTTTTCTAGCCACTTAAAAATATTCTCAAAGAATATTGAATGAAGTTCATAAAATTCCTAAATATATAAATATTTCACGACACGAATAACTTTGACAGTATATCAAAATAAGTTTCACGTAGGCCTCTGTACAAGGCCCATATCAAATTGCTTGATAATAGATCAATATGATTGGCTTTAAATAACAATACAAAAAATGGAAGCAAAACAAAGCACACTTATATGTCCTAAATCCTTATACATCCTTATATTGTTGACATCTCATATTCTGAGAAAAAGGTCTATATTTTACCGACAGGTACATGTGAAGAGATTCACATTGGTCACATTTTAGATGCCTCGTTAAAAGGTGAAAATTATTATGGCATTTTTGTATGAAAATGACAATCATGGAAATATCTAAATACACTTGTATATTTAAGAGTATTTTTTTAATACAAAATACTATTAGAGGAATGGACCATATATGGGAAATATACTTTAATGTGGATGGATATTAATGAAATTTATTACATATTGGCGACATATACATAATTGTCTAAATTTCAATAGAATTCGCCAATATTTTCGAGGACTAAAATCTCATTCCGGTAAGAGTCCTGTTTAAACAAATTGATAAATTAATTGTATAAAGTTTCAACAAAATTTTTCAACATTCAGAAGTTTTAAGGCTTGTTTCAGAATGGGGCAAGCTTTAACCAAATATGGATCGATAGTCAATTAAGTGAAAATATATTAACTTTAATTTAATAAAGATAATACACCACCTATAGTGGTGAATTTGAATTCGATTTCAATTTCAAAAATATGTTTTCTATGGAGTCTTAGATGTTAAAAACGAAATGACAAACTTTAAAAAACAAACTGAATCTATTCTCTACATAATTTTGAATATTTGTGCAAAAATTATGTTTCAATAAAATTAAAACCGTTTTTCCGGGAAGGTAAATTATAAAAAATATGGATCAATATTCATCAACCTAGCTACGTGCATTAAACAAACTTGGAAAATGAATTGTGTCTAATTCATAAATTGGTCTAATTAAGATTTAGAAGTTCAAAATGCTTTCGGGAAGGGCCCTTATACAGCAGCTGTAGTAGAACATATTCAAAATTGCAACCAATATGACACATTGATTTGGGGTGTATCAAAATTTTGCATTTTTCTGCCTATAACTTTTCTTCTACTGATCCAATTTTGATGATTATTGATACGGAAAGACAATAAGTATAGCTGTATATAATGGTTAAAATCTGTCTTAATCCAGTCACTTTTTGTTGAAGATTTGAGAAAAGATTTTCTTAGGAATATTGAGGTTGTGTCAAATATCAGTCTCTAATTTTTCGTTAGTGGACTGATATATATGAAATGAAACTAATTTGAACAACTGCAAACAATGTGACCGATTTTAATTGAATTCGGACAATTATTCTAGGTATGAGAATATTTGTAACACCAGACAGACAAACATAGCTTAATTGACTCAGATATCGAGTCAATTAAGCTATGTTAGCGTTACAAATGTAATGACAAAGTTAATATGCCCTAATCACCACCTGTGGTGGTGACTAATATAGAGACGCTCCTCTAAATCATGCAACACAATTTTCTATTTATTATTTTAGCTTATTCTATTAACAAAACTAATATATGTATTTTCCTAGTAAAATATAATTTATTAATATTTAATTAAATTTTGTTAAAAGCAAATTATAATTTTAAATTCATTTACAAAAAAAGACTTTATTTTAACAACAAAATTTTGTGTAGAAATGCTATTAACATGAATGCAAATTAAACTGTCAACATGTTGCAAATATTGAACAACATCAAAATAATCAACATGGTGATTGACATTTTACAAGTACATAATATTTTACCTTAAATACTTACATACTGTATAAATATTCACATACATATACATGTATGTAAATGTATACTTTAAAAAGGTAATTTATATTAAGTACAAAGTGACCATATTTCCTTTTCTATAAAAAGAATATATAAATTCGAAATTCTTCCAGGATAATTAAGTTGAATACTAGTCACCTTAATTAAACAAATATTGATTAGAGTTCATTATTTTATATATAATACCAGATTTTATAGAAATAGTTTGCATTATCTTATTTAGAGATGTTTTTGTAAATGTTTAAGCTAATAAGGTATTAAAAAGATAACCCCATAAACAATTTGATGCCATAATAGGTAACCATAGCAATGAAATCTTTGTTATAGACAATTTTACTTTAATGTTAAATATGTCACAAGATAAAATATTAAAAATTCTTTGATGCAAAAAATTTATCCACAATATCTTGTAAATTTCTGCCTTTATATTGCTTCGATTCATTGCTAATATAGGGAATAGAATTTTATTGTGGAAAATCATTGTAAAGCAAAGTATGAATATGAATTATTGTCATACAAAGAAGGCTAAAATGAATAAGAGAAAATACAGGTTAATTAGTTTGTATGAATGTGCAACCAAACATCAACTGACATAAATCCTTTCATTTTAAATTTCTGAACCCAAAACAGGAATATATTTTCTCTAGTGAATTTAAGTTGCATAAATACACTGAGAGATATCTGTATACCAAATCTGGAATATTATATTCCAAAGAGTTCAACCAGGAGAAATATCTATTCACAGGGATTCTAAAACAATTTCTTCAGGATTCAGTTACTTAGTGGGGAAAGTTGTTGGAAGGTGTCACTCAAAGGCTGGTTTTTTGTATGTGTTTAGTTTTTAATTTAAAAAAGAAGTTTATGATATGACATTAAAACTTCTCGTTAATAAATAGACCTCTTACATATATCCAAAAGCTCTCTCATTTAAAAAGATATTGACATTGAAATCTTACACCATCATAGGTGGATTAATCGACTTAGAATCACATCAAAATATCCGTTCGGTTGTCTATCCGTGTAAAGCTTTTGATCAAAATACAGGCCGTAACTTTAAAAATATCTTAACAAAATTTTTAATATGATATCAGTTTACTCTAGAGACACAGCCAAGAATTTCCAGATCATCAGTAGGAAAACTGCTCATATATTACGAAAAGTTATAGGTAACGCTTGCTGAAAAACACTCAAGGCTCAACAAGTTCTTGACAGGAGGGCCGCTTAAAATTTATAGGCCAAGAAAAGATCTCTTAAATTGAAGTGAAGTTTTCTAGAAAAATATTTCTGCTTCACATGAAAAGTATATTCTGGCAGATTTTTCGCAAATTAATGGTCAATAATTTTAAGTCAATGATACTCGAGAGAATGAAAAGTATATTCTGGCAGATTTTTCGCAAATTAATGGTCAAAAATGTTAAGTCAATGATACTCGAGAGAATGATGAAGAAAAATTAATTATCCAAAAACTGTAAAATTTTCCACAAAAAGTTTTTGTTATGGCAAGCAACGTTCAGTTGCAGCAAAAGAAGCCAATCATTTGTAATAACAGCCTCTTTACCGAAATTTATATCGGGAAATGTTTACAAAAAAATATTCTTTCATCCATTAGACATCGTAATGTGTGCATTTATTTTTGGCCTGACAACTATACAAGAACAATAAAGTTGTATTTATACCAAGTGATAGAAAACATTATAAATATGATAAATAGCATTCTAAACCGATGTGCTAAATTATAGGATAATCGGATCATTATTTCTCATGGGTCCCTAATAATCAAATGTTTAGTCAAATTAAGATAAAAATAAGCCAAATCCGCAGTACAATCATAATTCTTTCTTACTCCCATATAACCCTCCAGAAAAAGTTCGTTTTTAAACACATAAATTTCACATAAATTATAATAATATACTGCACACGTGAGCATAAATAACGAGGGCAAATAATACGAAGGCCGCTCATAAATTTTGCGCAGATGTCATTTGAAACCAATAATTTGGTGTAGAATATTATATAGTCGGTTTTGACCGACTATAAATTTTTTGCTTGTTTTTTTTTTATTTTGTAAATTGTAATTATAATAATTCCAATTAAATAAAAAATTAAAACTCTAAATTAACTGGTTTCGATTTTATGAACATATATGTATGTTAGGCATTTTCATTTATCACTCCTTATTAGACCATAACTTCATTTGTCTGAATACGATTTTAGTCGCTGAAACTGTTAAATAATACAATGTTTTTTTTTTGGGAAAAATGTTTTTATCATAAGAAATGCAAAACCAATTTTGATATCATCGGTATCCTTTGCCGGAATGATGATACAACTTTTAAATGTCTTACCATAATTTTTCTTTACCTGTAATTCCCAACTAAAACTCTGTTAATATAGTGAAAGTATAAAACACAACTCCTAGAATCGGCATTTGTCATTATTTACGATAATTAGAATTTTGTATTTGTATAGAGATATTAGGTTCCTTTATATCCATTGAATTTCTCAATATATTAATTCAAATATGGTTTTCAGAAATTTTATTTCATATATTATTGTTTTAGATATTCTATTATTCATTACGTAATTTACATCTCAATATGGAAAAATATTTATTACTTATATTTATTTACAATGACTTTCAATGAAGATTTAGTAGTTGGAGTTTAATGCAAATTTATTAAGAATAATCATTATTTGCAAAATATGTTTTACATTTAATTGTTTGATTATTACCAAGGAAATCTCATTATTTAATATTTTATCCTTTATATAATGATATATAATGAATATATGTAATAAGAGATTTTTGGGAAATTTATATTAACCCAAAATAAATAAGAAAGTCAATTTTAATGTTAAGAAATATGAGTATTCTGTAATTAGAATTATATTATTTTTGTTATTCATGAAAATTAAAACAAGTAAGAAAGTATAGTCGATCAAGCCCGACTATCGAATATCCTACACCACTGTTGCTTAAAAATTAACTACCCTCGAATAATTTGATTTTCTGATTTATTCTTAAGTGTGCAGTATGTTTATGAGATATAAAAATAATTTTCTTCTGCTGGGTTATATTTGAGCTACAAGAAATTATGAACCGATCCTGTTACAATTTTGCACATCGATATAATACAGTTGTCTTAATTTGTTATTACTAAAATACCAACGTATGTATTTGAGATTTAAGTGATATTTCGTTCTATTATTTCTCATGGGATCTATGAGAAATAATAGAACAGCCCTCAAAAATTTTGTACATTGTTTCAGAACATTATAAGAGTTACTTGTGTTCGCTTTATATTTAAAATCTTTTTGACCTCAAAAAGGAAGATTCGTTGGGAGGTACCTGAAAAATTAAACGGAATATAGTCGATTTCAATAACAACCGTCCTTAGGCAAAAATAATAGCATGTGTCAAATTTCATGGAGATATCTAAAAAATTGCGATCTGTACATTGTTCACAATTTTTACATGGTCAGACAGACGGATACCATTTTTCTGCATGTTACAAAGATCTGCACAAACGCATAATACACTAACCACCTACGATAGTGTAGGGTATAATGAAGTTTTGTAATTTTGCAAATAAAAAGTGGCTCCTTTACAGTCATAATTCAAAATATTGATAAAACTAAGAAATTTAATAAAATTTATTATCATTAAAGAAATATTTGTCAATCCTTAGAAGCACAAATAGAAGGGACCTATGATTTGTCAAACTGGTATATTATAGTAAATTTTTAACAAAAATTTGTCAAATATTTGTGAGCTTAAAACATCACCTAAAATATTGAGTCAAACTTGGTTCTTGGACTTGTATAAGAATCAGTATTCACAAACTTACATAAACAGGCAGATAGCAGGAAGGCCTTGACTCAGGCAATGATTCTAAATCAATTCTGAGACATACTAAAAAGTAGTGATAGCTTTATTTTTCTCATATATAAAAATACAAAACTTAACTTGTATTAATTTTTTGTGTTTTCTTTAAATCTATTTCAAGTTTAGACTTAGGATTCGATCTATTTTAACATAATTTTTTTATTTTAATCAGTTTATTCTAAAATCGCATAATATAGATTGGATAATGAGAAGTTCAAAACTATGCATGAGACAATCAAAGAGAATTATTGCAAATTATTCGTTACGGCGAAAGAGTAATAAGTTTTTGTATTATAGGATTTAGCTTTGTCCCTCTGTGTATGTGCTGGTGATTCATAACTTTTCATCCTCCTTTTCCAATTATTTTTTTAAGAGGTTTTTGGTTTAATTTTTTAATCAAAATGTTTAGTTGGTTTTCGTTTATTGTTTCCTTCGAAAACTGTTCATAACATCTGTCATTAGTAATATTATGCTTCGATGTTGAATAAACCATTTAGTCGAAACTTACATATTTTATAACGTTTTAATTTTTCATCACAAGTCTTCCAATTATTTTCTTCGAACAAGGACCGCTTCATCGCTTTTTCGAAATTATTCTGTAGTTTTGAAACTAATAAACGTTTTAGTTATCAAATTTCTCATGAGCATTTTTCAGATGTTTCCCAATTGATTTGTTACCAAGTTCCGAGAACGACACTAGGACATACGAAAACTGTCAATTTGGCAATGACATTTTGTAAATATTTGCTGAATTGTAAGCCTTTATTGAAAATATAGAGCTATTTAGACGAAGGTAAAATTTTGATCTATTGTCGGACATGAATTTCTTTAAGTTAAGGACTTGATAAAAGCACTTCGGGTCCAAAAAAAGACTAAAATATTGTTTTCTTTTTTTTTTTTTGGAAAGTGGAGTATTATCTATGAGCTTTAATCTAATAAGGGCCGATATTTATGGAATAATTATATTTTAAACAATTAGAAAAGTATCTATGCTGAATTTTGGAATGATTTATTTAGTGATTTTTATATTTAACGCACTTTTCTGGGATCTATAACCAAATATGCACCGATATTCGTTAAATTAAAAACATGTTAAAGACAGCGAGAAAAATAATTTTGCGCGAATTAACAAAAAAAACCGTTCAGGTAATCTTTTTTCAAATTGCGATCTATATATGCACCGACATTGTCTTGACTCAGATATTGGTCTAGAACTATTTGTCTCATTGGAGCAAATAGCAGATTTTAAACAGGATACTACTTAGAACAATAACAAACAAACTGGTCAGGTTCATCGACCTTTAGATGATTCTACGGAGTAACACAAGGAAAAATTAAGTTTTTTACTTAAATACCTTCTCGAAAATCCATGATAGAAATTTCTCTGGATTTATTTAATTGAAATTCCCGAAAAATCCGTAGAGAAACCTACCTAGATCTCAGACATAGTTCCCTGCAAAGTGTATATAAGAGTCCAGTGAAGCTAGTGGTTCCTACTACCATAGCACACAGTATCTGAAGCTAATAAATTTACACGTTAAAAACTACAAGTGGGGCTTAAGGATTTTTTTAACTGCAGAGTGAAATTTTCTGGAAAAAAAACAATTTTCTTAAACTCATGTTAAGTTTTGACGAGTTAGTAAAACTAAATATCAATTAAAAAATACTTAACAATTTATTATAATTTTCATCATTTCATTAATTTGTCAATATTCTTTGTACTTACTGCTTTAGAAAATATTTTTAAACTTAAACATACATAAATTTATATAATTTAGATACTAAATTTGTGTTTTTTTTTATTAATTATTAAACATTAAATCTATAACAATGAAAAAACTAATTTAAGGATTTTGAATACTATTTAAAGAGTTTATTAGTATTTATAGTGCTTTTATGGATTTAATTAAAAATTTCAAATATTTAAAGTGAAACAAAAGAAAGATAATAATTTGCCGAATTAAAAAAAACTGTTCAGGTAATCTTTTTCAAATTGCGATCTATGTATGCCCCTTTTCTTGACTCAGATATTGGTCTAGAACTATTTGTCTCATTGGAGCATAATAGCAGATTTAAAGGATACTACTTAGAACAATAACAAACAAACTGGCCAGGTTTCATCGACTTTTTAGATGATTCTACGGAGTAACACAAGGAGAAAATTAAGTTTTTTTACTTAAATACCTTCTCGAAAATCCACGATAGAAATTTCTCTGGATTTATTTAATTGAAATTCCCGAAAAATCCCGTAGAGAAACCCTACCCTAGATCTCAGACATAGTTCCCTGGCAAAGTGTAATGTAAGAGTCCAGGTATCTTAAGCTACATGTTAAAAATTACAAGTGGAGTTTAAGGGATTTTTTTTAATTGCAGAGTAAAAAAACTAAATATCTTAAAAACTAAATATTATTATAATTTTTCATTATTTCAAATTTGTCAATATTCTTTGTACTCTCTCTTTAGGATTTATATGTATGTGTTAAAAAAATTTCATTTTTTAAAGGTGTGTAGATGTGTGAGTGCTTCTCTTTTGAATGAGAAAAAAATTTTAATTAAAATTTCTAATACTTACTTATGATGTGTCCCATGAAGTGAAATGAACAGAAAAGGAAAATGTTTTTTTAGAAAAAAAATTAAACGTGATAATGCATTTTTTTGTTTATAGTCTTTTTCATGAAAAGAACGTTTTTGGACATAATGAAAAAGATACTTTTTGTTTGCACATCGGTTGTATAAACACATTGAGCTGATTTCTTTTTTTTAGGACAAATTTTATTCTTTATGTTTTACTTGACTTTGATTTAGGAAGAAAATAAAAATAATTAAAGATACTTTATTAAACAACAATAACAAAAAAGTTAAAAATGTCAAAGAAATTTCAAAATTATTTTGATGTTTGATGTAAAAGGGATGAAATGGCTTAAATAAATATTATTACTACAAAGTTAAAATTGTGATAAATGTTTTTTTAGGAAAAATGACTGACTGGTTAAAATATCACTTTCCTGTTCTTGTACCATTTAGAGACTTCGTTATTATAGTGACATGATGCCAAGCCAGAACAGAAATAACAGGACACGTTAAGAATTCAACATTTTTTGTAAACATTCCCTGATGTAAATTTCGGACTTTTTATGAAAAATTTCGACTTAAATTTCCGTGCTCTGTTTTTGCCTTTAAACTTTTAGCAGCTTTCCTTTCAAAAAAATTCAATGGTCTTATGTTTTTAACTTTTCGTACCAAACAGTCAGAGCACTGAGCAAAACGGACTGCTTTCTCATCGGATGTATTTAGAGCTCTTTTTGAAAATGCGCTCTAAATTTTGGTTTTAGAAACATCATGTAGGTCATTACTTCTACTTGAACCTGGGCAAGTTCTCCCAGTACTGTTCAATTACATCGAAAACAATTTGTCTTTTGTTGAAAATATTAATAATTTTAATCAGATTTACAATATATTAATTGATTTGACAATGAACATAATGACAGAAATGTTTTTCAAAGATAACTTGATCAAACAAAAGTAAAATCAAATAATATCAGTTAATTTTTCAATATCACTCCTTAATAGCTGAAAGTGTATAATTATTAGTCTAGAGGAAAATGCTTCTTACAGGACTATTAACATTCTGCTAATTTTTCAAGAAATCGAAACTTAAAATATGAAAAATTAATTTTTTTTCAATTTTGCAAATATTAAATTTAGTATCTAAACTCTACACACATGTAAACATAATACCATTTCCAATATATATTCTCTTTTTGTCTATAAATATACAGAATACACAAATTTATGTTATCTTTTATTTAAGGCTTTAACAAAATAAAACCAAAAAGAAGAACTAAAAAATATATAAACTCAAATCGTTTTTTGTCAATTCAGCTATTTGTTCTGAAAGATAGAAAAAAATATATATTTTTTGCAACAACATCAACTAATATTGCAAAAGTGTTAAATCGCGAAAAATGTCAATGCACATGTATTTTGTATATGGGACTACAGTTTAAACAAGGATATATAAAATTTGTAGTTTTATTTTCTATACAAAATAAATAATAATAAAATTTTAAAATAGAAAAAATATTAAGTGATTTTTTCACAAATCAGCACTATATGGATCAGTGCCAAAATCATGATTCAAAACAAACAAAATGGCTCAAAGAAAATAAAAATGACAAAAATAAATTTAAGCAAAAGACAACAAAAAGATTATTTTTACAAAAAAATACGTTACACCAGGATTGAATGTAAACAATATGTTTATGTTAAAAATTTAATAAAAATTCCGAAATATTTTTTGAATTCTGTAGGGTTTCTTTTGTACTTTCTATGTCATTATATACACGTAATGGGATAAAATTGGAAAATATATTGATCGGTACCAAATTCAAGCATCTTCAAGATCTCTATACCATCCCTTTTTCACTAAAGAGTTATATTCATTATGTATTGATGTCTTTATAAATCTGGATGAATTCGAAAGTTATTCACATATTAGACTTTTGAGAGTTCTTATGACTCCGACTTTGTAAGATATTAAATATTTTGTTAGCAAGGAAAACAACCCTCCCCTAATGTCTTATCCAAAAATGTTTAAGTCTCTGACATTTTTCCATCGAAACGATTTTGTCGGTTTTATATAGAAACTTTTTTGGACAATGAATGTCAATTATTGTGGATGTGTGTGTGTCATCGGACGGACAGACTGACATAGCTAAATTTACTCAGGTTATGATTTAATGTAGAAATATATACATATTCTTTATGGCACTTAGACGATTATTTCTTAGTTATAAAGTTATAAAAAGTTATAGACTAAAATATGTAAAATTTTGATACACCTCAAAATCAGTTTGTAATAAAAATATCAATTTAAAAAATAATTTTCTTAAAACCTGATAATGATCTAATGTTAATACAGGGGCCATTTTCGGAATATAATTTTAAGCTTATAAAGCTCTTAGATAATCAATGATAAAATTTGTCCATATAGTCATTGATTATCTAAACTGCATAACGGGAAAGAATGTGGAAGAGTAAGACACAGAGCATTGGAACCACGAATATATATGAAATAATTTTTATCGGTTATGTATAGAACTTCTGCCTAAAATTTATTATCAAATATCTATGAAAAGCAACGAAAGCTCTAACAATAACTGTCTTAGGGGATGGGACTATGGTGTCATCACCATAGAAAGTTAATCTGTTATTTATTAAACTATTACAACAGTAATTAAACAGTTTCTATCTGATTTTTAAACAAAAAAACATTGAGGAGATTCTGGGTAATGAAAAGAGTAGCCCCCACACATAGCAGATATTAATTAAAGAATACCTACAGAACCTTACTTATTAGGATGCAATCAACTCCTTATTTAAAATTTTCTGCTTAATTGATTTGGCGTAACATCTCAACACTTAATAAAATCTTCAGCAGTACTACATTGTTTTTGTAGCAAGAAAAGTTAATTTTTCAAATTGTCTAAAACTCAGTTTCATAAGAAATTAGAGGGCTGTTCCAAACTAAGTATAAAACTTCTAGCGGCAAGAGATACCGATCTTAGTCCTTGAAATTTTGCGTGTTTGTAAAATTTAGGTGAAAATTAGATTTTTGGGAGAAATCAATCATTATTTTCTATATTTACACCCTCCACCACCACAAGTGTTAAAGAGGGTATACTTACTCTGTCATTCATGTATAAGAAGAAGAAGAAATCATTTGAGACCCAACAATGTATATAAAACCTGAGTAGGCACACTCACATTCACAATAATTGACTGAACTTAATGAAATTGGGCTTAAACATTTGCTGTTGTTCCAAAAACTTTGCTATTTAAAACGAAAAGTGTCAGTTTAGTATATTAATCAATATAGACCAATATCTTGGTTATGTTCTAAGAAAGAATTATCTTTCTAACTATAAATCGACGGGTTAAAATAAAATTTTGCCATAATATTAAAATTAATGAATCTCATTACCGTTTAGAATCCAAATTTGTTCAATAAAAAGAAGTTATAGCCAAAACTATAAATAATTTGATGTCTCATTTAGTGTTCTTGTGTTTTATTTAAGAAAATCGTTCATATATTTATTAATTATCTGCAAAACTATTGAAAGATCTCAAGTAGAACTACAATTTTTTTAACCAAACATTTTTAAAATTGTCTCAGACTTGTAAAAGTGTTTAAGAATAAAAAAAAATGTCGCAAATTTTCAAAAATTTTATTTACTTAAAAAGAGCAGTTCCACACTTCTAATGGTTGGAGATACCGCTCTCATCCTTGCAACTTTGTTATTTCAAAAATCCTAACAGAAATTAAAATTATTTGAGAAATCGGATATTAACTTTTGTTTACTACTTAGTATATATATAGTGTTGAAACCATATCCCGCTATAAATAGAACCACAAACAGAATTCTGATCAATTTCTTTCTCGCTATATATACAACAGTTCAAATTGCTCAAAAAAGCCATCCACCATAAATGGTGGAGATATTATGCGTTTGTGCAAATGTTTGTAACGGGCATACAAAATAGTCCTCCCACAACTTCTAAGTTCTTAGAATCACTTCCTGAGTCCGTCTGTCCATCTGTCTGTTCATTAAGAGTTTGTTCGAACAGCACAACTCGCTGTTTTCAAGATATTTTAATGAAATTTGGCTCGTACTATTACTTTGGCCCAAGGACAATGCCTTATGATTATAATCGATCCATTATTTCATATACAAATTTCCTCGAAATGGGATTTTAAGTGCATAAAATTCCTAAATATAAAACGATTTTATCCAAATTTTGCAAAAAATAATTTTTATTATTTTCTTGAGCGATGTGCCAAATTATACGATGATCGAATCATTATTTCTCAGAGGTCCCAAACAAATACCCTTACAAATGTCACTTTGAATCGCACATACACGTGAGTTTAAAAAAATAATTAATTAAACTAAGAAAAAAATAAGACTAAGACAGCTGTGTGCAATTATACGAGCATCGGTCCATAATTGTTTTCAAACTCGTATTTAACCCTCTAACATAATTCTCTTTAAAACGCATAAATTTCACGAGGACGGTTCATAGAATGTGGTGTAAGGTATTACATAGTTGGGCTTAACCGACTATAATATTTTTACTTGTCATTTGTAATGAAGTCTTATTCATATTAACCAACAAAATCATTATTTTTTTTAATTTTTAGATTTTTACAATTTATTTTAATATTTTTTCTACAAAACATAAAAGTAAACTTAATGTTTTTTTTTCATAAAATGCTGGAATTGAATTTTTTGGTTTACATTTGAAATTTTTATATAAATTGTTTTTCTGTTAACTTAACAAAATCTTAAAATATTTTCGATATTTGTTGTACATATTTACTTCGCCATATAAATTCAATAAATTTTATAAAATTTATTAGAAGAAAAAATATATAATAAAAGACTTGAATGTGTAGGTAAGTATGTTTGTATGTTTGATGTTTGATATAGTTGAAATATTTGGAATTTTGCCTAAAATGTATATATAAGAAAAAGCAAGGTTATGTTATGAATTTATTTGTTGTTTTGGTTTAATGTAGCCAATATAAATATATTGGGCTAAACGAAAAGTTTTCGAAGAAATTTGTTTAGATTAAAATTTTATTTCAATATGAATACTTATAATAAGGAATTTTTTTCAGATCAAATTTCATTTGTATGTAGAGCTATGACAAGCCAACAAAAAAAAACTTTTTCAGAGGAATTCGCCTTAAATATATTCACTTTCTTTTTAGCCAGAAATATTGGTTTTATTAGGGTAAGTAGGTAGATTGAGTTGAGGTGAATCTATAAGTCACATTACGAAGGCATACGCCTAAGTCTCTGTTATCGACTTGTTGTGTACGCTCATCGTGTCCGAAAGTATGGAAACAAAAATATAAGTACCAACAATTATTTGCCTAGAAGATTTCTGTATTGTGTACAAATTGTCTTTATTTTCTCCAATCAATGTCCTTTAGATAGGACATGTCCGATAGAGTATTCCTCATGAAAGTCTAAGATCTCTTGGTTGTGAAAGCTGGGCAGTGACATTGGAAATGTTCTAACGTTTCAGCTTCTTCCTTACATGCTCTAAATTCAATGACACCTATCCGATTAAAATGCTGTCGTAGAGTGTTGTGTCCGGTAAGAACGCTCATTATCATACTAATATCAGTCATCCGCAGGTTTAAAATAGCCATGGACCATGGTCCTCCCATCCTCCGTATCGCCCCATAGTATTATTGAAGTCTTCCTTATCGTGGCAGTGTTCCACATAATTCAATGTAACTCTGTCGCCCACACCTGTAGCCTGACTCTCAATGCAATTAAGAGTCTTCACAAAACCTAACAAAAACAATATCTGCTTTTTATTTAACCTAATCTTTAAAAGCAGAATTGAAAAATTTAACAGTTGTTCTACCAAAGTTAGGAAATTATTCTTTGGAGATAATAATCATTAATCCGGAATATATTTAAAATTTCTTTGATTTTAGGAAGAATTCTTAATATTACATTTTCCTTAAATTTTTTCTTATGATTAGAACTGCATGGTTGACTTATATTTTGATTTCTTTTTTTTATATTTATTTGTAAGATTTAGAATGTTATTTGTGTACTTGTTTTATTGTTGAAACAATTTCAATATAAAAATTGTATTGTATTTTTGTGTTTGTGTATGTGTAAGTAATACAAAAATAAATACCAAAGAGTTATAAATAACCGCAGGATCAAAAGAAATATATTTGGTTAAGACGAATCATAAAAATACTCCAGTGGTAGCACTTTTAAGAACAAATGTTCTTGTATGGGGGGCCACCAAAAACTTAAGACATAAACTAGTAATGGACTTGATTAACTTGCATAATATGTTGATAAATTTCCTTTCTTAGCCACTAGTTTTATCTTATCCTTATAGTTGCGTATGTATTCCAAGCCAAGAGAATTACTCGGATTTGAGGTAGATAAAAAATCAAGCCAGTTTCTTAAATCTTGTTTTGTGCTTATTTCACTAAGGGAGTCCTACATCGATGACAACATATGGATGTCAAAAGTTGCATTAAAACCTTTCTTGTTTTCCATATAGGATATGTGACATACCATGTAGTAAGCTAATCATATGATAGTAGTTTTTCTAAACCTTCAATAATATGGCCTCTTTAGATCAGATTCCGAAAAATCCTAACTTTTGGACTTTTCCAAATATTTTTAAGATTTTAAGGATATTTATATATATATTTTTTTTATCAAATCAACAATTATTTTTGAAAATTATTTTTGACAATTTTATTTAGAATCATAAGCTCAAAATTGTTTGAATTGCAATTTAAAGTTTCTGTCTGAAATCAAATCCCAATGTTTAGTTAGTGTATAAGTATTTCCATTCTATAAATGATTTGGCTTCAGATATCTGTCTATTAATTATGGAGTCCATTATGGAGTTTTTCTTTTAAATCTTATCCGATATTGCAAACAACTTTTGTATCCACCATTACCACAAGTGGTAATGGTTGTCAATCCATGTGTAACGCTAAGAAAAAATTATCTTATATATATTCTTGCATAAAAAATAAAAATCTGAGTCGATTTAGCTTTGACCATCTGTCTGTCCGTCTGTTTTTATTAGCAATCTTACATCCGCAGTTGACACAACTCAATGAAATTTACTCAATGTATTTTCTATTGTCCTGGAAGGATTTCTATCAATAGAAAAAAGTTATTGTCAAATTATAACTAATTATATTTGTTAAGTGTTTTGTATTATATAAGAAAAACTGTTTTATGTTGTATGCATTTTGAGTGTATGTTTATACACTGTGTATGTACGAAACATAACGTGTTGACTTCACACATATTTGTAGTTGAGGGTGTTGAAGATTCGTCATAGCCGTATAGCATTCTTATTTGCTTGAGAATCTATCGTGTCTTTATTTATTTAAGAAACACTGTATTATATCCCATAGTTAGATCAGCAGATAGACTTATATAGTTCCTATGTTTATGTTAATTTTTAAATCATTACTGTTTAGTTTACATGTCCTTATTTACCTCTTGCGTTAGTGTAGGTTCGAAATAACAAAAGGTAAAGAAATCATGTTTCTAAATTTCATTTCATTTTTACAAAATATGCTGAATATGGCCTTAAGACTTTTATTTGCCTTGGAATTTCTGTGATTAATGCTGAGAAATATTTTTCATATTTTCAGCCCAAAAACAAAGTATTAACAAAATCTTTGACAATGAATTTTATTTATTTACTTCTCTATTATTTGAACTTTATAAGAAAGAAGAATAATATTTAATACAAGAATCAAAGAAAATTATTAAAATGATCAAAAAGTTTTTTTTTATTTTGTTAAGAAAAATGTCTTTAATCAAATAGTTTTGGTCTTTATCGATAATTACTTGCATAAATTTTAAAATTTCCAAAATTATTAAATATTTGAAATTAACAAAATTTCGATTGTATTAAATTTTCTAATTTAAAATTTCATATTTTGCCACAATTTTAGTCATTTTTTATTTTTCCCATAAATATTCTATAACAATCAATACTTAATTTAATACCTTTGTTTATTGTTGATTTTTATACCTTTAAATAAATTGAATATAAATCCATAAATTGGTTATATCAACAAGAGTTTTCATTTTTATTTATTATTAATTTATAATTTTATATAAATCGATTTTATTAGCAGTTGACAGACAAATTTTATCACTTTAATTTGAATAAATTTTATAGCAAATATTTATGTTAATAACATTGTGAAATATGTATGTTAATTTAAAGATGATAATTTATTTTATAAACTTAATTCAAAATGATTTTTTGATTATTTCAAATATTTCAACTGCAAGCAAATTGTTTTATACTTTTGCATTATTGAAAGAGAATTTAGCGTAAAATTCTGAAAATTCTGTTAAAAAAGTTGGTAAATTATATTTTTGTTTTAGATCTGGGAAAAACTAAAATTGTTATATAAAAAATTAAAAATCATATTTTTACCTTAGTAAATGTTGTTTGACTTTTTGAAAACTTCCAGCGGTTACACTGGTGACAACAGATCCATTAAAAATTGTTGACATTTTGAAGTTTCTATACCCTCCACCACTACAAGTGGTGATTGGGGGGTGTAATGCTAAGAAGAAATCACCTAAAACTTCATAAAGTATATATATTCTTGCATTAAAGCAGAATCTGATTCAATATAGCTAAATCTATCTGTCTGTTTTTTTGTCTGTCCGTCTTTCTGTAGGAAACATTTTCACACCCAAAATAATTGTCCGAATTCAATGAAAATTTGCAATATTGTTTTCTGGTGACCTAAGCAATTTTCTATTTAAAATTAGCTAAAATTAGCGAACAACCTGTACCTTTTGAAAACTTCCAGCGATTACACTGTGTGCGGCAAATCCATTTCAAATTGTTAATGTTTCTATACAGAGGTGTGAAATAACGCAATAATAACGATCATTTGCAAATTACCTACATCTGGGACAATCTCATAATATCGCAGAAAATTTTTTCTATAATCTTTAACAAAAACTGCAAAATTTTGATTCACCCTAAAATCATCCTGTAATATAGGTGGCAATTTTCTGAAATTTGTCCCATATATTTATTTTGATACAAGAATCAACTTAAAAAAACTACACTGTCCTCAAGCCATTACTTGACCTATCACCTTTATAAGGACCTTTCCCAGAGTATGGTTTAAAGCTTATAAACTCTTAAATATAGACCAACTCTATTGAAATTCGGAACAATGTTTTAGTAACTGACTAAATATTTAATATAAATTGAACTTAGCTTTGCTATAGCTTCCATACAAAGTCCCTAACCGGAAAACGTTTTTGAGCCTATAAAAGTCTTAAATGAAGACTTATTTAGTTGAAATTGGACACAACTACTTTAATGCACATAACTGAGTCGATAGATATTGGTCCATAATTTTCAATAGCTTCCTCTTGGTAGAAGATGGATTTCAGATTACAAAACTCTTAAATAAAGACCAATTCTCTTGAAATTCTGCACAATAGTTTTTTGTAACTGTCCAAATATATGTTTATCATTTGTGCAATTAGGGTCCATGGTTTGGTATAGTTCGCATATAAGTCCCTTCCCAGAACAGGGGTTGAAAGTTTTAAATTTTATCCAACTTAATTGAATTCGTCACAATATTTTTTAGCTCCTTTTAATGCACGTTGAAAATTATCGGCACATATTTTGCTTTAGCTATCATGTAAGGTCCCTTCCCTGAAAGCTTTTGAAAATTATAAATTTTATGAATATTGATCCATATTTGTCTATAGCTTTCATTTTAAAGTGTTTAGATGATTGTATTAAAGTGTTTAAAGGACTCTATTAATTTTACTGAAGTTTTGTAAAATTATTATTTTAACTATCTAATATCTAATCTAATAGAAGTATCTAATTTGATAATTTAACTCGAAATATTATCATGACAATGTCCAAAACGAGCAGTAAAAGGTTCAGTTTAATCGGTTTCGAAATTACAATTACATACATACAATTACAATTTACTTCATCAAATTTGAAGAAATTTTTTTTCTTTGATTGGTTTTGGATCAGTCATTTACTTTACTTTTCATGTCTAATTCTAAATATTGAATTTCAAGATATAAAAAGCTTCTATCAGTGTGTAGGAGTTATTCAAAACTTATAATAAAAGGCATTTTAATTGCAATTTTCACGCATTAATTGATTAGTGTTATTTGTTTATATTTAATTTGTAAATTTGCAAAAAAAATATTCAATTAATAAATATACAAACTAATAAACACAAACTAAAAACTAAAAAAAATTGAATAAAATAATTAATTTGTTTATGTTAAATTTAAGTATAAAATGGTGTACAAAAAAATAATAATTTATTATTGTATTTTCCTATCGACACACACATGCACTTAGTGAGTCATGATGATGATAATTTTTGGAATGATAATGACGTTCATATAATTTTATACTATGCCAAAATCTAATTCTGCAACTTAGAGGTTGCCTCAGATATCTGTCGAAATATTTTGAAATACTATTGGTTCAGTATTTCAGTATTCATTTACTGATTTTAAATAGCAAATGTTTCGATTCTATAACAAATACTCGATCTAAATTTCAATAAGCTCTATCAATTATTGCAGATGTGAGCATGCCACCAACCGACAGATGGGTAGACAGACGGATAGTTAATTCGATTCAGATTTTGATATTGATGCAAGCCGGTCAGGCCAAAAGAGGTATGCCGTCTTCGTTAAACCATGATTAAGACTGCTTTGAAACATATATTGCAGCAATGTCTTGCTGGAATTTGCAATCTACATTCCAAACGACAGAAGGTTATCTTCCAGAAATTCGTTATAAATTGTGTTATTCATCTCTGTTGGAACAAATCACATTTTAGATTTGCCAACAGCAGAAAATACTACCATAACGATAATACTACCAACTTCGAAATAATGTCGTTTGATCTTCAATAGCAAAAGTAAGTTTAAGGGCAGTACTTAGCAAATACTTAGGCCAAATTACATACATCAAGGTTAAACTACAGTCTTCACCACTTGTAGTCGTGGGGCTATAAAAATCTTGTTTACTTTAAAATTTACATTTATGATTAGAAGTTTAATTAGTATTTGGTGGTATATTAAATGATTTAACCACAACTGTTAGTACTCTTTAACATAAATTGAGACTTTAAATAAATTCAATCTATAATTTAATTCAATCTCTATACTAATGTGTACATAACCCCACAATCTCAATAATGTCAATGTGCTCTTTTTATAAGAAGGTTCAATTTTCTAATTTTGCTGTTCATTTTAATTTTTTTCTAGAATTTTATTTGTAACGATTTCTATTAAATAAAATAATTTAATAATTCCTCTTCTCTTGTTAAGTAAAATCACAAAATTAATTAGAGTCCTTAGAACTACAGGAATATGCACAATAAATGTAAATATGTTAATGCAATTATCACGCACACACATACACTTGCTCAAATAAACACACAATTTAAACTTATAAGTGACTGCAATAAAATCTGTTGTTGTTGATGTTGAACTCATTAACAAGTTTGTATCTAAATTGTGTATGTGTGTATCTGTATTTATTTATTTCTATGTATTTATATATATAAAAGAACCTGTGTTTGTTTGTCTAGCATTCATTGCAAGCTAAGCTTTTGAACCGATTTTGCTAAAATTTCCACAGATTTATCCCAATATGCCCGAAAGTTAAATAGGCTACAAAAATTCCAATAGAACCGGGGGAAGAAGTACTCCTCATAGAAAAGAAATATTGATTATCAGATATCTAAAGAACCATAACTGCAAGAGTTTTCAAATTTGGTCCGAATCACTTTTCCAAGGATTTGTTTTACTGCTCCAAATGAATGATGTAGAAACTACAGAAGTTCTTAAATTTGATCCAAATTACTCTCTGTTTTAGAACAAAAATAGGTCCATACAAAGCAAACATTTATTTTAGAATATCTAAAGAACTACAACAACGAGTGGTCCCAATTACTTTTTCAGGGAACTATTTTACTGGACAAAATATGGGAGAGATAGACCAGAGGAAGCGATACCACCATACAAAGCAAATATTGATTATCGAATATCTACAGCTCGAATTTTAAAAAATTGGTTCCAATCACTTCCTCAAAGAGCTGTTTGGACAAAATGTAGGGTGGATAGGATCAGAGGGAAAGTATGTATTCATCACAAGTGGTGAAGAGTATATATTAACTTTGTAATTCCGTGTGTAACGCTAAGAAGGAATCATCTTAAGTATATACATTTGCATCAAATTAAAATCTGATTTGTTTTAGCTATATTCGTCTGTCTGTCTGTCTTTCTCTTCTTCCCGTCTTATATTTATGAAAAAACTAAAATATATTGTATACGTTTGTGAGTGTATATATGTGTTCGTTTGTATGAAACATATCGTGTTTATAGTATTGAAGATTCGACATAGTGCCAATTTGTAAAATTTCTCTCCCGATCTAAACTGATTAGAAACCTTCTGCAGCAAAGCGTACCGGTATACTAATACTATATTAGTACTGTAATATATACACGAACATGCATATGGCAAATAATTAACTCGCATAAGTATTTACATGTAATATAAAATTTTTAATTATTAATTTGTTTGCCAACTAGTTTTTATTTTATTCTACTTTTTTATAAATATTTTAATTACATATTATTGTTTTTAATTTAAAATTCTTTTTTAATTTATATTATTTTTTGCTAAAATGAATTTAATTATTATTTTATGTTTTTTTTTTTTTTCTATTTATTTACAGGTGAGTGTAACGATTTATTTTTAATAACAAACACATACATCTGAACATACATATTGGAGTATTTAAACTGGCGCGTTTGTTGTTGTTGTTCATATTGTTCAAAAGTTTAGACTTAATTTACAGGTTTAGTAATATTATTATTATTTTTATTATTTTGATTATTATTTTTATTATATAGAAACTAACA
Source organism: Cochliomyia hominivorax (assembly GCA_004302925.2). Lineage (NCBI taxonomy): Eukaryota > Metazoa > Arthropoda > Insecta > Diptera > Calliphoridae > Cochliomyia > Cochliomyia hominivorax. Next base: position 53,758,337 of record PYHX02000413.1, read on the forward strand.
GAGTTTGTTTTAGTTCATTTTACTTTTACAGTTTTAACAATAAAATTGCATAATTAATAAAATTTAATTATATTTTATGAATACAATATTTTTTAATTATGTTAATTTAAAATTATTATTATTTACGCTCATATGAACACAATAAATTATATATTTATTTAAATTTGTAAAAGTCCTTGAAGATAAATGTTTGTATAAAATAGAAATTTAACCTTCTGTTAATAATTATAATTAAATAATATAAATTATTTATATCAACAAAATGTTATATTTCGTAGATTTTTGTTTAAATATTTATTTAAAATAATGTTAATCTTAAAAAAAAACTAAATTGAAATTGAAATTAAATTTAATATGAAACATGATATTTTTTTTAGAATAGTCATTTCAATCGATTAGCATTTGTTTGTACAACAAACAAATTATATACATCCCGCAATTTGAGAAATATTGCTTTCATGAGCCTGTCACTTTTTATTCTTTTGAAATAAATGGTCGCTACAAAAATTTTCAACTTTAGATTTATTCTCTATTTACAAATTGCCAACGGTGATTCCGAAATGCTTTTTTTGGAAATATTTCTATAACTTTAACCTGTGAACATTTATTAACGAATTTCCATATGGGCATTCTTGACATATTCTTTTATTGATATGGAGAAGAACATATTTCTAGTGGGCCTTGTGCCGGGAAGTGTATCTCCAAATTTAGTCGCCTCGGGTATGACAATTTTTTTTTACATTACCAAATTTTATTAATGATTTTGTTAAAATATTTTCATACATATGCCCTTAAAATCTATAAGAGATATTTAGACCAAAATAATATTTTGACATATTTTTGGATAGGTTTTTTGGTTTATCGGTAAATTCTAATCGGGTGCAAAAAAATTTATAAGTATCGTCTGAATTCAGTACATAATCCTAAATAATACTTGAGCAAGAACTATAGAATTATATGCATTTCTATATAACTATATTTCTTTGAATTGGAAATTTAGAAAAAATTGAGTTTCTAATTAAAAAAAATCAAATAAACTATTGCCTTTTATACAATTTTTTCTCAATTCTAAAAATTTTAATGCAAATGCTTATAAATCCGATAACACTTCTCCTATCGGTAGTTCGTTAATTTTTAAATATTTGTTTTTTAGTTTTTTTTTTAAAAGGAAAGAAATGTCAAAGTTAAAGTCCTTAAAACCTTGGTACCTTGATTATGTAGCTTCATTTATTAGCTATATATACAAAAAATCTGTAATAAGCCTTATCTCTTTTAACGGAATAGCGAGAAATTTACTTAAAAAACAATTTTTTAAACGAGTTTTTCTAGATTGGATATTTTGGGTATTTCGGGATGAAAGAGTTGGAAAATTTTTTTGGTCCAACATTAAAAACAACTTTATCCATATTGTATTTAAATTTCAAAATTATGTCATAATTTTTATAAAATTTATTTAATGTCAAATACACAAAATTTTCTGAATTTTTGACGCATTATAATTTTCCAAGTAATTACCTTTCCAACGATACTAAATACTTATATAAAAACTTTACATCAAACTTCTAAAATTGACTGAAACTTGTGCCCCACACCAGACATTTGCACTTTTCCCAAAAAATATATATTTTCAATTAAATTTTGTTGCATAATTTTATAACCATATAAGATATTATAGTTATATTTTACACACTTATTTCTTAGCTATTTGAGAGCATAAGCATTTTGAGAGCATAATCTTTTAGCTGATTTCGGAGTCAGAACGGTATGGGCGAAAGAGAAAGCACCATGTCCAAAGCTTCAAGTAGAACTATTTTTATTTTTACTTTTACTTTTTACTGTTTTGAAGGCGTGAAAAATTGCTTTAAAAAAATAATAAAATTTCATAATTGTCATAAATACAAATATTTTTTTCTCAATTTTACTGCAGAATTTTCTAATTTTATCAACAAATTTCATAACGTATGAAGATGGCTAAGTACATTTTCTGTTCGTTTAGGAATATACCCTATATTTTTTTCATAAACTAAACGTTCCAAAAGTGAGGTGTGTAACATAATAAACAAAAAGACAGAGTTACATCTAAAACAAAAAGCCTGTAATTAATTGTATATTTCTTACTCACATTTACGAAGGGATGAAAACATAAAATGAAAGAAGCCAAAGTGTAAGCTAATGCTCCAAAAAGGGCATAAGGAAAATCTTCTCAAGTTCGCATGAAAAAAAAAAATTAATGTGAATGATCCTGACTCATACTCATGGTACTGTGAGGATTAAAGATTAAATTAGGTTCGAGTGTCAAAACGTAATTTCGGCGGGAGCTTTTTACGTAATTAGCAAATATAACATTTGTAACGTTCCAATCTAAATCCTGGCAGATGCTCTTCTCAATTTTTTAAATGAAAATTGCTGCGGTATATTTTTCAAAAAAATATTTGTCCAATGAAAAACAAATATAGTCCGGTATTTGGGACAACCTCAGAATTTCGTTTTTTTTTTTAAATATATAATATAAGTAATTGGATTTTAACAATATCCATTCATATGTGCTTTATTATAATGCAATTGGATCAGTTAAATTAGGTCCGTGTTAAAATATGCAAATGTTTGAAACACCTCGAAATCGGTGGGTCATACAGGTCGCAAATTTAAAAGATAATTTTCTTAAATTGAAAAATTAAATTATGCTGGACCCTTATTCTCAAAAACGGCTATGAGCTTATAAAGCTATTCAACATATGTATATATTTTTAACATTATCCCATTAAAGGTCCTTCCTGGTTCGGGAATATAAATCAATTATATCAGATAATTATTTAACTAAGATCTAAATAAAATTGTAATTCGTATTAAATTTCTTTAAATTTTATTATTAACTTTAATTTGATGCACTATGTCGAACGAAAGATTTTACATTTTCATAAAACTTAGTACACTTTTTCTAATTATATTAATTTTAAATGAATGGAATATTATAATATAACAAAACTTAAATATTATGAGATTTAAATCATAAAAGTTGCCCTCCAAACAATTATTTTCATTTAAATAAATTCATAGTGAAAAATGCAGCAAAACGTGCCGGATATATGAAATATTTTATTAATCACTCTTCATACAACGTACTTCTAACTCAACGCTCTTTAAACAAATAAAAAGTTATTTCATCCATCAAACATTTTTATACGAAACTATTGAACTGACATGAGTATAAAACGTGTTTTTTTGTAACCTCAAAAGGTTGGTTCAACAATTCTGTTCTAAAGAAATTTTATTTGTTAAAACGTAGTCGCTTTAACGTCATATAAGAAAATTAAAGAACAAACGATGTCTGCGCTTGTCCATTAAACTAATATGTATTAAAATTCAATCATGTATAACAATATGTTTGACATTAATGTTTGATGTTGTGTACATGGTTCGTTCATGCAATTTTTAATGATGCAACAAATCTTGTTTAGCATGTTTCAAGCAAATCTGAAACATATGGTTTAAACGTGTATTGATGTTACTGTTTACTGTTAGCACCAAATAAACCATCACATTCAACACTAACATCGAACATACTCAATACACAGTTTTAAAGCATGATTTGTTGTACTTCTTCAAATTTAAGTAACAAATACTAGATAAACATCAACATATTCTCACAGATATGTTTGGAAATTTGTATATATATTTAAGTTTATGGGCAGCGTAACTTACCCGAACTTCTTCGTTATATAGCTGACTTCAAAATAACTGCTTTTGACACAAAAAAATGTTATTATACTAAATCGTTGAAGCATGGCCACCAAACTTGGTGTTTGGGTTCACTAAAGAAAGTTCATATTGAGGTGAAAAGCATTTGAATAATTTTTTATTTTATACAAATCTGTGGATAGAGCGTTAGTAGTAAAAATTGGTTTATTCGTACATAAATTTTGAAAAAAGGAATATTAAATTTTTTATAAATTATTTATTCCAAATAAATGTATTAAATATTTATGCATTTTTTAATTTATTTAGTATTTTAGGTATGATTTAAAATGTTTTAATAATTAAATTTTAAAATTTAAAATATATTTCACTTTGTTTCTTAGAGTCGTATGCCTATAGACGCACATTACTTTAAAAAAATTATCAAAATCTAAAAGAAAATTATTAGATGGCAAATTATATTTTTATTAAATCAACTATGACCTCATTTAGCAATATATATAATGACTAGATGAACCTTCGTTGTGGATTACCTGTGGATTATCGGAATCGATTTCCTTTTATCTTAAGATCGGGCATTTACTGATGTATTCTCAAAAATTCTTTATTGCGTTAAGTCCGACCACTTCAACAAAATTATAAAAAGTGGCAATTTTAAAAATTACACAGAATGTCAGACCCAAACGTTATACACAAAAGTCATACGTGCCAACGGTAACACTGGTTGCAATGTGCAATTTTCATCAATTTCTGCATCTTCCAGCTATTCTTGTCTACTTGTTGCTATTTATGTTCGTTGACGCAACACAAATTTTTGAATTGTGAATTTCAGAAAAACCATAACACTATCATCGCCTAAAATATATTTTAAATTGCGAACATCGTTTGATCTTAATTCTTGCCGACAAAATAAGTGTAAGTCAGAAACATTTTTCCATTTAATGTATTTTTTGATAATTTTGGACAATTTCATTTGTGCTGTTTTTAAAATTTTCAAATTTAAAATTTAGCGTCTTTCATTTCACGTTTTTGTCTCTTTAAAAGATGTGAGCAACACGTTTGGAAGTCATTGGAAGACTAAGTTTGTTCTTTGTTTCTTTAGAATTCAAATTGTAACAAGTTTTATAAGATGAATTTTGGGTCATGAAAAGAGGTTAATTTGGAACTTTTTTTTATCAATTATCTTAAAATGTTATGAAATAAATCGATTTAATTAGAAAATTCTACAGTAAAGTTGAGATATTGTCATTTTAAACACGGCTGTATTTAAAAATTTGCATTTATAGAAATATTCTACAATAAATAGTATCAAGACCATTTGATCGCAAAGATAAGGTAAAGAAAACACTAAAAGAAATGTTGTTTATATTAAAAATTTACTATTAAGTTGCTTTTCATTAAAAACCTCAACTTTATTTTTCGATGAGACTAACAAAGACAAAATATAAAAAGTAGAAAAATAGTTAAATTTGTAATAGGAAAATCCTCAAAATTGGGAAAATATGTAAAATTTTGATCATATTTTACTATAGCTCTCATCTAAAGTCCAAACCAATTGAATTCGGCATTTTCTCCCATATCTACAATATACATGTTATTAATTTGCCTTATATTGATCCACATTTAGTTTCCTTTTCCAGAAAATCTTTTTATGAAAATAATTTTTAAATTATTTTCATAAAAATATACCCCTTTAATTAATTTTTTCAATATCGATTCATATTTTCATATTTATAGGAAAAGGGTTTAAATCATAAAAGAATTTAAATTTTATTGAAATCTAATGCATTTATTTTTTAATTGTTCATAGTTGTCTCTAGTAATCCTTCTTTCCGGAATAGTGTTTTAATATAAAAAGTTTCTTATATATAGACCAATTCCATAAAATATCAGATATTGCCTTAAAAATTTTTAATACTTGATACCAGTATTTGTTACTTCAAGAATAACCCCTTATTTCACTGGAATTTATATAGAGGTTTTTTTCGCAATCGTTGTTGAAACGTATAATTTGTTTTCTGATGAATTATTTGCAACTCACTTTAGTATTTCCATAATTTAAGTTGCTGTTTGGGGGTATTAAAGATTCTGAATATCCGAATATAATATTCTTATTTATTTTTTATATAACTTATTTCACGGAACTGTTACAAATATGTTATGTACAATTTTAAACGAAAAAATCAACAGTTTATTAAAAAAGTTTGTTTACATTTCAAATTATTTCCTGTATTGTTCATGCAGAATCCAAACATACAAACACATACACATTTATAATAAACACTAAATAGAAATAATTTATAAAAAATAACTAAAATTGAAAGTACAAAACTGTATTGCAATATTTTTCTAAAAAAATATTTATTGTTTTAAATACTCAAAATAACATGTGTAAAATTTATAATAAACTATATATTTAATACAAAATATACATAAGTAGTGAGATCGAAAAATCCCTAACATACATATATGTTGACAAAAGTGAAAACAATGAACTTACAGTTTTTATTTAATTCATTAAAGTACTTTACAGTGCTTTCTGCCACTTTTCTTAAACTGGTAGACCATATTTATTTAAAATCTACCACAATTCAATTCTCTTTTAACAAGATTTGTCTCTCTTGGTACATATACCACGTTATTGTTCTTTTACCACTCAAGGTCTTATCAACTGGATACCGTAACTGTATAGTCCTTTCCATATCAAGAACTCTTAGGGAAATTTTGACTGCTTTTGATCAACATTTCTTCGAGTATCAGAACTTATGTTATGACATTCAAAAAAACATAAAGTTTCATAATCCATTATGTAGCAGTAATATTTATTTAGTAAAAATCACTTTAATTTCCGTGCTCTGACTTTGACCTCGACATGTTTAAATGCATTCCTGTTAGTAACTTTTTGTTTTTAAAACTCCATAAGCTTTAACTTTTCTTACTGGTTTCTCCGTACATTGAGTTAACCAGTCTGCTTTTTTACTGAATGTATTGGGAGGCCTTTTTGAAAATGCATTTTATTTATGCCTCACACAACCATAGGTAGTGAGAGTATTATGCTAGCAGAAAAAAATTCCGTCACACCTTTTAAGTGTACCGTTTGGCTCAGAATCACTTTCTGAGTCGATTTCAGCATGTCCAACCGGTTACCCGTCCGTGGAAAGGTTGTTCGCAAAGTACAGGTCGCAGTTTTAAAGATATCTCTATTAAATTAAGCACATACTATTATTATGAACAATACTTATTGAAATTGGTTATGATCGGTCCATTATTTTATATAGGCCCCATACAAATATCCTCGAGAATGGGGGTTTTAGTCCATAAAATTTCTAAATATAAAACGATCGGTCCATTATTTCTTACAGGTCACATACAACCATCACATTCTATTTCATAAATCGCACAAAAAAGTGGGTTTTGTAAAAATATTTAGTTAAATTAGGAAAAATATAAGCCTAAACCACTATACGAAATTTAGCGAGGGTCAGTGCATAATTTTTTCTAATTTCCTTATAATTGCCAAAAAAACTCAATTTAAATCGCATAAATTCACATTAATATTATTAAACTAATAGTGTATTGTACACATAGGCATAAATAAGGAAGTGTAGGGTGTTACATATTCGTGCTTGGCTGACTATAACGCTTTAACTTGTTTTTTTTTTTGTTTTGTTTTGTTTTTTTTTTTTTTCTAAGAAATATTATATGGACCATTTTTTTTACTTGAACCAGGTTTTCTATTTTATAATTTTAGTACGCACTTTTTCTAATTAACAAATTAACAATATATTCATTTGTTCGATATTAAATATAATAACTGATAAAAGTAACTTGATCAAAAATAATCAATTAATGCTTGAGTAAACAATTTTAATAAAAAACTTGTGTTAGGAATTTTTAAATCTCACCCCTTATACTACAACAACTACCAACCAAAGAATAAGTATAAAAAGTCTTAATAAAAGTTTTGAACAAATTAAAGGCATTTCTGCTTAAGTATATTTTAGTCTACTTTCTCTCAATACACTTTCCAAATTTTTGCTTAAAAATATAAAAATAATTATTTTTATAAAATGTGAAATTTAAAACTGCAGGGAAATAATAAATATTTAAATACATATGCATTTATCAATAAACATATTCAACTACACAATAAAACATATGTACCAAAACATATACAAATAAATACATAGTATTTTATGTAAATATACAACTATCTATGTATGTGTTTATTTAAATGTAAACATTCACAAATCCAAACAAACAAATTGAAATACAAATAGAAATATAAATTTATGTATGTGTATTTGTATGCTTATTTATATGAACTGTGAATGAATATTCGTATTTAAGTATGTATGTGTGAGTTGCATTGGGACACAACCTTTGTAAACAAATCAGTATGACTTTTAAAAATATTTTAAATAAATATTTTATTTTCATATAAAAAATATTCATGTTTCATATGAAATTTCTCATAATAAATTTTAAACTTAAATTACTGTATAACATTGTTAATCTACATATATTACACCTGTAATTATGTGAAATTTTAGGGAAATTTTAATCTTAAAATTGAAATATAATTTAAGTGTGAATATTACATAAATTTTATGTAGATATTTCTTGTATTCTTATTTATCACTTTAATTTTAGAATAAACTTATAATTTTTACGATTATAGATCGGCTCCTTAGATCATATTTTTATAATATGTCCACAAGCTTTTTGAAAAAAGCTTGTGGACATATTATTCTCTATACCGAGAATAAATATATTTTGATAAATTTTATTTGCATTTAATACCACCACTAGTGGCGAAAAGGTTGTAAATCCGTGCGCAATAATAAAGTATTTATATGTTGTTACATCAAATGAAATCTGAGTCGATGTAGCTATGTTCATATTTCTGCCTGCTGTTGACATGCTCACATCTAATTGACCGACCTTAATGAAATTTGGCCTGAGTAGTTTCTATGTAACTTAGATGTTTATTGTTTAAAACCACCTCTAAGTTCAAGTTGAGCGGATAAATTAGCATAAAATATTGTTAAGTAAGTTGTATAAATATCATTACCATTACATTAGAAATTGATCAAAGTCGGTTCAGTAAAAAAGTTATAACTTAATAACAGTATAATGTCCTACATTTTTTCCAGTAATTTTTTTTTTGAGAAATTAATTTTAATAAAAACTTAATACTCTCAATTCAACAGTTCTTTAGATATTTTATATACAAAATTATGAACCGACCATCTTGCTCATATTTATCTTAATTTGACCAATTATAATTACTGTACCAATATATATGTGTGATCGTTTCTTTATAAGTGATTCTCGCATATTTTGTTTTGGAATATTGTGAGATTCACTTGTGCCAAATTTCGTTTAAATTGGTGACGCGAAATTCGAAAATTGCGACCTATGGACTGCTCCCAACGTTTACATGAGCAGACAGATAGACAAACAGAAAGTGATTCTGAGTCGAACGATATATTTGAAGGTGTAACACCATTTTTTCTGCATATTACAAACATCAGCACAAACGCATAATACCCCAGCCACCTTCGGTGGTGTATGGTTTAAATATGCAAGTTACAATTTTAAAGATATTTTTATAAAGCAACTATTGAGCCTTAAAGTTGTCTTAATGGAATTTGACATGGGGTATTTTCTAGAGGAGTACATGTCGTCATCTGGTAAAGGATGTCGATTTTCAAAATTTTTCTAAACCAAATCCGAATGAGTATGGAGCATAGAACGTGTTTTACACAAATTGGGATTATGGGTATTTTTCGCATAGCAAATATTTTTTTATCATAATTTCAACCTCATTACTATACAAAAAAAAACAAAAAAAATCATATTTTTTATATTCGAACTAAAGTAGTTATATAACTGATAAAGTAATTAAAGAAATAAAGTATATTTTTATCGAAAATATCGATTTAAGAGAAAAGCGACTTACATAAGAAATATGTTAAATTCACTTAATATGCCAAGTAATTATATATCAAGTATACGTCACATATGTTTGCTAAAGTTACATATGTAAATATATATAATTTCCAAAATATTTCCTAAAACACTGTTGACACTAAAATTTGTTAATTTTTTATAAATAAAAATTTCATTGTAAAAAATAATAAAGCATTTTTTCTAATAAAACGTACTTTTTAATTAGGAACACTTATTTGAAAGCCATTAAACAAATGTAAATGTATGTAGAATTTAATTAACTTTTTGCCAATTTCACCACTTTCCTTATCTCTAGTGTATTCGAACTATAATCATTTAAAAATCTTATAAGTAAAACTCATTCCATGGAAAAAGATGTAGAATGTTGTTAACAAAATAAAATTATATTAAAATTCTTAAGCTTTTTACTAAATGAAATTGAATAAAAATCTAAAAGGAATACAAAAATTGTAAATTTCTCTAACACTTATAACTATTACCCAGCAAACAATTGTTGAGCTAAAATGAAATTGAATTAAAATGAATTTTCATTTTGTTAGACCCTTCTACAAAATCAACATGGTTACTGGGAAATTGAGAACATTTCATTACGATTGGCAAACATATAAATAGTGGAACAAACTGCATATTTATGTATATGTGTTACAACTACATATGTATGTGTGTTTGTATGTATGGTGATATTGTATTGTAAAAATACCAGTGAATATTTTACAATTGCTTTTTGGTAAATCGAGTAGAAATTTTATTGTTTAAAGTTACACATGATTGTTTTTTAACTGTATCACCATCTAACTACATATGTAAATATATATTTGTGTGTAGATATCTATGTTGATTTCAATATCAATATGAGTATGTAACTACTGATTGTATATGAGAAATATATGGGCTAAAATAATAAAAATGAGATTAGATCAGCATTTTCTAATAAATTATAAAGTAAAAGTAGGCCAAGTCTGGTTATATAATAACGCCAATATCCACATCTATATATAAACGACATGAAAAAATTTTTGACCCGACTAACCCCTGTAGGAATTTATAAATTTTTGTCTAACTTATTTTTCCCTTATTCCAGAAAAACACAGATGCAACAAAATCTTCTCCCAAAAAAATGTCAAAATTTATTTCAGCCATTTTGAAAAGCTGCTGACAGTATATCGCTTTAGTGACTTTAATTCGATCGCGGTATGCTTAAAGTAGTGGTTATCGGTTATCGGCGCTGAGTTTAATAGCATACAGAAAAAATATTTCACCTTTAATTTATATCAACCAACTCAAAATCACTTCTTCAGCCTATTAAACGATGTTCGTCCGTCGGGCTGAATGTGTGTCCATATAACATTACGAACACTTTACAGTTTCCAATTAAAAAAACTTACAAGGAATTTGGCAGAAATTCTTTTTGACTAAAGAATAACATTATTGAAACTGCTTATGCCGATTCATTTTTTCAGCTTGTTTCCATAAGATGTCTTAAGCTCATAAACTCAAAGATATGAAAATATTTTAGCTTAACTTTGCACACATATTTATTTTACTATTCCAAAATGTAACAAATTTCAAAAGCAGTGCATACAAACCCATTTTGAAAAAATAATAAGAAATAATATTGTGGTAAATTCTCTTCCTTTTTATAATATTTTAATTATGTATGTTTTATGCAATCACAAGTCATATAATAAAACTCTTATTTCTTCGCCATTTTGCATGACAGGTTTTAGCCAATACTTTTCTCATAAGCTCAAGCGAATAAAAGTCACTCACAAATATACAGAATTAAAAAAGCAATAAGAATGCTATAGACGGCTGTAACAATTTTAAAACCATTATCCAAACATTTTTGTGAGTTGAAAAAGGCTTTAAAATGAACAAACTTTCAATGAAATTGGTACATATTAAGAAACAATTAAGCCAAAAATACTATTCCACAAGTGTTTTAAAAGAATATAGTCTGATAATAACTGTTCAAAATTTCGATAAAATAAGTTTAAATTTTAGATTCTTATAAGCTAAAAACCTTTAAAAAGAACCTTCAGACAAATATGGACAGTTTTCTTAAACTTAAAAAAATACAAATAATGCCAAATTTTAAGACCTTTATAAGCTCAAAACCGCCTTCCGAGAAGGGGCCTTATAAGAAACCTAAAGCACAACATACAGAACTTCAACAGAATTGGTCTTTATTTAAGATTTATAACAAAATATAGACCGATATTCGATAGTTATGTGTATTAAACTAAGAAAAATGATTGTGCCAAATTTCAATAAAATTGGTATATTTATTTAAAGTTCTTATAAGCTCAAAATCATATTCCAGGATAGATTTTAACAGAATTTTTTCAGGACAACTACATTAAGTGTTATGCTGAATTTAAGTATAATTATAATATTTATTTAATAAATAAATTAAAACCATATTCCGGGCCTTACATGGGACCTAAGATAAATAATGGTACCAAGACAATCTTTTTACTTCCTTTAGGTTTATTTTTACAACAAAATAAATAAATGTGACAATTTTTTGAAAATTATCTTCAAAAACTCAATCTATATGACAAACTGATTTTGGGATTTATCATCCAAAAAACATAAAATTTCTATTGACCCGTTTTTTATGTTTTTTGGATGATAATGAAGTATATGATATCTTAGTCTTTTTTTGAAAAATTGAGAAAGTTATGTTTTTAGAATTTTCAGCAAACTGCTTAGGGTAACAACAAACAATGTGGAAATGCAAATGGAATTTAAAAAAGAATAATCAAAACTTTTAAATATAATGTGTATCTTTAGGTTTTAATACCAAAACCCAATCAGAATAAGGCTGAATTGCAAGTGACTAATTTCGATAATTTAGACTGAGTCGTTAGAGTTATGACAGCCCAATATTGTATGAAAACTCGTTTTCATTTGAAATCGCGTTGGAAAATGTCACATCAGGCTTCCTTTATGAACAAAGCTAACTAACTTACACATAGAAAAAGGCTAAAATTTTCTTATACCTTTAAAGTTTCCATATTTTTTTACCCATACATTTTATTGAAGATGTAAATGGAATAAGGATTTTTTTTTTGTTGTTGCTCTTTTCTTTTTATTTTTTTCAACATAAACTATTAGAATTTCAAACAACTTTACAGAAATAGTAACTATAAATGAAAACTTTATTGTTTTTTTTCTTCTCTTTGTGTTATTGTTTTTGTTGCTATATTTGGCAAAAGTAACTTGTTCGAAACTATTTTAGTTTGTAAAACTTTAAGGTCAATTTAAATGTAAGTTAGTTTATGGTTTGAATTATAAACCTGATTTCAATTAAATGGTTTTGGCAAATTAGACAAAAGTTAGTTTTCATATTAAACACTTACAAATTATGGGCATTAAATGTCATATCAATGTAAGTTTCTATTGCTTTTTTTTAATTATTATAGGAAAAAATTTTAATCGACTAATTTATGGGTTATAAAATTTAAAATGTGTCAAATTTTATATAAAGAGGTCTCAATAATGATGATTGTTAGTTTTGGTTAATTTAATTAAAAGTGGTTTATTTGGAGGTATTGAAACTTTGAAGAATTACACCACTTTTCTTAATATAAAACTGAGTACGATAACACCGACTAGCAAAATCGACTCAGACTTTATTTAATCCAAAATTATATAAATTGTATGAGATCCTATTTTTATGGTATCTAATATTTGTAGTGGGTTTTTATTAATAATTTATCTTAAAATTTCATAAAAATTCATATAAAAACTCACCGCGTTTTCCATAAACAGAAAAAATGCTCTATAAATAATATTTAACATAATTCGATCCAATCTAAGACAATTTCACAATAATTTCTTCTCATGATACGATAGAGATGTTATAATTTATAATACACATTCATGCCGATCTTTTCTTCCGTTAAGTTTCAGACTGGACAAGCTAAATATTGAATATTGTTCAAGACATACCTCAAAATATAGCGTTCCAGACGGACATTCTTTAGGTATTTTTCAATTGATTTTGATAAGGAAATATTCTTAGTAGGTTTTGAATCAGAGTTGATTACCAAACTTCATTTTCAATTATGATTTAATTGAAGAAATTTTGTTATTTTTTTCAATTAGTGTAGTCTATTTGGTCCAAAAAGAGAAAAATATTGCCAGAATTTATATTATTTTGAAAAGAAATTAAGAAAAATATATATTTTTTTCGGTTTAAAAGAAATATTTTTCCCCAGACTGTGTATTTTTCCTATTTTTTTAAGAAATTTTAACGTGAATGCACGTAAAGAAAAGCCGAGAATATTACGGAAAATAATTTCCCCGACAGTAGTATCGGAATTAAAGTTTTTTGTACATAGAAAAGCTAAAGTAAATCACTTCTGGATATATATACAAAATTACAAATATCCGAGATTTCGCAGAGATGGCACTCCCCTGTCCAAAGAAGACTAGAAACTGATGTTATTTCAAATGTACCTCAGTAATATTGAGTGAAATTTAATTGAAATTTATTTAATAATAAAATAGTTACTCCACTTTATTTAGAAATATGTTGAAATGCTGTATATTTATACTCCTTAATCAACGAATCTGATTAAGGTATTATGCGTTTGTACCGATGTTCATAATATTCAGTAAAATTGTCAAGCAACCACCTTTAAGTATACAGTTCGACTAAGAATCACTATCTGAGTCGCTTAAATGATGTCTGCCATCCGTACGTCTTGATGACTGTGACTTAAACACTCTATAAGTCCCTATAAAATCTTCGGTATCAATAATGTTTTAAGCTCATAAAGAGATTTTAACGAAATTCGTAAGAGTTGTTCTTATGACATTCTAAAACGATATGCCAATTTATACGAAGGTCAGTTCATTGCTTTTCATATGTTCAATACAATCCCTCTTCCAAATATCATTTTAAAGGGGAAAAATCTCCCATATACGTTGGTATTGTAATAACAGCTTTTCAATTATACAACAATAAATTATTTATATTTAAAAATATTAAAAAATCAAATCGGAAACGTTGACGTGCCACCTTCAATAATAATAATAATAATAATAATAATAATAATAATAATAATAATAATAACAATTAAAATAATTAGACTTATTAACAGGGTTTCATTTTATTTTCAAAAATATCAAATATATATCAAAAAAATCTCTAAATGGATTTCTTTGATTTCGGTCTATAAAGCTTACATTTATTAGGAGTCTATTAAAAGTAACCACAACGTAAATATTCTTATTAATATTTTAAAAACTATATTTTTTATAGTTCTAAATTCAGGAAGTAAGGAAATTATTTTCTTTTGTGAATTCTGACTGTTCCATAAGGCACAAACAAAAAATACCCGGCCCTTTTTGGTGTCACTTGAAATGTTTTTGGCTTAAATTAGATATCATAATATAATATTTTTAAACTATTTTCAGCAATAACCTTTCTATATCCAATTGTCAATCAATATTTTCCACAATAATTTCACATTTCTGGCAAATCTTATATAATTAAAGATATTACTTGGAACAGTATTGTTTTCCATTAAAAATGTTTTTTTTTTTAAATATTTCGATTAAAATTATTTTTTATGAGAAAAATTAAATTGTCTTCACAAAAACAAAATTTAATAAAAAAATGGGAAAATATCTTATCTCCAACTGATACCAGCATAAAATTTGTTTAGGAAATTATGTTTTTGTGTCTGTCAAAATGTGCACAAAAAAACAAACAATTATATACACTCTTTGCCGAACACATCCACACAAAAGAAATAAATCTAAATCATAAAAATTTATACCCAGTAAACAATTTTTTTAGTAACTTAGAAATGTGAAACAACATATTTCCTTAATATGTTTAGGAGACAAGAAATATTGTAGCGCATTTCATTTCTGAAAATAATTCGAAGAAAATAGATCTGTAGTCGATTAAGATCAGTTTTACTATTATGCATTACGCGATCAGTTTAACTTCTCTTATGAAGAGTCTCACAAAAGAAATTAAACTGATCGTCAAAATGTGTCTAATTCCTTATATAAAAGACTATAGATATTAAATCCGTTTAGAAATTTTAGAACATTTAATTCTAATTTAATTCTAATTTGTCGATTTATAAATGACAATATTACGAAAGATATTTTCTTGAACTAAGTGTTTGTCTTAGATATCGGTCTATAACTTTCAACATAAATATTCAATTTTGCTGGTTTTAAACAAGAAATTTCTCAGGACTATAAAAATACTGAAACGGATGTGGGTTTGAACGTTTCAACAAGAGGTAAATAGGTAGTCAGACAGACGGACATCAGCTATGATTTTGAATTGATGCAAGAACAAATATACATTATGGGGTATCGGATGATTCCTTTTTATCGTTAACACAGAATGATAAAGTTAATATACGGTTTACACCACATGTGGCGTTAGGGGGTATAAAAATTATGATTATCGATCAATATTTGGTTAAAGCTCCCAACTAAGTATTTTTCCCATAAAAGGGGAAACAAAAACTCAGATTATCTAACAATCTCATATTAGGCCACTTTTCCGGAGAAGGGTTTAAGCTGATAAAATTGTTAAATATTAAAGTATTTGAATGCAATTTGTTATACTAATTTTAAATTTGCCACAAATTTGTGTATTGAATTTTAAGAACATTATTTCATGAGAACTACAGTAACTCTTATAGAAGGTTCCATTCCGAATTTAGTTTTATGTTTGTAATACTTTTAAAACATTTAAATTTGAAAGTATTCAGAATTCGACAGAGCAGAATCGTGCGTACTTACTATTATAATTAAATGGACATAAACTATAATATTACAAAAAATCTTAAGTTATATTCCCTCATCAACCATACAATATATGACAGACTTTTTTTAAATGACTAGAAACCAAATGACCGCTGGGATGCAAAGCCAATACATTTACAGTTACACAGTACAATAATTTGACATGTAAAAAATTGAATTCTAACATGTCCTGAATGTTTTCGAGATAATTTTTTTACACTATACAAATGACATATATGACAAATGCTTAAATATGAATATCACCGGAAATTGTAAAATTTCCTTTCGATTAGAAAATGTTTTATATCACAACTAGAAGATATTATTGTGTGCAATATTAATGAAAAAGGAAATTATAGAGATTTTATTTGATTATTCAGATTATTATATAAAAAATGTTTGCTGAGTTATTTTTTAAAATGCCACAAACCGATAAAAAACATAAAAAATGATAATTGTTTTTAATTTATACGCAAATTTGTCTAAACCAACACAAAAGGCAGTTATATTTTGCCACATCTTCCTTTTTACACCCTCCACCACCACAAGTGTAGAAGAGGGTATATTAACTTTGTCATTTCTTGTGTGACGCTATGAAGTAATTATCTCAGATCCTATAATGTATATATATTCTTGCATCAAATTAAAACCTGAGTCGATTTAGCTATGTCCGTCTGTTTGTCCCTTCAGACGTGAACACTCATATCCAAAAAAAATTGGCAGAGCTCTATGAAATTTTGTCCAGGTATTTGCTATGGCTTTGAGAAGTTTCTTAATTAACCGGTTCAGTATATTACAGTATAGAGACCGATATCTGGGGCACCTCCTTAATATAAGTCGAGAAATTAAAATTAAATTTTGCTTTAATATGAATAATCAAAATCGGTTTAGTACAAAAAGTTTTAGTTAAAATATAACTAATTTAAGACTCAACACGTAACACTCAGTGTTCTATTTAAAAACAACTTTTATATATTATATACGTCTGCAAGTGAATGTATGTGTGAGTAAGTACGAAACATAACATATTTATTTAACAAGCATATATGGTGGAGGGTATTGAATATTCGGCATAGCTAGAATTATCATTCTGACTTGTTTTATTTGTAGTTTTTCAATTTAATAAAATAAATTTGTGTTTAATTTAATTTTGTTCTTTTTGTTTATTTTTTTATCAATTCGTTCATGCATATAAATTGTAAAAAGTGCATGAAAGTAATCTAAAATTATTTCATATTTTATTATTACTGAAAAATCTTTATCTATTTAATTTATATAACACAAATAATAAAATCTAAAAAATATAATAAATATCTAATACCACAAACAATATATGGTTTACATGTTAAGAAAGTTTTTATCATTTAAAAAAAAGAAAATCTAAATTATTTAATTTGTAGTTTTTGAAAATCACAAAGTATTAAGATTTAATTTCTATTGGTGAACTTGTGGTATTTTTATGACTTTCTTACTTTAGTAAATATTAATTTATTTTTAATTGTTTTGTTATATTGTTATTGTTTTTTTTTCATTATAAGAGTTTTTTAGTACCTGTACATTACCATATATCTTATTTATATCGATTATTATAAACATCACAATGATTATTTGTTTAATTGATTTCTTATAAATATTGATTATGCACTGATACATATTCTTGCAAAAGCATATAATTTTCTTCTTTATTTCCGTTTTATTTTTGTTGTTCTCCTCTAAAGTTAATGTTAAAGTTACATATTTAAAGTTAGCAAAATTCTTTCTTAGTCTTGTTGTTTCCCTTATTCATGCGATCAAATGTTCTTGGTGCTATTTTTTCTTTAAAATGCTTTAAAAAACTTACTAAAATAAATATATTAAATATCTTTCTCCTTTAAACTAAAGAAAAATGGCAATATTACAATTTTACTGCAGAACTTTCTAATTTATCAAGAAAAGTAAATATTAAATATTACTATTTTTTCATGACCAATGATGCTCCAATAGAGACATTGGTCGTTTCCAAATGTATGGTATGTAAAATTGGCAGAAGGATGGAAAAAATAGTTTTCTCTGAGAAAAAATGTAATTTAGGCGGCCCTAAATCAAACTCACATTACTGTTATGATTTGACGATGTTTGAATGTCAAAACGTATTTTTTTCAGTGGTATTTTATGTTGTTGGAAAATTCGGTTTAGTTTGTTGCAACAAAAATTAAAATTAAAATTTGAAACGAATTGCTAGAAAATGATCTTTTTACTTTTATGGATTAAAATATAGAATGAAAGTTGCATATTCCAGCAAGATAATGTTGTGTTAAGTGTTTCAAAGCTGGCTAAATCAGTGTTACCGTTTATTTATTTCGAAAAGTCGCATAAAAAGGGAATTTTGAAAAATAAAGTCACGCTTTAAAGGTGATTTGTGAAAAAAGTCGCCTTAGGTAAATTTTTCCAAAAATTTACACTTTTTAAAATGTTTTAAATTACGAATTTTCTTTGTTTCCCATTTAATATAGAAATATGCTTGAGTAATAGCAATCAATTAGTTTATTCTTCAATTTAACACTATTTTGATTTTTATTATAAATTTCATTGAAGTGCAGTTGGCGAATTTTTATGATTTTATCATGCTAAATCTTAACCTTTTCACAAAAAAATCTATATCAAATTTATACACATTATATAAATTTAATGAAGATCTTTACCGAAAATGCAAATTAGAAAAAGGGGACAAAAAAGGATATTTGAAAAGTTACACAAAAAGTCGCTCGTAATTTGCGACTAAAGTCGCACCAACGGTAACACTGATCTAAGTTGTAGTTTAACGAACACAGCATACCTCTGTTGGATTTACCGGCTTACAGTATGAACTTATATCTAATGGGGACTTGTGTTTATTCTAATAATGGCAAAAACGAAAGCATAATGAATTTATGAGACTAATCGATTTTATGGTGTATCAAAATTTTGCATATTTTAACACAAAACTATTTTTCTATTAATCCGATTTTGCTGATTTTTTGTTTGATGAAAGAGTACCAATTAAAGCTTTTTTGCTAGTAGACCGATATAGCTTGTTTGAAATAGGAGACTGATAAAGACAACAGCAAATAATGTGGCTGAGTTTCCTTGAATTCCAAAAACTAGTTATGACTTGAGAATATAACTAACAAACAGACAGACAGACAGACAGACAAACAAAGGTAAATGGAATAAAATTTTGACACGGAAGACGAAGTTAATATACCCTTATCACCACTTGTGGTGAGGGTAGTTTATAAATACAGAACACAGACGCGTATGAGTTTTATCAATCATACGCTAATATTATGGAATATAAATATTTTCATATAAGTAATTCACCAATTTTTATGAACTTTTTGACAATAAAGATAAGCACACTTAACACAATTTGGCAAAATATAGATAATTTTTCGTTAATGTCGGAAACTTATTGAATTCTCTCGCTGAAATTAGTATTTTATCTGAAGAATTCTTTATTATACAAGTCTGAAGTAAAAAAATGAAAAATTATTGAACATATTAATGCTTTTCAAAAATAATATTCTAATATTCAAAACTTGAAAAATATTTAATTTTGTTATTATTATTTTTGATCAATATATTTTTTCATTTTTATCTTAATTAAGTAGGATAAACATTTCAAATTGCATTATAAATTAAAAGCCAATTAAATAACTATATTTTCCATGAGTTATTGTTAGCTAATTGACCATAAGTGTTAAAAAAAGAATCAAGTATTTAGAAAAATATTTACATTAAAAATAAAACAAGTAAGAATGCGCTATAATACTATGCCGAATCTTTAACACCCTTCACCATAAATGCGTGTGAAGTAAATACATACTCACACTTACACTCACAAACGTATGCTGTTGATGATTTATTTATAGTTGTAGATTGATGCTTGAAAATTTTATGAACTAAGAAGTTGTTTTAGTTATCGGTCTATATCTTTTAACCGATTTTTCTGGTTTTAAATAAAAAACTTCTCAGAGTTGTAGTAAATACGCAGGCCGAATTTCATTAATTTATGTCAATTATTGTGGCTGTGAGCGTGCCAAAAACAGACAACAAAAGAGACAAACGGACAGATTGACAAAGCTCAATCAACACATATTTCGATTTGATGCAAGAAAGAGTATATACCTGATGGAGTCTCAAATGATTCCATCTTAGCGTTACACGCGAAATGACAAAGTTAATATACCCTCTTCAATATTTATTGTGGTAAAGGGTATAAAAATTTATGTAGCATTATAATACAGAAAGTATATCATTATTTTAAAAATTTATCAGAAAGTATATCATTATTTTAAAAATTACTTGAATTAATAAAAAACACATTAAATTAAACAAACAATAGAAACCTTCTAACATTTACGTCTGCAAGATACAGAAACCATATAAAATCTTTATATAAATTGAGACACATTTAAACTTATTTAAATACTTAAAAATTGAATAAAATAATATTAAATAAAGTTCTAAGAAATCATATTATAAGTCACAGAATACCACAACTAGTTTAAAAGAATTTAAGTTCGATATCCTTAATGTAAGATGGTGAATAGAATATACTTGAGAAAAATTCAATAAGAATCTGAAACGATTTCGCAGTTCAAATCTTTCAAAAGGTAACGGTGTTCATTTATAAGTTGAAATCTTTCCGAGCGTCACACATATCCTACTTAGGATCGACGAAGAATTTTAAAACACCCAAAACTCTGCTTGAAAGCAATAATGAAAAATAAAAATTGGTGATGAAACTTTTAGCAATGTCTCCATATATAGTACAACTGCTTTAGACGATATGGGGTAGACTAAAACATTTGAAAACATTCTGCACATTGAAATAAAATGTTGAACCGTGGTATAAGGCAAAAAAGGTCACAAAGTTAAATGAATGAGCGAAAAACAAAAAAAAAATTGGCAGATAATTCCAATGTTGCTTTTAGCCAATCTAATATTATAGATAAGTTTAAGACCTCGCAAAGAGAAGAAAAAAGAATACAGAGCAAAAAATTTAAAGTATGAAACATATTTATTCCTATAAATATGTTTCATACTTTAAATCTTTTGCTCTGCATTCTTTTAGTTAAAAAACTATTCAAAAAAAACGAATTAAGAACTATTTCATTCAAGGACTTTGATCCACACAGATCCACATAATTGGAATTTATCAAGCAATTCGATAAATTCGAATATCGTCTTCGTCGACCTTGCCCTTACAGCGTAATGACTCCTTACTTTGGGGAATGTATCAATTGGGGGCACAAATAATTTAATCAATATTTTATGGAAACTCTGCATAAAAATTAAATCAATATGGAAGTAATTGATAGAATACTGGGCAAATAACTTGAAAAAAATTGCTTGATTCTGACACCAGGCGGCCAATCCTGGTCGGACGAAACTACCTCACATCTGTGGATACTTATTGCTTCATGGATAGCTTCAGGCAGTATGATAGGACAGGACTGTGACTAGAAAATGTATCAGATTACCACAACATAATACGGTCTTGCGTGAAGAGATACGTGCAATCAGGGAGTGTATATTAGTTAGGGAGAACTTGATTGATTTGACATTCATAGACTTTACAGGTTTACTGAAAACCGAAAAATTTACGAACCGTCCAAGATGGTTAGAAGGCTATAAATGATTTTTTGTATCTTTTAAGTACTTTTTCATTGGAGAGTGATCGGAAATGTAAACACAGAAAAGTGACAAATGTGGTTAGATTTGCTGATTTCTTGGAAAAATTCGAAGCTTTTAATCGCATTGAAAGCCAGACCACATGAGAGACCGACAAAGTCACACAGAACTATGTGAGACACTGATAAGGTTGAAACGAGACTTTGGGGAGACCCAGAAGAAAACAACACTTTAGATATTATTAATAAAGAAAGTAGGATGATGGTGGCCCTTACTCAATACTTCACTGAACGGCAACGTCTTAATAGGAGAAGTTTCCCAAAGGACATCAAGTGTAATGCGTGTGTGGAGAACACTGAGAGGTACATCATCTATATCAGTCCAGTATTTTTAACCCTTAAAACGTAAATGCTACAGAATTCATATAGTCACTAAAGGATCGGTTTCTCTCAGATAACTAGCGTATAATTTGTCGATATATTGGCCACGGTCCTCAACCTTTATAGGTAGGTTGAGAAATATTCAATTTTTAATGTGGGAAATATTAGTTCTACTGTTTCTAAAAACTTTACTTCCTTTGTTTCATTTTAGAAACATAATAGATATGAGTTTTGGACAAAGACCTGCCCACAAACCTTTTCTAAAATTGGTCAATTTAAAAATATTCACTTTTTTTAGTTTGCAAATCGCAAGCTGAAACCATACATACATACATACATACATACATACATACATACATACATACATACATACATACATACTACATATGCAAATTAAAACACACATAATATTTTCTGTCAATCGTACCTGTCAATGCCAGAGAGATCACTACAGTTGAACGGGATTTTTATGAATTGTAAATAAATATAATTTATAATTAAATATTTATTTAATGAAAGAACAAAAATTTGTTTTTTTGATGTTCTTCACAAATTTTTGTCATCTAATGCAGTTCCACTTACTTCAAGTGAGTCATTTAGTCAGCTTTTATTGGCTCCATTACATTCTTAATTGATTTCATTTCTATTGATGTGATATTAATTCCAACATCTTTAGTCTTTTCAAGAATTCCTTAAAATTTTGAGAATCTCTAAATTTTTAAGAATCTCTAAAATTTAATTTAAATCACGAAAAGAAACTTATAGGTTTTTACAAAGATATCAAGAGCTAATATTGAATGTAATAAGGAGAAAAAAGGGAATGAATAAATAAAATTATTAATTTTATTGTTTATGTCACACTGACTTATGGTTATAATGACTAAGAAAAACCGAAGAAAAAATGTTAAAGATATATTTAAAGTCCATTCATTCAGTCATTCATTCATTTATTCAATGCAAACAATAAGCTTAGAAATTTTATAAACATCACGTTTTATATTTAATAATTTTTACTTATGTTCTTGTGTGTATGTATTTCAAAAGTAAATATATGAATATGCATGTAAGTGTTTCTATATTTTTATACCCTACACCACCGTAGGTGGTTCGTGTATTATGCGTTTATGCAAAAATTGTAACGGGAAAAAGAATAGTCCTAACACCACGGTGTTCGAGTCAGGATCACTTTCTAAGTCGATGTAACGATGTCCGTCTATTCGTCCGACTAGCTGTCTGGCTGTTCAGACCAAGGACGATGGTATAGGTTTTTTATTTTAACCTGCCCGCATACAAATTTGCGTTTTGGGATGGGGATTAAAGTTCACAAAATCCTAAATATAAAGAAGTGTTCCGCCCAGAAGGGGGATTAAAGGTTACAAAAATTTTAGATATAAAGCGATTTTAATAAAATTTATTACAAATTAGTTTAATAATATTCTAAAACGATGTGCCATATTATATATAGGAATGATCAATTATTTCTCATAGGTCCAATACAATACTCCCCAAGCTTTTGGAGGTCTTAAATCTCAAATACATGCTGTCATTGTTATCGAGGCAAATATAAGCAAAAATCGATATTATGAGGGTCAATTCATAACCAACGACTTGGTGTTAAGTATAAAATAGTCGAGCTTGACCAATTTAAATGTATGCACGTATAAACTCACACAAGTACACACCCAAACAGAATTTAAAGTTAAAATTCTAAAGCCAAATATAAATAGTAATTTAAAATAACATCCCTTGTAAATTAAATTATTATAAATGAAATAAATAAATATTTTTGTTCATGCCAAAAACATTTACTTTTAATAGGGGTTTCAGAAAAACAATAAAAATACAAGTTTTCAGAACGAAAAAATATACCAAATTATCTTCCAGATTCCTTTAAGAAACTGAAACTTTAGATTTATGGAAGATTTCAAATTTATTAATGTTTGAGCACCCTAATTTTGTAATATTATATTATTATTTTTGTTATTGTTTAATTTAATTGAATATATCTATAATAAATAGTTGTATACATAACATAAACTATAGAAATATCTATAAAATATAATCGCTTTTAATAAGCAATTTCAACAAAATTATTACAATTTTTAACATGAGTATAATAAATATTTGTACGAGTGACTATATTCTAATCATCACTTGTAATCTAAATATCTGTAAAATTAAATCAAATATTAGCAAACAAGTTTAATATTATTTAAGGAAAATAATATTTTAAATAAGATAAATATTTATATAAATTATAATTAAAAATTACTTAAAACAAGAGTAAAATGTTCAGGCAGTAAACTAAAATAATGGAGAGCCCATGTCGAAGGCTTTTTTGAATGAGTGAGGAATATATCACTTCATTATGTTTTCAATACTTTCGAGTTCAAAGAAGGCTACTGATTAAATGGCTTCACTAATCACACACAGTGTTATGGTTGATGCCACTTTAGACTTTTTCAAATTCATGCGACTTTTTGAAATTAACCCATTTTTGTCCCCTTTTTATAATTTGCATTTTTGGCATTGAACTTCATGAAATTTCTGTAATTCGGACAAATCAATAAATTTTATATTAATTATGGATGAATAGGTTATCATTTAGAATGATAGAATCATAAAATCACTCTTTAGGTGCGACTTTATTTTCCAAAATCCCCTTTTTGTGCGAGTTTTCGAAAAATGTCAACGGTAACGCTGATCACGCATCGGGATAGAATTGATTTTATAAAAATAAGTATGAAACTTTTGATCGGCTGTATGCATTAATATGAATTAGTACCTTGAATGTTTTGGACCACACAGGGGTTCCATAAACGGAGCTTAAGTTTCTTATGGATCAGAGCTTTTACTTAAATGTAAAATTATCCAATTATTTTCATCCATTCTATTGAAGTTCGTAACAATTGTTTTTCATACAGTCTTCTTGAGCAATTTTAATCCAAAATTTTCCTTAAAAAGGGGTTGAGCTAATAAAACTAACGAATATATTTCTGTCTGGCTGTCTTGAATATTTTCTTTGCGAACATTGGTCCATATTTTTATATAGTTGCCTTTTAAATCTCCTACACGGAAAAAACTTAAACTTATAAAGATTTTGAATTTGAAACAGTTCTATTGAAATTCGGTTAATTTTTTTCCATATCTATCTAATTTGATGAATATCAGGCCATAATTTGCTAGAACTTCCATTTAAAGCCTCTTCGTATAAAAGGGTTTAATTTGCTCCAATTTTATTCAAAATTAGTACAATTATTTTTTAAATTGATCACAATATATGAATCCAGTGTGACAATTGTCGGACCATATTTGGTTATTATTTCTCTATAATTACCCTTCCCGAAATAGAAAATAGAAAATTCATTAAACTGTATGTGAAGGTAACAATATTTTTAGGTTTTTTTTTAGAATATGTTACCATATTTCACAGTAATTTTTATTTTTGCATAATGTAGGCTGTGGGTGTTATATGAGATTCAGCACCGTCGAAATATAACATTCTTACTCGTTAAGAATTTACATTTCTTATTCGTAAATATGCGCACTTTCTAATTTATTTCTTCTTTCTTTCTCTTTTTAGGTAAGTGTGTGATCATTGGAAGAATCAGTCTCCCTAGTTTAAGTTTCATAACTTCAATAAATCGAGGATAAATTTAGAAATACTATCACGATTTCAAGAATAAATTATATTAGAAATAGGGTCTCATATTTAATTCTCCGTAAAAAATATGTTAAAATATTATTGCTAAACTTTATACCAAATGGGACCCAGTGATCTTGAATTTGAAATCCTGTGTGGAATCTCAAGTTAAATGATGGCCAATGTTTGTTAATCAATTTCAAATAATAATTTTAATTATAAATCTATATAAAATTTGGATCCTTTTCGGAAGCCCGTACATTAACGATTTTATAGTGCTTTATGTTACTTTTATCGAACAGGGGGTCCATCTCTGTTTAAAATATACCACATTTTTGTACTTGAGTCGGTATATCAAGATCATATTCCGTTAGATTTATATCATTGTTTTGGATATGAAAATTATAGCAATTTTTTATTTTCTGTAGTGATGGAAATGTTAAACGCCTACTCCTTCTTGAGTAAGCGGATATACAAATTGTTAGGACTTGATTAACCTTCAGAAAAGAAAGCAAGGAAAGCAAGTCAATATTGCTTTTAGGTCTTCAACATTCTCTCGAGTAACAGCAACATTAATTTTTTTACCAGGAAGATGCGAAAATTCTTCGTCATCGATTGTGCAACTAGAATAGTTTTTTTAGAAAACTTGACTTCAATTTCCGTGATCTATTTTTTCTCTAAGTTTCGAAGCAATTTTTTGATTTTCTGTAATGATATGATTTCTTCTCGAAATGGAAATTATAAATTATAACCTCTTCATAATTGCTAGCGATTTTCAGATTAGTGTTATAATTATATGCTTAAAAATTATATTGGGAGAATATATATGAAACTTGCATCAGAACGCTTAGTATTTGATTAGAAAATGTTTGTTTCCTTCTTTAGTTTGTACATACAAAAATATTATTTATGTTGAACATTAATTATACGCCATTAATTGTGTTAGTTATATAAGCAATTATTCCCATCACC
Source organism: Cochliomyia hominivorax (assembly GCA_004302925.2). NCBI lineage: Eukaryota > Metazoa > Arthropoda > Insecta > Diptera > Calliphoridae > Cochliomyia > Cochliomyia hominivorax. The sequence continues at coordinate 53,785,448 of PYHX02000413.1, forward strand.
TTCCCGGAACAATACATACGTAATATTTTATATCAAATAAAGCAAATTCTTTGAAAATAAAAATATGTCAGTCGGTACATGCAAAATCAAAATTTCTAAAAACTCGCAAATATGAATAATTGCAAACAAACCTAAGTGACACCTAAACTGTCATATCCTGCATATAAAGTCATAATAACTATAAAATAAATTTAACAATCATAAGAAAAATAACAAAAAACCACGCAATTTATATATTTGTGCAGCACAAGAAAAAGTATCAACACGAACCACAAAAAGGTCATTAGTGGGACAATGGGTTGGTGTTATTTAAATTAGTGTACATTTTACAAACAATGGAAGTTGTGTAGCGTAGCAATTTCTGTTTGTTGAAATAGCAAAATCAACAAACCAACAGACATATAACTGATTGAATAAACAAACAAATACACAAACAAATATATTAATAAACAAACAAACAAACAAACAAACAAACAAACAAGAAAACTTCACTACTTACAAAAGAATAAATTGAAAACGTAAATATTTTTATAAAATAAATGGCACTCTATTGTGTTGCAAGTGCAATACAATAACACTTTAATGTCACTTTCGGGGCACATTATAAAGAAGAAAAAATCGTACAGTATAAAATAGAACTGAGCTGAACTGAACTGAACAGGAAAATGTGAAACGGACTAACAAATAAAAAAAACTGTATTCAACTCTCATTCTACTGTTATACAAATATAAAGTTTTCTTTTAGTTTTCAATTCAACCAAAACACACACACACATACACTTTGGTATACCAATTGAGCATTTTGTTGTTTTTAAACTGGCTGTTCTGCATAAATATGTATGTTTCTGTCAGTATAAATATTCTAAAGGGGCAAATTGATAATGATCTACAAAGATCTGGCCTTTCTAGTGTATATAGTCTTACTATTGCAGTATATAGATAATGTATTTGATTTGCTTATATTTTATTAGGATTTAATCTGAGAACAGAAATAAAAATATTTTTAAAACCTACACCACTATTGGTAGATGGAGTATAATGCGTTCATGCTGATGGTTCCAATTTTAAGTATAATTTTGTAAGTCAATTTAACGATGTCCGTACGTCTGTCTCGCTGTATATGTAAACGTTTATGCCACAATATTTGAGGCATCTTAAAAAAACTGTATATTTATTATTATGTTTTGGGAAGGACGAATCATAAAAAAATATTTTAACTACATTTATTCCAAATAAATTATTTGTCAGTCCAAACCTATGTGCCAAATTTCAAGAAGTTCGATCCACAAATGATCTTAGATTCCATATAGACCCTCTTCCGAAAATCACTTTAAAGATAATTCGCATTTTAAAGACATATAAAACTAGAATCGGTCTATAATTTCCTACATCCCTCATACAACCTCTAACTCCGAAAATCACCTCAAATTCCATAAATCTATCATATATGTGAGTATGAAAAACACCTTCTATTTATTTATTCATTTAGATTCGACGAGGGCTGGTCTTTTGTTTCCATTATTGCGCAATTGTGTTAGGTAATATATATTACATTCCTATTATACCGTAGATATTTGGTTTGTGCTGATACCTGTAACATACGAAGAAATTGCGCTACACTTAGTTACGTATACCGTTCGACTCTGAAGCATTTCCTGAGTCGACTTAATGGCGTCCATTTGTATATATATCCGACTTACTACCCAAGTTAATGCTGTGACACTTCACAAGTCGCAATTTTAATATATATTTATGAAATTTGGCACGTACTATTATTTAAGTCCAACGCCAAAGTCGTTTGAAACTGACCATGTTCGGTTTAATGTTTCCGGTTCCTGCCATACAAATATTCTCCTTGAACCCCTTTTTCAAAATTAAAATTTCTTTTTGATAGATTTTTATATTTATACACGAATTTTCTATATATTCGTGTACAAAAATATATTAAATTTATTGGGAATCAGACGCTTGTATAATAAAATGTTTGGAACCCGGTTACTTAGGAAAACTGAAAAATAAAGAAAAAATAAATAACATATATTTCATGTTGAAGAAGAAGATTTGATATGAGATATAATGAAATATGGAAAACTGCAAAATAAGAATGGCTTAAATTGGGAATTAAAACTAAAAATATATAATATTTCTAAGGGCTCCAAAAACCTAATTCTACCGCTAGGAGTGTGTGTAAGTTTTAATGTTTTTGTTGTTTTCCATTGTTTGTTATCCTTATAACTGTTGAATAGCAAAGGACATTGTTTTATTATAAATAAATAAACAAATATATAAGTACATATAGATTATTAGGTTGTCCATAATAAAATTAATTTATATATTTGATTTTTAAACTCAAGCTGAAATAAGTTAAGTAAAAAAATCATTCGAGTTTGAAATCTGAAAAAAATATTTAATAGGATCCAAAGAAATTACCAGATGTTTGTTATATGAACCAAAATTTTGAATGATTTAAGTATAAAACGGTGTCGCTAATTAAACTATAAGTCTTCCATTTAAAATTATCGAATCTTATGCTGCAAGTATGACAAAATATTAAGCGACACTTTCAGAAATGTATCGTACGATTTGGGCTAATATTTGGGCGATACATCGAAAAGATAGAAATTTGTGGTTCACTCTCCCTAAAATTATAAACAGTATTTTCTTGTTCTGTAAAACACGTATGAATGGAATGTTATCACAATACTATTTTTTGAGATGAATGCACTTTGAATGGATTTCGAAATTAAGTCCATAAGGGAACTACATTTACTTGGACCAATCTTTTTAAAATATTTAATCTAGTAAAACCTTTTTGTTTGTTAAATCTAATCAACATTTGACAAAACCCATTCGGTGAAAAGACTATAATACTAAACCGAACATCATTTATTAAAACGGACTTCATAATTAATTCAAGTATAATTCTACCATTTTTAAAACTATATCTGAAGATATATACTCGGAAAATGATCTTGATAATATATACAGTAACGAATGTTTTTAATATATTATAATATCATTTCATGAAGAAAATTTATGAGATTTTGGAAAAGATGTTCTTTAAGTATAAATTTACAATTTCTCCCAATATTTCCCTCAATCAAACAGGGACATCCTATTGAGAACACCTACACATGTATGTATTTATGAATAAATATAAAGGTAACTTCTACTTGTCAATATGTTTTCACCCATCGAACATGTTTATTTCAAAGCATAGAAAACAATTAAAAAATATTTTCTGAGTCAAATCATTGAGAATAACAAAATTTTCTGAATATTTTAAAATGATTCAAAATAATAACTTTACACAACAGCTATAACCGAATATGGACTGATTATCGTCAAATTATATTCATATGTTATGCACAGTTAAAAAATAATAATTGTGAAAATTTTTAATAAAACTAGTTCCAATTTTACAATCTTATAGCTAAAAATCCTTGAATGAACCTATAACCACATATGAACCGATATTCATCATATTAGTAATATATTAGAAATTAAATAGTGACGATTTTCAATTTAATTGATTAATATAAATAAGTTCTATACGCTTAAGCCTTTTTAAAGGAAGAAGCCTTATATGGGAACTATAACAAAATATGGATCGAAATTCTTAAACTTATTTACATGCATTAAATCAGTTTCAATTAAATAGATCTATATTTAAGATTTTATTAAGCTCATAGTTTTCCGGAAAGCGGTCCTATGTGCGAGCTAAAGCATAAGATTGACCTTTATTGGTGAAATTTATAAAGATAATTACATAAATGATATCCCAAATTACAATAGCATTTTTTATTTTTAAGAGCTTTTTTTAGCTCAAACCGAATCTGAATCTGAGCCTTAAATGAGAGCTATAGCAAAATATGTACCAACATTCAAATACTTTGTTATGTGCAATAAATTCACTTAGAAAAAAATGGGCAAAAATTAAAAAAAACTGGTTCATATTTAAGACTTTTATAAGCTAAAAAACTTTTCCGGAATATGCCTCATATGGAAGCTGAAGAAAAACATGGACCGAAATTCGTCAAATTTATAGCATTTATTTATGATTATTACAAAAAGTATTGTATCAAATTTCAATAGAATTAGTTCATATTTAAGAGCTTTTTTAGCTATTAACTATATTCCGGAAAGGGAGTTTTAATGGGAACTAGATTCCAAGGGCAATCAGTTTTTCTTTTATTTCTACATCAAAATGAAGATATGTGGTAATTTCAGAAAATCATATTCAAAATTGTGATCTATATGACACACTGACATTGGGGTGTATCAACATTTTATACTGATCCGATTTTAATGATATTTTGTGGGAAGAGATATGTGCTCTTCGCTGTATTATATGATTAAGTTGCTAAATTCATGTCTTCTTGCCGAAGATTTTTAATAAGATCTTCTACAGAATTTTGAGATTGTCTCAGCTAATGGGTCGATATAACTAAAATAATGTGAATTCAGACGATTATTCAAGGAGTGAGATTATTTTCAACAGACACACGGACATAAGTATCTCGACTCAGATATTGATTTGATGCAAGAATATATATACTTGGAGATTCTTAGGAGATTCCTCCTTAACGTATTACCACTTGTGGTGGTAGATGGTTTTAATAACAAAGTTCGAAATAAATAAAGTCTCTTTTGTGTCAAACTCTGCCAATTGCTGCTGGGTTACTATAGACAATTACGTGTGTTTGATATTTTCTACAGACATGACCAACCAACCACACTTTGGTGCGTAATTACAAAAGTAAATTGAATTGTTGAAATGTTTATTTTTGTACGTTCATTTTATTTTCATCTTTTTTTCTCAATAGTTGTGTACACACACCTACATACTTATCTCTATAAAGACAATCATTTCAAATGTATGCAATGCATATGAATATGTGCGTGTGTATGTGTTTTTGTTGTTATCCTATATTTATATTGTTTATCAAATGAAAATGGCAAAGTTTCATCTTTGTGGAATAAAATAGTTTCTGTGTAGAATGACAAGGACATTCATATATACATATTTCATTTGCACAGTATTTGTACACTAATATCGATTGCAGTTGTTTGTTTTTGTTTTTACTCAGTTTGTTTTTTCTCTTTTTCTTCCTATCCAAAACATTAGATAGGAATTTATAAAACATTTTAAGGATGTGCATACAAGAGTATGTTTACTTATGTGCAATTTTTTCCGCCATTTTTTCTTTTTTTGCTACAAATGGGCGGACATCCTTTATGCGTGGTAATTTTGCTTGTACATAATTATTTTTTATTGCCTGCAATGCATATTTACAGTTCTCACTACGCTTTATTGCATCCGGTATGAAATAAATGTGCGTTGAAAGCGAGTAATAATATAAACGATGAGAATTTCTCAAATACAACTCTATGGCAAAGAATTTTTTTGCATTAGTGTGGTTCCAATTAAGTAGCATAGATGAGCATTATTATTATTTACTTTCGATTAGGTTTTAATATAAATATTGGTTTATATATTTCAGCATTCTTTTTGTGAATACTTAATTAATTTATTGTAGTCTTGATCAACATTAGAACCCTCCTAATATTCATAACACTGCATCAACAATGCTCTGCATAAAATAATTAGAAACTGTTTTATTGCACCATTCGATATGAACATAAATTTCTATTTTCATAAAATTTTGTATAAATTACAATTAGTTTTATAATTTACAAACATTATTTTATTTATATACATAAATATTGAGCAAGTTTCTCGTAGCTGTTTGCTGTTCTAATTAAAGGATGTATATTCCGAAAGTTAGTCGAATTTCTTTAACTGTATTTTACTAACTAGCAGGAGAAGTTTAGTATAATTTAATAACATGTTTTAAGGAGCTAAAATGTAAGACTTAATAACTCTTATAGACAGTGAGGATTATAATAACACAGACTACAATTTTTGGACCACATAAAACTCTAAGTAGTTTAAGTACAGATCACCCCCGTCTGTTAAAATTATTCTTTGTTCAAACTGGTTATTTAACGAAAATAAAGTAAGAGTAAATAGTGACTAGTTTAAGTAGGGAGTAAGATATAATTTTAAGGTTTTAATCACTAGTTATGAAATTTCAAACCTTTTTCGGAAGACCCTTATTAACGTTCACATAGTGCTTTCTGTCACTCTCCACAGGACTTAGCTCCGGGCAGTTCGGAGAAGTTTCCCATTGTGGTACAAATACGATATCATTGTTATCCTTCCACCCAAGTCAGGCCATAATAGAGTGGATACATTATGAAATCTTATGAGTGGAAACAACATTATCTTCTAAAAATCCACTATCACTGTTTAAAAATAAATTAATTTTTAATATAAAATACAATGAAGCAAGAAAATATAAAATAAAAGGCTTCACGAAAAAGCTTCCCAATATTTTGTATTAAATTCAACAACAATGACAACTAGGGATTTATTTCATAATTTTGAAACTTATTTCAATTTTAGTTTGGGGGCAAATTTCATTATGAAATGAGACTCATTTCATAACGAAATTTGTATTGTGAACTGAAAAAACTTAAAATAATTTCAATAAAGTTATTTAATTTTTAATTATTATTTTTAATGGAATAAAATCAAATATATGAAATATATTTTTAAACGACTAACATGAATTCCAATAATCTTTTTATCGAAAGTTTTTTTTTCAATTTCCCAGAGAAAAATGTACTTCTGTCTGTACGATTTAGGGAGTTGTTTTGTGGAAAGTTGTGTCGTGAGGCTGAAAATAGCAAAATAAAATAAGCATGGAATAGAAAATTGTTTAGAAATTATTTTTAGATAAATATGTTCATATGAAGTTTAGTCACCTGTCGTATGCTTATTCTAATTGATGAATATTACTCATACGCTCTAATTAAAAAAAAAAATACAATTTTTATACCCTCCACCAACACAAGTGTAAAGAGTAATTTTGTCATTCCGTGTGTTAAACGCTAAGAAGAAATAATGTCAGACCCCTATAACGTATATATATTCTTGCTTCAAATCAAAATCTGTTACAATAATTTACAAAGCTCAATGAAATTTGGTCTGAGTATTTTTTATTGTCCTGAGAATTTTGGTTCCGTATGTTAAAAGATATAGACCGATATCTGAGGCAACTTTAAGTTCAAACAAAAGAAACGAAGGATTGTCAATTATAAATTGATAAAAAAAATGAAAGTTTGCCATAATACTTCACTACCATTCCAATATATCAAAATCGGTTCAGTAGAAAAAATAAAAATAATATTTTTTTTACTTTTTAGTGTTTCCAGTAATAATGAAGAAAAACTTTTACATATATAGTATATATTTGGGTGTGTATGTGTTTATATGTATATGTACGAAACATAACGTATTTACTTCACATGCATTTTTGGTGAAAGCAATTGAAGATTTATTTCATTGTTAATTTTGGGGAGATATTTTGCGAGTAGTTGTGTCGTGAAGCTGAAATTAAATATAGCAAAAATCAGAAGGATAAAGTATGCCACTTTGTCTTATTAGTTGTGGATCATTCAATTGATCCCCAGTTTGCACAAAAGATATATACTAATTACAAATGACTAATATTACTCTTACGCTGCAATAAAAAATAAAGAGAATTTTATTTTTTTTACTAACAGACCCGGCAAACTTCGTTCTGCCAAAAAAAATTTTACTTTGTATGAGAGACATTCCTTCCCCTGAAAAACTATCGCTAATATAATTCATTAGACATTCAATAATCAATATTTGCTTTCAATGGGCGATAAACTTCCCCATGATCTTATCCATCCTTTGTTTTGTCTAGTAAAACAGTTCTTTAAGAAAGTTGTCGGACACAAATTTGAGAACTCTCACTGTAATAGTTCTTTAGATATTTGATATTCAATATTTGCTTTGGTCCTATCGGAATTTTTTAAAGCCTATCTGGAAACAATAATTGAATCCACAAATTTAAAACACATGTTATTAATTTTATAATATATGATCAAATATTCCTTAAGAACTCTAAGAGTTATAAATCTCAATACCATTAAACAAATCTTTTATATAAATTCTCGCAAATATATTAAAATTCAAAGTGACTATACAAATATCTACAATGACATATAAACATATACATTCACATATAAATTATCTATAAGTTTTATAGATACTTGCTATAACTGTTCATTCAAGGATGTAATTACAAACGTGAATATTTTCGTAAGCCTTTCAAAATATATCTATGAACATGTTTGCATATGTCTGTTATATTTATGAATACACACAAACACATTTTCATAAACATAATACCAAAATTGAAAGAGAGGATGAGATGTTAACAAGTGACAGCGATGAGCATGTGGTATACCACATTTTTGTACACAATATGTATGTTTTTTGGCCACTGTTATATGCAAATGTATAAATAAATACAAGTTTGTGCAAGTATGCAACTACTTGCAAAAAAAAAAAACTACACAGAGATAAAATCCCTAGAGTTCCACAAGTGACAAAGTATACCAATTGACAGGATCGTGATTTACCATGAGACAAGCAACTGTTACTTGTTAAAAATTACTTGATTACAATGAACTAATGATCTGTATTATTCAATTTTAATATTATCCTTTTTTTGTTAGGATACATTACTTTCTCCAAATATTAGCTTTAATAGGGGAACATTGACCGGAATTGTGTTGGCACATAAATTGACATAAACACTCATACACATGTCTTCATATGCATATAGTGTATGTGTATATGTTTATATGTTTAAATTTTTGGTAATATTTTGGTGTTTGCTGTATGTCAATGTGGTCAGCTGTTGTCATCGAGTTTATAACACTGGCATAAAGTGTAATTTTCCTAATTGAGTGACATGTCAATTTGTTAGCTTTAAAACATAGTAAATTGTAATTTTCCAATGTATAAATAAATAAGTAAAAAAAGTCTCCATGAATTTTATAAACTTCCATACAAATGGAGACAACATGAATACCTACACATGTATGTATGGGAAATAGATAAATATAACGTTGCTATTTGATACATTCATTTTAATTTATTTTAATTAAAATGTGTAGTTTCTAATACATTTTCCAATTATTGTAAAAATATACGAAATGGATTTATTTAAAACAAAATACAGAAGACTGAATATTGGTAATTTTGAGTAGCAGAATTGAGCTTGCGATTATCATGTCATTTTATAACAAGTAAGAAATTATAGTCGGCCAAGCCCGACTATTTAATATCCTACACCACATTGTTAGTAACAAAATTTAATGAGCCACCCTCGTAAAAAGGTATTTTTTAATTTATATCTAAGGATATTAACATCCATGAAAGCTAGAAGAAATTATAGAACGACCATCGTAAAATTTCGCACATTGACTTTGTCTTGCTTTGACCATTTCCTATTACAATTCTTCACCGTGATATTTGGAAGTAGATTGTATGTGATCTATAAGAAATAATTGACAGATCCTCGAATAATTTGGCATGTATAAGAATATCATACAAATAATTTGTGCAAAATTTTTTTAAAATCGTCTTATATAAAAAAACATTTGTGGCCTTAAATCCCCATAGTGGGAGATACATTTGTATGTCAATCGGCATCTTCTGGAAAGACCCCTTATTTCGAGGGGACTTTGAATAATTGTCATTAACGCAAGATTATTGAAAGTTTCGGTATGTTTTTTATATCGACGGTGTTATAAAATTAAACCCGGTGACATTTTTACAATATATGGCAATTGCCATTTTGAATATTTTGCATTAATCATTTTGTGCTTATGATCAAAAAGTTTAACGAACTTTAAGAGCATGGATCCACATTTCTTTTCTAGAAAGGTAGTCCTTTGAAATGGGTGTTATTACGCTCATAAAACTTTTTTTTTAAAGTATTTTAATAAAATCTGGAAGTTATAACAATATGAACTGTTTGTATATCGATTTTATAACATTTCTACGTTTCACTCTATTATATTTTATATACGTTACTTCATAGTTTTTATTTCATTTATGGAGTAAGTCAATCATATTGATAAGAAATTGAAACTGCTGTAATTCAGTTTAAATGTTTTCAAATTATAAATCTTTGTATTAATAGTTGATATGACAACAAATAACCGCACTTAATAATACAGTTACAAAGTGATACATGAGAGAAATCAATTTCAATGACTTGTCCATGGTGTTAGAAAATCATCTGTACAAAAATTAAATTTTTTATTAAAATATCGTTCTATAGAGTGTTCACAACATCCACTAACTTCATTAATACAATCCAGATTAGATATATATTTAAACCCTCCGTAATGGGGTTAAATGCTCTCTTGTTGCAGGAGTTTAATCTGAATAAAAGTGTCAAATATTTATGAATTCTATTGGAATTTATGAATTCCATTGGAGACTGCTCTTTAATATATAAGCTACTTTCGTGAATATAGGTCCACATTTGACGGAAGGGGCTCGAAAAGAGATACTCATATTTTTTGTAATAATTTTGCATTAATCATTTTGTGCTTATGATCAAAATGTTTGACGAACTTTAAGAGCATGGATCCACATTTGGCTGTTGCTCTAGAAATCAAAGGTATTCCCTTTGAAATGGGATGTTATTAAGCTCATAAAACTCTTTCGTTTTAAAGTATTTTAATAAAGTCTGAAAGTTATAACTTTTATTAGATTTCAAAAAAGAGGTAATCTGATTCAATATGAAAATTCTGTTTGTATATCGATTTTATAACATTAACTACGTATTCACTCTATACATATTATATTATACGTACTACTTCATAGTTATTTATTTCATTTATGGAGTAAGTCAATCATATTGATCAAGAAATAATGACAACTGCCTGTAATTCAGTTTAAATGTTATTACAAATGATATAAATCTTTGTATTAAAAAATAGTTGATTGATACAGACAACAAATAACCGCACTTAATGACATACAGTTACAAAAAAAGTGATAAATGAGAGAAATCGACACAAATACATACGTAAGCAAAATTTCATATTTTAGCAGAAAACTTTTCAACAATTTACAAAATTAAAATTAACAAGTTGTTGTCATCGTTGACGCAGAATAATAAAATATTTTATTTGTTGCATTTATGTAACAAAAATGTATTGCAAAGTATTAAATGACAATATTAATTCAAAAAATATGAAATTTTTAAAGGAAATAACTATTATTTTTTTAACTTTAAATGAATGTTAATAATACAGAATTATAAATTCTTTTGAATGCATACAGTGGGACAGTCTTTTGGAAATAATATATTACGCCTGATCTGATAATAATTACAAAAATAGGAAAAATATATAAAAAATTTAATACTCACTTCCAGAATTGATGTCCACTTGTTCGGTCAACTGTTCTGTGGTTCAATGTATAGGACGCTGTTTGAAAATATGTTCATGTTTCGAGGATCGAATAGGTAATGATCGATCCACTGTTTTATAAAGCACAATGCAAATGTGCTTTATATATTATATAATTAATGTAATGACTCTGGTTATACTCCTGAATGATATGTGTACAAGGTAAAGAACAAATTCCGCAGGAACATATTTATGAGGCCTATACAAAATAATGGTCCAATCACAACCAATTTCAAAATGCTTCATGCATGTGACAAAAAACAACTATGTATTATATTTTAGTAAGACATATTAAAAACAATATTTATTTTGAAATTATTTTCTCACTTATTTTAATGCACGTCGTTGACCTACGAATATCGGTCCTTATTTTACCCCTTCCCGGAAAATGGTTTAAGCTTAAAACTCAAATGTAGTTCAAATCTAGTGAAATTTGTTAAAATAACTTTTGTAACTGTCTGTAATATATTATTCTTTTTTAACAATATTGGTCTATATTTCGCTATAGCCACCCATTATAACTCCTTCCCGAAAAATGGTTATGAGCTTTTTTTAATTATAAATACGCAAATTTTATTAAAATTCGACACAATTATTTTTGCAACTGTTTTTAATGAACTTAATTTATTTCAAGAATATCGGCCAAGGTTTTGCTGGAGCTTCCATATAAGGTCCTGCCAGGAAAATTTTCAATTCAATTTTATTGAAAATTATTAAACTTTTAACGATCTTTAATATATATTTTTAATTTGATGAATTTCGGTCCATATATCATTTAAGGGCTTTTAACAGGGTATTTAAAATTCGTCAAAGGCATATATAACATTCCCACCTGTTAGTTATTAAAACTGTTTTATGTTGAAAAAAACATTTATCTTCAAATATTACAAATTTGTTTTCAAATATTTTCAATTTTGTCCCATTTTAGATTTTTCATAAAACTTTTCAGAATTTTTAATTTTATTTAAAATTAAATCTGTAAATACAAAATGATAAAAATGTATCCTTTGCATACAACTAAATATTAAATAACTATTTTAAATATACGAATTCTATTTTTTATTATTTATTCTTTTTGCTACTGACATTTTACACCTGTCATAATAATGCATAAATACATAAAATTCATATTGGTAAAATCAACATTGCACTCAAAGTCATTTTAATTTAATGTAAAATATTTAACTTTAGCACCTGTCAAATGAACTGAAAGCTATGAAAAGTGTAAACCTTATTATGATTTGCTTCTAAGTAATGGAGAAATAGACATTAAGTGTGAGAGAGCGAGATAGAGAAAATAATTAATAGTATGAAAAATTGCTAAAATACTAAGTGCTTCATTATGTATTCAGAGTCCATTTACTGTTTTGGACTATCGATAAGTATGTATTCATAAAATGATGTATTATCGTTTATTATACACTGAGAAGGTTTATGAAGTTTTCTTATTTTTCATTTGAAAGAACTATTCATATATTTTTTCTTCAAGTGTATTTATGCATTAGAGTTTGCAACATAAATTAAAGAGAAAAACTACAAGAAATCATCTTTCACTACTGCTACATTAAAACCATAAACTGAGACTTGGCCAAAAAAAGGTAAACTAAAGGAAAAAGTAAATGCCAAAATAAAATAAAGAGAAAATGTCCTTAATATTGTAGAAAAGAAGAAAAATGGGTGCATAAAATCACCCAACGATGAGCACATTTAATATGGTAATTTATGCACAAAGTAAATTCGTTTATTTTAAACTCCCTACGTTTTATATTTTACAGATTTTACAACAAAACTCAAAAATAGATATGCATACACACGCACTCACATACATAGACAGATAAATGGACAGACATTATGAATGAAAGATAGGTAGACAGACAGACGGACTTGCAGTCCGTGAAACATTGAATGTTGAGTTGAGCGACAGACACATGGCTGTGGATGGAGTTTTGGACATATGTTTAAAGAAATTATGATGCAAGTCAGAGTTGCAGTTGTATATTTTAAAATAAAGTTTACGCCATGTTGGAGGAAGTAAATTTTAATTTATATTTACAAACATATGTAAATAGACCAGCAAACATTTAACTGTAAAAGAAGCAAAATAAGAAGATCATAAAGAAACCCTGTCAAGCTTATTTGGATTTAAAACTTCGTATCCATCATTTTTCAAACCATTTTGTCAGATTGAAATTTAATGGGCTACAGCGTATTCTTAAAGATTGATTTTAAAGTGTGCAAGACCACAGAGAGTAAAAGAGTACGTGATCCTCATAAGTTGGCCATAATATTTTTTTTAAATTACTTATGTTATAACAAAATATGTACAGATATTTTTTTAAATTTTGATATCAAGAAGTATTAAAGATGCGAATATAAATGGAATTGGTCCATGTTTAAAAATATTATAAGCTAAAAACCCTATTCCAGCAGAGGAGTTTTTATAGAAATACGGCCACACCATAATTATTTTATTAACGGTTTATTCTTATATCGAAGTATTTGTGTATAATACATTTCAGAATTTTATCTTAAACATCCTGGGATTTCAGATTTTTGGCCATATTTTATTGTATTATAATAATTGTTTTAGGAATGTAAATGTTTTACAGGAGGTTATTTTGGACTACCTTTTTGAATTATTCAATTTTACTTTTTTTGAATTTTTCGAATGTCCTTTTTTAAACAACTTAAAAACATGAAATAAATAACATATATTGACCGAAATAGACAAAGAAGTAATTTTTGGTCATTCTGTGATAATATATAATTTTTTTGTAGATCGATCACAATATAAATTGGTAAAATCAGTCAGATATAATAGAAAATACTTTCAAGTCGAATTTCAAAATAAACCTTTAACGCAGCTGTAACCGGATTTACGGATTTTCTTCAAGGGCCTTATATGGGGTCTATGGGATATTATTAGCCTACTGTACTAAAACTTGGTAAAATGATTAAGTTCCATCATGATACAAGTGCTTTTAGTTAAATTATAATAAGCTTTAAAGCAAAATTCGGACGGGGAATTTGGGATTAGATGTGTTTCAATTTTCACCAAATTTAGAATTGTGATTTCATAGTACAGGAAACTAATTTAACGTTTTTATGGGTAAATAAGTACGATGGCAATTTTAATGGAGGAATTGAAAATTATGGACCAATTAAACAGTAATTATTCCCATTTTCTTTAATAAAGTTTTTGACAAATTAATGATTGTGTAGTCCGCATTTGTATTTTTCATAAAACCCACTTTTAACATTGTTACCAGAGCTAAAGATCAAATTTTATTTGGAAGTTATATTATATTTGTAATTTTTGTGAACTCTATATTTGTAACTTTTTGTGGCTCGCAATTTTTTATACCGTTTTTGTAATATATATAATATCGAAACTCAAAACTAAAACCAATCTACTATAACTGTGGGAAATTACAGTGTATACAGCACGTATAAAAATACATCACTAAGTTTAGTAAATACAATGTGACCTTTATTAATTATAACCTTCAATAAAATGTTTGATGGGAGAAAATTTTCCTCGATTCCAGTGGTGGCCAAAAATTAAGTTAATATATTTATCTCTATGAATGGAAAAGGAAATAAAGAGATTTTCTTAAAATAAAATTATCTGTATAGACGTAACGAAGTTGGTATGACCTAAAGATGTGTTAAATATTAAACATACCAAATATCGTGTTTGAAGTTTATTGACTAAAATTTGTTTCAGTGATCAGATATTGAAAGCGATTCATATGACCCTGAATAAATTTCTATAATAACTCCCTTTTATGTCACAATTCAAGCCAAAACCTCCAGTAGATCTTATTAACTATAGCATTTAACACAAGTGAAAATGCACAAGTTAAAGTAATATTAATTTCGACATTAAAATTTTACGTTTATAAATTAAACTCATGCTTCTCCTTACGCTACTGATGAATACGTATGTGTGGTATTTTGTAGCATCATGGGATTTACATTAAGTGGTGGGCATATGCAATACAATTTTTTTTCAGTATATACAAATTTCTTTTATATTCACTTATTTATATTTTTAGTTTTTCCCTCTTAATTTTTTTCGTGTTTTTAACCACATGCCAAATTTTTTGTACTCGTTTTTCTTTTAATATGCGGTGGCTGTTTACACACTTTTTAACATACGTGAATTATTATTATTATTTGGATTTTTTTTCTTATTTTCAACTCCTTTGGTATATATGAACTTTAAAATACTTGTAATAAATAAAATGAAATAAAAAACAAGTAATAATGCTAAATTCGGCTACGCCGAAACTTTAATACTCTACACCACAAATGTGATTGAAATTGAAATGCGTTTTGTATCGTACATAAACACACACAAACACTTAAAAAGGTATACAATATATATAGAAATTTTTCTTAAATGTAACACTGGAACCCTTAATGAGTCATAAAATTTGTTGTATTTTTGGCTATAACTTTTATTCGACTGAACCGATTTTGATAATTTTTGCAACGACAATGAAATATATATAATTTAATATTATGGCAAAAAAGTTGCCTCAGATATTGGTCTATATCTTTTGATATACTGAATCGATTTTGCTTAATTAAAAGAATATTTCTCTGGATAATATTGCAAATACTTAAATTTCAATAGGCACTGACAATTATTGTGAACGTGAGCGTGCGAAAAGCAGACATACAGATAGACAGGCGGGCATTGCTAAATCGGCTCGGATTTTCATTGGATACTAAAATATATATACATTATGGGATCTGAGATAATTCTTTCTTAGCGTTACACAGAGAATGACGAAGATAATATACCCTTTTCACCACTTGTAGTGGTGGAGTACATAAAAAATTATAAAACTTGTATGAAAATAAAAATATAAAACACTGTGTGTATAAGTGAATAATATTGAGTACAGTGGGACAGTATAAATATTATAAATAATAATTGTTAAACTAAGATCGGCATAAAATTTAAAGTTTTTTCCACATGAATATTGTACACCCCAAAATCAGGTTTGAGCTTGGTCAAACTTTTATATATACTAACTAAAGCAGGTGTGTGTTTCACTACCCCTATTTTAATGAAAAGTTTTAATATTGAAAATTACACATAATCATATATTTATAGTTTCCCTATTTCTAGCTCCCAACAACTTCCTAAAAAAATATTTTTAAACGCATAAATTTCACATAAATATTATGTAAAAAATTTGCTGCAAGAAATCAAAAAATCAGAAAATCAAATTATACGAGTGTCGTTCATTAATTTTTATTTATAATCAACAGTGAAGGGTAGGTTATTACATAGTCGGGCTTGTTTGACTATAACATTCTTAATTGTTATCAAAGCAACCGTCTAAGAGCATCATGTTTATCAGAGAATATTAAGACTCTCTCAGTGACAATTAATTATATATTAACATGGCGGCTACTGTTCTCTGATTCTATACTTTTATATATTTCCTTTTGGACCTCTTTCAATTGTTTGTAATTGAATCAAATAATCGATAGAAATCCGGTAATTAATAATTGTTTGTATAAGAGAACCCTTTCCGCTTCATCTAACCGTACTTATAGCGACATGATTCCGACAAAACTTTAAGATCCATGATGCTGTTAATAGTGTTTATCATTAAACACCCGATTATTATTATACAACTTTGCATGCTATGACTTAAAAGACGATTGTCCCCTTACAACAATAACATTTTCTTAGTGGAAAGAATCTGAAGTACTAGAAGTGGGTTGTATCAAAACGAAGCCGTTTAAAAATCATGAATAACAAAATAAACTTTGTTCCAATCGTATGATTTTTTAAGATAAGCTTTTGCATCATTGTGACCTTATCAAACCTAGAAGTAACATAGACTTCATATTGTTAGGATCAGTAGAAGACGTACACCCTATTAAATATTGGTCTTATTTATTGAATATCGAAATGACAATTGTACTTCATTACTTAGTCGCATTCGCTGTGGTATAAATCTGCTCTAATAATAGTGTGAGCATTTTTTAAATGTCTAATAATTACAGATCAGGGGATATATATCATATTAATAATTTGATAATAATTGCGTATGGAATTCTGAAATTTTATTCGCATAATTTCCTCATAAAATTTATAATGGATTATAATTCTGAAATTTTATTCGCAAAATTTCCTCATAAAATTTATAATGGATTATAATGGATCACGATTTTTTTGTGGAGTAAATGGTATCGGATAATTTTCAGAAGAAATGTGATAAATTTACCGAAAAAAATGTACAAGTGCTGGATCAAGGAGTAAACCTATATAATGCAATAAATTAATATTGTTTGTTTCCTTTGAAATTTGCAATATATCGTCCTAATAACTGTTTCAGAGTAATAAAAAATTAAGTAACACTAACTTTCCAATGAAACTGTTTTACTGAGGGTAGCAACCAATATCCACATTGAACATCTATATAAATATTAGGACAAGAGATATCATAATAACATGTCGCAGGATTTTCGACGGTCCCTAATCAAGATATATAATAAAGAAATTTTGAACATACATAAATTATTAACTATACAAGTCTATTCTAGATATTTAAAAGTATTTTTCCCAATAGCAGAAGTTTCCAAAAATGTATTAAGCCCAATCCTACTGTCCATTATAATATACAACAACCACTATACCATACCGTCTTAAAAACTATGGCAACATCATGGGAAAAATTGTGATATAAATTCATTTCTAGGGTAACATTGTTGATGAGTAGAATAAAACCACACTTACAAACAACACAAAGACACACATACATGTACAAAAGATGATGCACTTTTATACATACGCATACGATTTTACACTTACCCTCACTCACTTGCCTGTATACACTTGCATAAATACAAATGGGCGCCAATGCATGATGTGGAGCAGTGCTTAACTTGATTTACTCAATTGATTTTTGTATAGAGTGAAGCAACATACTTTCGTATTCGAAATCGTTCGTTTGTTGTTTTTCTTTTTTTTCCACTCTTTTTGTGCTTGTATGGATGTATGAGGTTTAAGTGTTCACTGTCAATACATCAGATAAGTACGTCTACAAACCGAAAGTTAGTGGTTGTTATACATGTGTAGAGAGAGTTACGAGAGATACCACGATAGTTGTTATTTACACACACACACACAAATACACTTTCCTATAGATAACATTTAACGGAATTTTATTTTACTTTTTTCTAGGTTTAATGAAATATTTGGAGTAGTAAAGTTGCGAAAAAAGTACGATTTTTCAAGTATTTATGAAGTTAAGGCATAATTATGTAACCTCATTATTTATATGTATCGACAGTTGGTGGAGAAACACACTTTGTGTTTCTTTGAGGGTTCTATCAGTTTGGTCCTTTTTATTTCATAATTTTCATAAAATAATAAAACAATTTTGTAGAATTTGTATAACTTATTCGTAATGCTTTTTTTAATTTTTTTTGTAAGACCACCTACCAGAGGTAGTTAAAATATGTTGCTTTATTTCTAGTTCTCTGTTATCCGTAGAAACATCAATTCAGATCAAGATATAATGAACTCTTGCAAATCATTTTTAATCGAGCAGATTGTAAAACAGGCTCGCCTCTTTTCCCAAAATAACACAAATAATTCTTTGTGAACTATATATGCCAACTATGATGCATGAAGTAATTTGTGAATCATAGTTTTTATTCTGAACTTAATTTTACTTATTTTTTTTAATCAGTACGGTTCAATATTAACGTGAGTTTATATATCAGTTCATATACAAAGATCCAGCTGCTATTAATTAACACGTATTTTTGCAATTCTGATTTTCAATAACCTATTCCTAAGCAGTGAGAGATATCTAATCTTGAATGGCGAATTATGTTGCAATACAACAACAACATTTATTTAAGGGATATTCACATTTTAAGAATTTCGACTTCAGACTGCCTGGACTTTGGAACGCACAATATATTTTTGAGCTTATTATACATAACCGAGTTGAATAGTTCTTTTAGAATATTAAGTGCATTTTGTGATTTATTTAAAGTACAAAAACATCATTCAGTTTCTGGCCAAAAAGAAAAAAAGTGTTCGGTGTGTTGAATGCATTTTTTTGTCAACAAAATTGTGTAAAATCTGATAAATTGTGAAATTGAGAAACCACTAAGAAACATAAATATACCTAATATCAGGGTATAATAAGTGTAGTACTCAGTTGCTATTGGAATGCAAAATTTCATTAATCAGCCGATATAAAGGTAATTTATATAAAAATCAGTCCTGTCCCACTTTGGCATTGGAAACATGTATCTCGTGTTTAAGTATTTTCGATTTGAAGGTTCTTGAAAAGAATCGTTTTGAATTTACGTGTTCTATGTTAGTTTCTAATTTTTAATTTAACATCATTTGGTCCTTTTTTAAAAAATCATTTCCTTTGTAATTTTTTAAAAATTATTTCAATTAATGGTCAAATTATTTTTGTGCTGTATAAATTGTGGATGAAAAAACAATAATTTGATGTGACACATTCATATAACGAGACAAAACACCCTCAGAAAATTGGTCTAGTATTGGTGCTACTATTTTTTACCAAGATCGGAATCAAATTACACCCAAACTTGTCTTATTTTTAGTTTTAGCTCTGCTAAAGTCAATATGCTTTAGTCCCGACTGCAATGCTGCCAGACCAACAGAGGTATGCTGTATTCATTAAACCTTTGAAATATGAACCACAGAATTATCTTGATAGAATATGAATCTTTTATCTTCAGAGAAATTTGACACTCCTCCGCCTAATTCATGTACTTGCTTGAGAAACTTACTCAATTTTCTCATGCTGTTTTTTAAGTCTGGACTTAAATTTTGTCTTCTTCCAACATGTTTGGAAGTCACAGGAAGATTAAGATTGTTCTACCTTTGTAAAGAATTATTGTTTGATTATTCATATATAAGATTAATCTAACCTTTTGTTAGTATTGTATTTCCTTTGGTAGGTCTCCGAATATCATATTTCTGTACGTTCTTACAGAAATTACACAACACACTTTTGGAATGATAAATTTTGCTTCTTAAAAGTTACTCTCCAATAAATTGTTTTCTAACATTATCTCTCTCAAATTGTCCTTTAATTTAAATCCTTATAACGGTACATATACTTTTCAGAAAAAAAAGAATAAACGAAAATGAATAAAATAAAATTTCATTGATTTAACGTTACATTTATTTGCATATTGAAATATTTATGTGTATAATTGATGGCGAAATAAAAATATAAATTCAAGGTGACTTCAACATTCTTCAATATATAGGATTTTAAGTTTTTTTCCTCGATTCCACTTTTTTCTTTGTACTGCTTCATTATTTTTCATTTTAATTAAAAATAATAAAAGTGGACGAAAGATATTCAATTTTATGAGTGACCACTTGAAAAAAGAAAATAATTTTTTTCACTCACTCTTCTGTCACAATTTCGTAAAATTTCTTTTTCTCTATTGCCTACAATTGTAGGAGTATTAGGGAGGTTTCGAAAAAATCAATATTCGAAATATTAAATACTTTCATCTTGGAATCAGTGCTTAAAGTTGGAGATATTTTTCAAACAACCCTAATGTTCACCCATTTATATTTTTATAGTTTTTTAATTTCATTTTCAGAATTTTATAACTTTTGAATACGAACGGATATGTAAGGTCAACTGTTGACTTGAATAAAGAAAAACTCACTCGTGAAATGATTTCCCTCCTTTAGGCAAATAAAAATTGTTGGATTTTCGTTGATTTCAGTCAAATCGTTATAACTGTTTTAATACTTATACTCATATGCGCTTATGTATGTATCTACGTATATATGTATGTGTTATAACTATTATTTTTTTATATATATTTTACTTTAATAACAAACCGCTAAATGTGCAAAAACCAAACATACCGCAACATTTGTTTGCATCATTTTGAAATAAATCAAATCGATAATTATCACACACAAATTTTTAACAAATTAGTCAATTAAAAATTCATTATAAAAAATAATTATTTTTTGATTTGTTTTTCCGTGTAGCCTTTGAACCAGATTCACCTAAAGTTTAGCAATCGGAATAAAATACAGAAATCATATAAATCAAAGGTATAAAACAGGACACATGTGAATATTATTGTGTACAGAGTATGTAATGTGTGTGCGTAAATATAAATACATATTTATTTAGATATCCCTACAGTTCTGTATAGAAAATACTCATATTGTTTTTTATAATAAAAGTGTTTAATTTTTTATCGGGGATAAAATTTCCCCAAATGACAAGACAGTTTATGACCTTAGTCCTTGAATTATATTATCTATAAAGCAACAATTTACATGGGATCTTAACTGATTTCAGATATCGGTCCATAGCTAGTTTTATTCTAAATCGACCTTGCTGGAATTAAATTAAGGATCTTAATTAAGGATCTTAACTGATATATTATCAAAACACATACGCAGTAAAAAGGATCCAAAAAACCATGGTTGAAATTCTTATGGAACTATGAAATCAAATTTAATTTTTACAACTTTTATGGAACATATTTTGTGCGCAGACCTCCTTAGTGAAGACATCCTTCTAGATATTAATGATTCAAGTGAACTGCAAACAAAATAATTTATTTAAAAAGAACGAATAGTAAGAAAACAGTTTTTTGTGACTGACCTTGTATCGGAGTTATATTGTAATATATTGCGATATTTTTATTAAAGACTATTAAAAAAATAATTGTGTTAAATTCCAATAAAATTGTTTTATATTTAAAAGTTTTATAAGGTCAAAACTGTTCCCAAGTAATGGGTCCTATATGAGAGCTATATCAAAAGGGGGTTTTTATTGCAACTTTATGAAAATATGGCCCGATATTGCTTAAATTAATAACATATATTTAGGTCACGATAACATTTATGACGAATTTCAATAGACTCGACCTATATTGAAGAATTTTCTTAGCTTAAAATCATACTCCGGGAAGAGTCGTTATATGGCAGAACAAATAACGATTATTATATTAAAATAAATATATAAATATGTAAATTGATATAGAGAACTATCTTTTTAATTGTCACCTCTGTGATAAGCTGATTTTATAGTGTATCAAAACTTTGCATATTTTTCCTATAGTTATCACCGATAACGGTCTATATATATTTTTTGCAATTAAAAGTATTCTAGGCGTCAGACTGTTTCCAACAGACAGACAGATATATAGACGGAAATTTGCAAAAGTGTATATACTTTATAGGGTGATAGATGGTTCCTTCTTGATCTTGATTGAACTAAATTTCATGATAGAGATTATAAAAATATGTTTCTTCAAATTTCAAACTGTTTCTAATATTATCGAGGCATATAAACTAAACATAAAGATAACAGAGGAGTGGTAAGCTTTCGCAAGTGTAGTTATAGAGGTACAAATGGGGTTTAACTTCGATTTTATATCCCTAAATAAAAACAATCTTACATCGTATTTTGGAAAAGCAGGTACCTCCAAGTCTGGTGTAGTCTCCTGGGGAAAGTACTTAAGATTCGTTTTTGCTGAATATAACAATTCTCTTCTCATTTTTTGTGCAAATAAATTTTTATTTGTATATTCGTATAAATTTATACAGAATATATATATACACATTTTTATGGTTCATAACGGTTAACTACATTTAAATGCAATCATTTATGTATGTCAAAATGCATTAATTGAGCTGAAATATTTTTTTATATTTTCCCTTTAATTTTCATTTTTTTGTTTTTGTTTTTGTGTATTGTATTATATATCGATGACAATTAATTATTGTTGAGCATTTATTTTATTACATTTAAATAAATGAAATACGAACATAAATAATGAAATAAATAAAGCAATCAACAAACATTTTAGCAAAAGGATTTTTAAACGTTTCATACATTTTTACATAACAATATACGAATACATACTTATGTAGTTAAAGCAGTAAAATTTTAATTTGTATTATCTTTAATAATTAAAAAATAATAATAATTTTTGTAGTAAAATTACTACTAAAGTAAATTGCTATTGATTTTACAGTTAATAATGTGAATTTGGTAAACATATGACATAACTGTCGTATAGTGTTTGTGTCTGTGTAAATAAATATGGTACATTGGAAAATGATATCTGTCTAAATAATTAAATGTTCGATAGGTGCCAAAGTGTAAACCTACATTATATTCATTCGCTATAATAATGACTAATATTCTGCTTCAAAAATATGGTCAAGAAATATGGTTACATTACGATAATATCAATAACCACAAGTTACGATAATATCAATAACCACATTATCGCTGAAACCGATTCTCATGACGCCAAAGCAATGATCTGTATTTAGTTTAATCAACAAGCTTTTACATTACGAGCATTTGAAAGGTAACAATTAAAAATTTAAAGACTTTAAGGTCATCGGCCATATTGCAAGAATGGTAAAATCCACTTTTTAAAACGAAATGGTGGGAAATACTTGGTTTACAACCTATTTTACCCAGGTCTTGTCATTTTAAACTACCACTTGTTACCACCACGTAAGAACAGGGTATTGAAAATGGTTTTGGATTACTACTAACGACGAAGAGTTATAGGAGCTATATGCGAAATTTTGATACTCCCTAAATCTATATCTGATACAAGTCGCAATTATTAAGATAATTTACTGATTTTTCAACAAAATAAAATTTTTCTGGTTATTATTTACTAGATACCATATAACGTCCCATCCCAATATGGTTAATAGCTTAGAAGATTTTAAATAAACAATATGAATTCATAATTGAAAATTTTCACATTTAGACAATTCGACATAATTATTTTTTATTTTGGAAATCTCAGTCCATATATGCTAAAGCTCCCAATATTCCTTAGATCTTATTAAACAAGTTAATTATGACCAATTCTGTCAAAATTCGGCTCAATTATTTTTCTAACTGTCTGAATATATGTTATTAATCTTACCAATATCGTTTCATCTTTTGCTAGAGTTTCCACATAACGCCCCGGAGAACGTGTTTGGGCTTATAAAACTGTTGTTAACATTTTAAAACTGTTTTTATGTATGAAACTAGTTTGAAAATCATTGGTCATATTTGGATTTAACTTCATTACAGTCCCACTTTCCGGAATAAAATATGAACCAAATCTATTGAAATTCCAACAAATAGATAATTGTCATCAATATAGTGGTGATGGGTATCAAGGATAACATTCTTACTTGTTTAGTGCTACAAACTACGGATTAGTACTATTTAGACCTAAATAGTTCTTTCACAAAAACTGCTTACTTGATAAAACTATTCATTACTAATGCTAAGTCGAAACGTTCATTTTTGAGTTACGGTGACCTTGCCGCATATGAGCGATATCACGTAAAACATTATTATTTAATCACAGGTGACACTTTAAACTTAATTTAATAATAAAAATTTTCCACTTTTATTTCTTTTCAGGATTGAAATTGACGAACAAATTACCCGTCCCCTTAACTTGGCCAATTCGGCTGTTTTGCGTGCCGTCGAAGAGGAGGAACAAATGAAGTGTGGTAAGTTGATAATTTTCTGCATAATAATAATAATAATAATAATAACTATAATTATTATTTGTGATTGTGTAATTTCCATATTATTTGTGAATTTTTCTTTCAATTAAATGTTATCTATAAAACACAGAACCCACATGAAATAATTATGATAAAAATAAATATTAAAGATACCTAAATTATTTAAATTTATTTTAAATATTTATGATTTCTATGACCTCAATTTGCATAATTGCATATTATCTAATGAACCCCCCCCCCACCAAACTCCAATAAATGAAATGGAACGTTTTTTATGATTCTAAGAAAATGAAATTAATTATTATTTGCATATGAGTAAAAAAGTTTTAAAGTTAAAAAGATATAAACAAAAACAATAAGTAAACTATTGCAACAACAACAACAACAAAAATAAGTTTTTTTATAAAGAAAACTTGAAGTTTATTTTTGTATGTAAATATTTATTTATCAGAACTTTATTTACGACTTCTTTTCATAAATATCTTTACTTGTTATCTTTCAATATACAAATCAAGTGGAAATTTCGGTATGAAGAATAAACGAGAGTTAGTTTGGAAATTAATTCATTAAAAAGTATATTTTTTTTAAATCCTTTTTATAAAATACTCGCTTTAACCCGGTAAGCTTTGCTGTAAAAAATCTCCTCAGTCCTAGATCACGACGTGTATTTAAAAAACTCATGCAACGGTGATTTTGTCAATCCCAGTCCACAAAAAAATTCTCCTCTGTCCTAAATCTTGGAAGAAATTTCAATCTCGCCTCGGCCCTGTCCGTTCTATTTTTTAAACAAAACTATTTTGTAGGAAAATTTCAAAATTTGGAAACTCTAGGTGAATAGTTTTTCAAGTATTTGAAAATCAATAATAGGTATATGAGGACTGCTCTCCATTTCTCCTTTTTTATGACCATATCTATCATCCATTTACTAACCTAAAACTGTTTCACAGAAAAATTATTGGGGCTAAATTTATGGAAAAGTTGTATGAAAAGTATTATGTTTTCATGTGTCCTATATTTTTTTAATATAAATTTAAAGCGATAAGAACTAAATTTTTATCTCTGGCTGTAATAATACTACACATAAAAGATAGTTAATATTGTATTGGGGATACCTCATTTCCAAACGTCAAGAGTCATCTCTGCCTTTGATCCTAATCGTTCTATAGTTTGTTGAGTTAAACTGTTCCTTGCGAAAGTAATTGTAATGAAATCTTAATGCCTTCACTTTGAGTTGTATGGGAGCTAACTCTCCTCCTGACCCTATGTATCACATATTTTATCCAGTAAAACAACTACCCCCCATGAATCTAGCCGTCCAAGATTTTGTCCACTAAAACAGTGATTGGGATGGAATTTAAAAACTTTCGCTGTTATAGTTCTTTAGATATTCGATAATAAATATTTTCTTTGTTTGTTTAGTAAAATAGATCCTTGAGAGTGTTATTGGGACAAAATTGGAGAACTATATTGGGAACATTCTGTAAAAATTTAAACAAAATGGATCTAATAGTTTAGATGTCTATGAGCGCAAAAATAAAAAGCGACAAACAAACACAGATTCATTTTTATATAGAGATTTTCAATTTTCTGAATATTGAGACTTAGCAAATCATTTTAAAGAAAACCATCGTATGTAAAAATTTTTCAAACTTTTCCAAGTAAATTTATATAATGAAGTGCAAAAAACTCTTACACATACATATGAATAAGATCTTTTTTCAATAAAGTCACAATTAAACCATAATGAACTTTTACTAAAATTTTTGCATTTATAAGACTTTAAATATTTGTTATCAATTTTGTATGCCAACAAAAAAGCTAAAACTATTGACAAAACTTTATTTTGCAGCTGAAATGCAAAAGAAGAAAATTGTAAGATAAAAATGAAAATGAAAATATACACAGTTTTTATACATATAAATTAATTACGAAAGTAGATGCATAATAAAATTTAGTTTATACAAATAGTATATACACACTAATGCATATTTCTATAAACACACTTAATTTGTTTCTTTATTTTTATTTTATCTTTGTTTATCGTATATAAAGATAACAGTTCCTTTTTAAAGTAAACTAAATTTTTTATTAGTTTTATTATTTACTTATTCATGGGATCAAATATTGTTGTATTATTGTATGTGGAATATTTCAATAAACGCAGACATAAACACAGATTTTGAGCAATACTAAGGGGTTTACACTTTTTATGGTTAGGAAACAGCGCAAAAATGGTCTAAAATTCTGAACAAACTACATGAAATGGGCAAAGAATTGGAAAAAGATAATATTCTCAGACGGATAAAATTAATTTAAAAAAATAATTTTACAGGTCTTGACAATGTTTTTGGCATGTCTTGATGTCAAAAGATGTTCCAATGTCAAAATGTTATTTCAGCGGATGTAGTGTTACGTTTTGTGTAGCAGTTTCTGTAGTTGCAAATCTTAAATTTGTTTTGTTACAAGAAACATTAAATTCACAATTTATAACGACTTGCTGGATGCTTCCAGCTCTTTTATTAATAAAAAAACATATGGAAGTTTGCATATTTCAACAAGATAACGCCGCGGTACTTGTTCTAAGGCAGTCTTAATCATGGTTTAATGAACACACCATATCTCTGTTAAACTGACCGGCTTGCAGTTTAACTTAAACAATAATTGTTAAAAACGAACGCAAAAGACTTTAATAGAGCTAAAACTAAGGAGTGAGATAGAAAAATTCTTATCTTAATAAAGACGAAAACACTAAATTAACAGTTTTAATTTTTTATTCAAATTATTATTATAATTTACACCAAAAAGAATTATGGTTTTAATCACCAGTTATAAAAATTTTAAGCATTTAATTTTGATATCCATGTCCGTTTAAAATCGACCCCACTTTTAAACACATTTTTTGTGCATATTGGAGGATTTGCCTCTCTTGGTAGAAGCACAGCATTATTGTTTTTGTACCACCCAAAGGCTTATTTACCAAAGTGACAAGATGTCATGTCAGGTGAAAAATTGTTTACACATTATGAAGTCATATGAATAAAAAGTCAGGAACTTTTTGAAACTTGTCTGTTTTTAAATCCCTTAATATTTAAGAGCTAACCGGACAGCTTTCCCATCAGAAGTGATAGGTGATTTTAGACCTTTAAGTGTGTGGTCTGTAGGACCAAATTGGGTTTTGTTAAAAATATTTTATAATTTTAGTATGCATTTTGTCACTGATTTTAAACAGGTTAACATTATATTCATTTATTTGACATTAAATATAATAACTGCCATATTTTATAAAGTAATTTGATCATAAAAAATCAAATAATACTTGAGTGCAAAGTTTTAATAAAAAACGTGAGTTAATTATTTAAGTTTTCGGTCTCACTCGTTTAAAATATAACAAGTTTGGGAAATATTTTTTTTCTGATTTTTGTTAAAATTAAGTGATCAGAAGAAAAGAATTATCCGCCCGTTATTTATAATGTTATAAAAACTAAAAAACTTAACCGCGTTTAAAGTTCGAGTTAAACTCGAAAATTAAGTTAAAAAATATAATTAATTACAAATAAAAATTTAAGTTAGATATATCTTAAATGAAGTCTTTGTTGAAAAAAATTCCCACTAAATGATTTAATTTATTCTAATTCTTTGAACGGAAATTGTGTGCGATTATTAGAATATGCGTATGATTAATAATTATCTCTCTAAATAACACTCATACGCTTTTGTTATTGCCTCAAATATTATTATAACTGGAAAAAATGCTTATAATATGCCATTAAAATCTATCTTACAAAGCAGAAAATGTATTTCAATGATAAAAAATCTCTTAATCAGAAATCAAAATAAAATCTTACTTCAATTACCCTTATTGAATCTCTCACTTTTCTAGCGGTCATAAATTTTTCCATAATTTTTTGTCCCCTTTTCTTGAATTGTCTTTTCGATGGCATCATTATAATCATTTTTTTTTGTTTGTTTTGACAGTTAGTTTTATGCCACTAACATTTAAAAACTGTCAAAAAATATCTTGTCTATATTATCAAAAACCCAAACTTTTTTGCAAAACTGCCACTTTATTTTATACTTCTTATACATGCTCTCAACATTTTTACTGTGAAATTATTTTCTTCAGTTATCATCTTAGACAACTGTATTCCTTTTTTCCATTAAGTTTTTTTACACCAAGAATTTATTTTTTAATAAAGTGACAAAGTGAAAAGTTTTTTCCAGATTTCCTTAGTTTTTTCTCCAAATAAAAAGTTATTTAAAAATAACTTATTTGCTGTAGGGTGTTTTACTAAATATAACGATCTTTTACTTGTAGTTTCGTGACATTTATATAGATATTTTCTTTTAGTAATTTTTGAATTGTAAAAAAAAAATATTTATATTTGTGTGTCGTCTAATAAAAAATATTGATATTTATTCCCTTCACCACCACAAGGGTTATTAACTTTGTCATTACTTATATAACGCTATGAAGAAATCATTTCAGACACCATAAAATATATATATTCTTCCATCGAAATAAAATTTGAGTCAATTTGGCTATGTCCGGCTGTCTGCTCGTCTGTTTGTCGGTTATTGTTTTCTCGCATCAACAAAAATTTTCGGAGCTCAATAAATTTTGATATGAGTATTTCAGAAAAATCGGTTCAGTATATTAAAAGATAAAGACCTATATGTGAGAAAATCTCTAAATTTCAGCGAAGAATTTTCTTAAAGCTGTCTGAAATCAACAAATAAGAATAATATTATTGCATATTAAAAATTATATGTATCATTCCAGAAATTATCAAATCTGTTCACTAGAAAAAAAGTTCTACTCAAAAATATCAATTAAAAATTATAAAAAAAATATATGACTCATCAGGTGTTTCTGTGTTTGTGAGTGTGTATGTACAAAACATAACGTATTTACGTAAAAGCATTTATGAGGGAGGGTATTGAAGATTCGGCCCAGCCGAATATAGCATTCTTACTAGTTTTATAGTTTTTTTTTTTTTTTTTTTGTGTGCATCTGTTTGACATCAAAGGCATGTGTTTTAGATAAAGTTAAACATGAAAGTGTTGGTTATAACTTTGTTTGTAAGACGACAATAAAGTTTTTTATCTTATATATATTTTTTGTTGCTTTTTATTTTGTGCATTTTTTTATATTTTTATTTATTTATTGTTTTTTCTTTGTGGTCAGTAAGTTGGCAAACTAACCAACCAGAAATGTATCTACAAAGTGCTTTAATACAGGATTGATTTGTATTTATTTAAAATACAATACAAAGAATGCAAAATATTTTTATAGTAAATAGAAAGTTTTTATACATAAAATATGTCTTGCATTTACAAAAAAATAAAGTTTAATTTTAAGAAATTTGTTAAAAAATATATATGTTTGTCTTAAACAAAATCCTTTTTCGGTTAAATTAATTTTTAAGTCAGTTTTGAACAATAAAGTACGTAAGCATATGAAGAATATGAAGTGGTTAACATATTACTCATACGCACATGATTTCTGGAAAAAACAACAAATTTGTAAGCGTGTCAACAAAAGTAAGACGGAAAAACAGATAGACAGACATACAGACAGACAGACAGGCATGATTGTAAGGAGGATATGTTTACTTTGTCATTCTTTATGAAACGCTATGAAGGAATCATCTAAGACTCCACAATCTATTTATATTCTTGCATGGAATTGCGATAAACCTTTATCCTCCTGTCTGTCCATTTATCGATCTGTTATTGGCACGTTCACATTCACAATGCTTGACAGAGCTCATCTAAATGCGGCCCGAGTATTTATTATTGCATTGAGAAGTTTCCTATTTGAATCATCGAAATCGGTTTTATATATTTAAAGGTAAAGGGCGATATCTGAGGCAAAAAACATTAGTAAAATTTTTATTTATAAACCCACAAATTTAAAAAAAATGTACTTCATGACCATTACAAAAATTATCCTAATTGCAAATTCATAGAAATCAAGTTCTTTACGTATGATTAATATTAAATTAAATATTTTGTGTTATTTATCATACATTAATCACTTTGTTAAAGTTAAGAAAATATTTTGTAACATACTTTTAGGGTTGTTTTAATATAAATGTTAAACTCATGGCGTATACTTAATATATAATTTTGTTTAATATTACTGACACTTAAACACGAAAAAATATTATAGACAATCAGGTCCGACCATGTTAAACTCTACACCACATTGTTGTTGTAGATGGCTGACTCGAAACGACCTTCGTATAATTTGCTTTTCTGAATTATACTTAAGTACACAGTAGACTTTAATCATACTAACATTTATTTGAAATTAATGCGTTTTAAAAATAATTATTTTCTGAAGGGTTATTTAAGAGCTTGAGGAAATTATAGACCTACCCTATTTATAATTTCGTACACCACTTGCGCATATGTTTGACAAATATTATTATAATATCCACGTATACGTTTACATTTTTCTAAGTGATATTTGGAAGGGGGTTTTAGAAATATGAGAAATAGTAAGACCTCTACTTTGCAACGAAAGTCAACAGGACGGACAAACATGGCTAAATCGACAAAGAAAGTGATTCTGAATCGATTTAACTATGATACCCTACTTATGGTGTTGTAGGGTATAAAATCATAAATTCGATAAAACGATCAAGATCTTTTATTGTCTATGTCAATAAACTTTCTTGTTTCTGTTGCATATTTTAAACCACAAGTGCACATGTTATTTCATGTCTAATGCCAAAAAATAATTACATAAGTCTCCATAAAGTTAAATAACGATCTTGGGCTTAAACTATATATGAGTCGACTTGTGTGTTCGACCGTCTGTTCCAACAACCAAACAAAATTTTCATAATTTCAAAAACATTAAACATCATCACTCAAATAAGCCAGCAATATCGATAAAACCTTAACAAATAACGGATCATAATATCCGATTTTCCGAATGTAAATAAATGTTGCATCCTAATATAGAACTCAAAAAAATTTTATCTGATTAGTACTAAGTCTAAGGTCTTCTAAACTGACTTCAGAGATCTAACGAGTATATTTGAAATAATGTATATATTTCTTTTCACAGACAGCTCTTTTAAAAGTTTAAGTTTCTACCAACTAGACCGCAATAGAGGTATTAAAAATATAGTATAGTCAGTTGTATAGAATTTGTCCGAGAATGGCTGATTATATCCAAAAATTGCAAGGGTTCTTCAATAAATCATCAAACTACTTGAAAAAACTGGACATTACATAAAACTCTCTCTCTCTCTCTCTCTCTTTCTCCTCTTTCTCTCTCTCTTTTTCTCCTCTTTCTCTCTCTCTCTCTTTCTCTCCTCTCCCTCTATCTCTTTATAATAATTTAAAATATATATAATATAATTTAAAATAATTTCTTAAATCTTTAATCAATATCAACCTTTAGAATTGTAATTTGTTTTATAAACCAATAGCGTATGTATGTTATATTGCTCTCTCCTTCATTTAAAATCAGAAAATGGGGAAAAAGAGAAAAATCACTTTTTTTATAATCTTTTTATGAAAATCGATTAAAACGAAAAAAATCTCAATGCAAAGGATACGAGCAAATACACTTAAACCACAAATGAACTTGTTGCATAACAAACATATCTAAAATTTAAATATGAGATAATATAAACAGAAACTTATTTTTATATATAAGATATAATACATATATATCACACATATGATTTATATTGTATGTACGTCTGATATATTTGATTGTGTGGTCAACAGTTTAATGCCAAAGACATATTTATGCTTTTAGAGGTTTTTTAATATTCAATTTATGTTCATATATTTTTTAGATATTTATATGTATCTATAACTTTTTCTATATATAAGAGGATAAGAATATAAATATATAATATTAAAAATATGCATACAAACAACAAAATTAGTTATATAAGAAATTCATGATGGGTTTATTTTTTAAAGTTGAAATTAATATTACTACTAAGTATAAGTATATACACTTTAAATATATAAGCTGCAGTTATTAAGTAAATTTAATCTTTATAGTTGACAAAACTTCACATAAAAGTATAAATAAATTAAAAAGAATAAGAAAGAATGGTGTAGTCGGCCAAGTCCGTCTATTCAATATCCTACACTACATTGTTGTTTAAAAAATAATTTATGCATTTTGAAATTAATCTTTTTGGGTATTATAATCGGAGCTAAAAGAAGTTATGGACCGACTTTATTAAAATCTCGTGCATCGGGTTTTCAATTAATTTGAGCAATTATTATTACATCAATAATAATTATGGATAATAACTATGGATTGATCCTCATATAATTGGCATATCGTTTAACAATATTTAGGACTTTTGAGAGCATAGAACCTCATTGCGGGAGAACGTTTGTATGGGAGATAACTGATCAATTTCAATAGGTTTCGTCCAAAGTGATAATTTGTATCAAATTTCATCAAGATATCTCAAAAATTGCGACCTGTAAAACGTCTCAAAAATTTACTATCAGTCGAAAGATGGGTATTATGCCATTTGTTCTGCATGTTACAAACATCAGCACTTCACCCCAACCATACAGGGTGGTGTATGGTATGGAAAAAATGAAGCAAGATTTAAAGAAATATAGCAAACAAACTATATAACAATTATACATACTTATGTTTGAATATATATTAGGAATTATAACAGTTATCGACTTCATCATATATAATATAACTTGAACTTTTTCATATGAGCATATATCTAGATATAGAATATGTATGTGTATATAAATTATTTTTAGTTGCTATTATATCCTATTGTTTGTTCTTTCATAAATCCTGATATTGTTTATATCTCTTCAAATATCTTTGTTTGTTTTTGTTGTTGTTTTTTACTATGCTTAACTTAATTCCTCTCTCACTTAAAATTCAATATTTTACAAAATACAGGGAGAGTACAAATTTAAAGATGTTTTTGCTTATGATTTTGCTGGAGAGAAAGTTATTCTTAATATCAGATTCATTTAATATTGACTTCGAGTTAAATCTAGTTCAGCCTGTATTATGTATAAAGGATACATATGATAAACTAAAAAATATATTTAATAAAAAATAAATACATTGGAAAAAATGTTTGCGTTGGAAAAAATATAATGCATTCACAGTGGAACTTTGATTTAAGTTAATATTTATATCATTCTATGCAACGTATTTATGAGATTAATGCACTTCAATGGTATTTTTTAGTAGAGGTTGTATGGAAGCAATAGGTAATAGTGGATAGATCCTCATAAAATATGTCACGTTGCTTAAAACACATATATTTTATATATATAGGAATTTTATAACGCAGAGACATTTCTATTGGAGCTTTATAAAATATTCATGAACCAATCATAATCAATTTTAATAGACTTCGTCCCCGGACCATAATCATACTATGAACCAAATTTCTTCAAAATATCTTCAAAACTCCGACCTGTTCTATGGTA
Organism: Cochliomyia hominivorax; assembly: GCA_004302925.2. Classification (NCBI taxonomy): domain Eukaryota; kingdom Metazoa; phylum Arthropoda; class Insecta; order Diptera; family Calliphoridae; genus Cochliomyia; species Cochliomyia hominivorax. The sequence goes on from PYHX02000413.1 coordinate 53,819,856, forward strand.
ACAAACTTTACATGAACAACCAGTCGGAAAGATGTAATTCCGAGTTGAACGATATACTTAAAGTTATCGAACGACTATTTTTTCTGCCTTTTACAAATATCTGAACAAACGCATAACACCTAAAACATGGTGGTGTAGGGTATAAAAACGAATCTACGTTTCTTGGTTTGGTATATTTAACTTAATTTGAAAATTCCAAAAATTTTTTTTTAATACCAGTTAATTCTTAATTTATTGGAAAAATTAGGAAAACTAGGCCATTGACAAATCCCCCTCCCCAAATAGTGAGAATATTGATTTTCAAATATGCTATTACCACAAGAGCCTTGAATCTTGTTTCACAATTACTTTGGTTTCTGACAGACTGAGATTTATTTCTCATAAACAAAATGGTTGGGTCCAAAGTATAATTCTCTTATGGTATTTGTTTCTAGGGGGAGTATACTTGTCAAATGGCTAAATAACTATTACAATGGGTTTAAATTATAATTTAAAACCAATAGTTAAATATATGGTGAATATGTTATCGTAAGTGAATTATAATATATTTATCATTATAGAAATACCTTAATTAAAAATATGTAGCTTAGACAATCATGATGTATTTTCCAATAACATAGTTAGGTATTAACCCCTGAACTCAATATTTCTGCGACTTATAGCAACAGAAAATGTTTATTATCCTGTAACTGTGAAAAGTTTTCGACGTGGAACTCTTTTTATGACTGCTTAAATTTTTCGTTAAATAAATTTAATATTTTAATTTATTTTCAAATTTTATTTTCAGTGTATTATATATATGCACCAAATAAAATAATAATTTGACAATGCAAATTGATTATTTACAGTGTATTGAGTTTCTTCGTCTCCTCGTCGAGATAAACTTGATAAGCTAATACATAAAGTAATATTGTATTTGTTCATGATATACATTTACTTTTCTTCATGCAAACTTTTTCTATAAATACTTATTTAAAATAAACATATGCATTTATCTATATACATATATATTTCATAAAAAAATACACTGAAAAAATAATGCAAAATTTCTTTCAAAAATCTTGTAAAAGAACTTTATTAAATGACTAAACATATGACCATTGAATAAAATATCAATCCATTTTTCAATATCATCTTAACTCAATACCATTTTTTCTGTCTCTGTATTTATAATCTAAGAAGAATTTTGCATGCTTTAATACACATGAAGTTTAAACTTATCCAGCACTCGTGTGTGTGCACCTAATTGTGTATATTGCATGTTTGTATATAGTTTATAGTTTCCTTTGTTACAAATCATTGTTAAATATGTTAACAATGCAGTCAAGACTTTTAACATTCAAGTTGACCACTTTTAGATAAACGTCAATATAGTACCTCAGACATGTACATATATATCCTGGTATTGATAGACATGTATATGAAGAAATGAAATAAATATACATATACATGAATACATAAGAAAAGAGTTAAACATTACGATAATATATAAAGTGCACTAAAGATATACATATATACATCATGATTAAATAATATAATGTTTATAAATCTATTTACATAAAATTATTGAAATAGAATAATTTAAAAAATTCATTAAAATTTATTGAAATAAGTTTTTTATATTTATTGATTGATTTTATATATTTTAGTATCATAAGCATTTTGAGTTTAACATTTTTCAACCCTGTTTTCCGACAAGGATCCTTATATGGAGCTATATCAAAATATGGACCGTTATACCTCAAATTAGTTACATATTTTTGAAGAAATCGGAAAATAATTGTATCGAATTAAAATTAATTGATTCTAATTTAAGAGTTGTATAAGTGTCTTTCCCTAGAAGGGACCTTACATGGTGGCTATAACTAAATATCGTCTGAAAATTCGTTAAACTATTTGCATATATTATATACATAATTGTATGAAATTTTAATAAAATTGATAAAGGTTTAAGAGTTTAATCGTTTTCCGAGAAGGTGCTTCAAAATATGGTCCGTATGAGTCATGTTCGTTTTTATAGTTGATCGGTTAGAAAAAATGCTTGTGTCAAGTTTAAAAGTTTATGTGCTAAATTTCAGAAAAAAAAGCTTTAAAATTTTAACTTTTGTGGCTCTCCGATTTTAGGATATATCAATATTTGGAATATTTTACTCCATAACCGCATTTGTTGATTTTTGGTATGATTAAATAACATTTAGCATTATTTTATGGATAAAGTCTGTTAAAATTCAATTAAAATTTTTTGTAAATTTTACAGAAGCTTTTCTTCTGAAGTTTGAGGTTGTCTCAGATTTCGATCTATAGCTTCGTTAAAACTGAACCGACGGGGGATAATAAGATATACTTAATTGTGCTTTAATAATGAAATTAAAATCTCTTAATCTCGTTATTAATCCAGATCATGTGTCTTGCATTGAAACCCAAATATTCTTCTATAGCATAAACAAAGTAAAAGCTTTTTCCTAAAGAGCATCTACAGGTTATTTGTAACATATTTCGGGCGCTACAGGTTTATTTGAAAAATCTTAGTTGTCACAATTGCACAATTAAATCAATATTTTTACACTTAAATCCTGTGTGTGGATAAACTTTATCTTTAGTGTCTTGTACCCCGAAGAACATCCTATATTCAGCCTTCTTTAGTTCAACTGAACAAGATTTAAAGATGGCTACGATTTAGCAATATTTACAAGATACTGGAAAATGCTAATCCAGTATCTTCGTTAGTTTTTGTAACCAAATATTAATATTTTAGCTTGAACCAATTTGAGTTTTCAGCCTTTCATGTGTCCTGAATATTAGCGGTTAATTTGGATTATATAGTAAATCATTTTATAATCACAGGGTTTATAAACTCTTCTAATTTAGTGGCCGATATAAAGGCATTCTTATTAATGTAGTTGTTACGTTGACTACCATATTTCTGCACAGGGAGTTAGTACCGATCATTAACAAAGATGTGATAAATATAATTAAATTTCACAAAATTTCATTAATTTCGGATTAGTTTTTGAAATTTTATTTTACGCAGTTTTCACATAAATCTACGATGGTTTAAATCAATTTTTTTACAAACTTTTCAAATTTATATTTTTTAAGTTTATCCTTTCTTATGACATTCCTTCACATACTGTTAGACACATTAGACTTCATAAATATCCCTTTATATAACTTTCTATCCAACTATACATCTATTTATAGTTAAACTCATTTTGTATCCATGTAAACGTGCACAGATATAAGATATTCAATAAAGTACTGTCTAAAAATTTTGTTTCACATACAACAACAATAAAAATTGTTAGTTTAGTTGTTTATTAGTAGTTGAGTTTACTAACTATCTGTTTTGTAGTTGTAGGAGTTGATGTGTCTGATGTTTGATGATAAGGTCAATAATGTGTTATAAACTACACACTTATTTTGCAGAAGATGTCTAAATGGACTACTTGGCTGGCTGACCAAGTCATCTAGTTAGGAGGTTGATTGGGGTTAAAAAGTTATTACATCACATAATTATGTTTATGTTTATTTAAACTTAAAACTTGTTAAAGGGGTTGAATATTAAGGCAACATATTTTGGAATAATATTGTCGATTTTTTTATATAGTTGCATGGCTTGATGGTATACTTAAGGTTTTGAATATAGAAGAGTTTCATGTTTTTTCGATTCTACATAATTTTTTTGCTTGGATACTGATAAATGAATATTTAAACATGTTGTTTAAATAAATACATCATTATTTTATATCCACTACAAGTTACTTGGAAGATAATAAGACTTTTTATACTCTCTACCATCACAAGTAATGGTATATTAACTTTATCATTTCGTGTGTGTATCTGAGTCAATTTATCTATGTCCGTCTGTCCCTATATATACCTATTTGCCTCCCTGTCTGTCAGTCAGTCTGTCTGTGTGCTTGTCTGTTTGTCTGTCGGTTTTTGGATCATTCACTTTTTTATAAATGGTCGTAGACTAATGAAATTTCGAAAAATGTCCTTAATTCCCCTATACATATCGCTATTTAAAAACAGCAAAATCGGTTTAAAAAAGGTTATAGGCCGATAACTGTGACAATCACAATATTTAAAGAAAATAACACATCCTTAACAGAATTTTTTTATAACATACAGTTATATGTATTTCACATCGAACGAAAATCATCAAAATCAATTAAATAGAAAATAAACAAAGACTAAATATTCAAAATATACACCACAAAATCTTTGCAGAAACTAAATTATGCTGGGGCCATTACTCCTAAAGTCTTAAACTCTTAAATAAAACTAATTCTACGAAATTCGGATCAATTATTACTCCAGCTGTCTTTAATATATATTACAAATTTTACAAATCTCGGTCCATATTTGCTATAGCTTTGGAGCTTTTAACTATACCACCATATTTTGTTGAGAATGATATGCGTTTGTGCAGAAGTTGTCTGGTCGATTTTTATGCAGGTCGCAATTTTAGAGATGTCATTCTTTTGGTTCAGTGATAATGACTATTGTTAGGTCCATTATTTAAAACAGTTACTTTACAAATGATCCTTCCGGAATAAGGTTTCTGGGTCATAAAAGCTCTAAATATAAAGCAATTTTAATGAAATTGGGAGCAAAAAAGTGGGGCAATTATTTCTCATAAGTCCCATATAGCCCCACTTCAAAATATCACTCTGATAGACTTAAATCTCACATATACATTGGTATTTTAATATAGATTGGTCCAACTAGAATAAAAATAACTACAAATCGATGTGTGAATTTATACAAGGGACGGTCCATTAATTTTTGAAAGCTTTATATGGTAGCCAACCAACAACAATATATTGAAGGATATTAAATAATCAGGCTTTACCGACTATAACTTCTTACTTGTTTAAAACTGCCTTTAGCAACTATCGGGTCATATATGATTATTACTCCTTTATAATCCCAATATCTGGAATAGTGGTTTAAGCTTAAGATATAATCACACTCTAAATATTTTCAATATATGTAAAATTCCTTTCTTTAACATTATTTTTTTTCTTAATAAAATCGGCAATTTTATCGGTCATTTCAACTAATATATTGTTCACTTTAGTTTTTTATAGAGGCCTTTTTCCGGAATCGGTATTTAAGCAGATGAATGAATAATTTGTTTTTTTTTTCTTGTGCAATGTCTTCAACTAATGATAACTTTTTTATAATGTATGTGAAAAAGGGTATTTAAAATTCGGTACAGCTGAATACTTTTTTCAATTCATATATTTTTAAATTTTTAAATTCTAATTTTTAAATTAATTTAAAACTTTATCTTAACACATCGTGTAACTACATTGTTAAATATCCATCATAAAGAGGTTCAAAACTTTTTTTGTAAATAGTTCAATAGAAGTTCTGAATTCTGTTCAGAATCAAATCGAAATCCCCTCAACTATATTCATGTAAAATTTAATTAATTTAATTTTAACTGTTTACAAATTAAAAAAGAAATTATTTAAAAAATAATTTTGGAACTCCTGTACATCACTTCAAACATATTAAACTTAAATCCTCTGCATGTATATTTACATGCCAGTAAATAGATATGTGTATATGTATTTGCGTGCACCTTAACCTCCTGTTCAACTACATCTGTACTTATAACATTTACTTACATTTACTGTTGAATTCACTTTTAGTATTTAAATTAATTTAAATAGTATTTCAAATTAACTATTCGTAATATTATTTGAATTTGGTTTAAAACTATTTTACATGTGTGTAAATTTCTTACAACGTGTCTTCTATTAATGTGAAAATATAATATGAAAAGTAATTTTAATTTTCCATTCACAAAGAGAGTAAAGTTCAAGTAAATATTGATGTGAAAGTTTTAGTTTTGGGAAAAAAGTTTTATTACAAAATCAATAATGTAATGAAATTAATTTCATCATATTTATCAAATTACTTATATTTAAATGCAAACGAGGATAATTTTTAATTAAAAATATAAAATTTTGAAAAGAAGAAAGAAAATTACTACATTAATCCAAATGAACTATGAGCATTTCCAGATAATTTCTTTTGTCAATTTCCCAATTTTCAACATTTTTGCATGGTGTTGCTTCAATAAATAGTACAAATAGTTTACTCAGCTCCATTTTCATTGGATTGACACTTCGTGCATTCCTAGTTCTCCACTTGCTAAGAATTCGAAGTGGCAGTTGCATACTGTGTTACATCGTTTACAGGTCTTTGCCTGACAGCGCTACTGCCACATCTTTAGCATGATCTTGTTATTCAAAGCCATTAAGTGCTTAGTTCGTAGGTACTGCTTTTGATTAATGCCTTTCCCATACTTGATCTAATGATCATATAAAATATATGTGATACACTTTAATTGCTTTTAATTTATCTAACACTACTGTGTTTTCTCCTCGAACTCATATCAAACTTATTTATTCTCCAACCAATAATCAAGTTTTCTAGTGAGTAATTAATTAATTTTTACCACACACACACACACACACACACACACACACACAAGAGCCATAAAAATTTAAATAAACTAAAATTAACAAAACAAAAAGTGACAGTAAACTGTACCCAAAAGAGTAAACTATCTTCAGTTGGTCATAGTATTAATTTGTGTGTCCTTTCTAAATTCCATAGATGTTTTCATTAACTTTATTTGCTGTGGTAATGTGGCATGCAACTTTTTTTGTTTCACTATAAAATATTCTCTACAAATTTACAACTATATTGAGTATATATGCCAATGATGACATTCCATGTAACATGAATATCTTGTGGATATTTTTCTTCTTTTTTTATATTTTTCACAAACATTTTCTAAAGTTGCGTTTTAAGCTAAAAAATAAAAACTATCAGCTAATGCAAAACTTTTACTTACTAACTGATAAATATCCTATAGCAACATAGGAATCTCATAACAATATACCAACAAAAATGAAAATAAATTTACTCTTATAGCAATTGTTGGTAGCAACAATGTTTCATCTACAAAATACAGAACTAAAAGAAAAAAAGTATAACGTAGAAAATAGTAAAGAAAAATGAAATAAAAGAAAATAGTTGTTGATGTTATTTCAAGCCATGAGGGTAAATGCTAAGAAAAATATATAAAACTTGAGAGTGTGTGTTAGAGCTTTAGATTGAAAAGGGATTTTGTAAAGTATTGCAGAATAGCACAGTGGGAAAGGATCAAAAATGTTTTTAAATAAATGTGTTTTTTTCATAGAAAAGAAATAAATTTCTTTAAAGGTAGCTAAGGACTTCAAATTGGGAATCCCCCTAAATGAGCATTTTATTTGTAGTGTTCGGAGAAACCTTTCTTTCGAACTTAATTAGGCAGTTGAATTTTCCCGGCCTGTAAACCGGCCCATAAAAATCCAACTTACGGTTAAATTTTAATATGTAGATGTAGAGTGGAAAAAATAGTCAACATTATTTGCCCATAAAAACATCAAAGAAGTCGTTTGTTCAATTCGACTTTGAATGAATGCAGACAACGTGAACATTAAAGAGTGGTCGTTAATGTTCACGCTATTTCCCCCTAAGAAAGTAGAGGGAATGAAAATTAACAAAGTTCTCCACCACTGCATCACACAAAGAGGGCGTAGTACTAGGGAACGATAGATATAAAACTGCATTATCCTAGAACTAAGCTACTGCTGACCAACTGATTCCATTTTTTGGAATCAAGTATTCAAACAAGTAAGAATTCTAAATTTGACACACGCATACTAACATACTCTCATATGAAATCACAACACCATACAATGTATAATCGTTTTTCTTAAATACAATACAGGATCACTTAATTAGTCATAAAATTGTTTATATTTTTGGCAAACTGAATATTAATCATTAAGAACGCGAGCCTTGCTGAGGTTTTATGATACTTGAACCGGTAAGCTATAGATTTGTTCCAAAATTTATCCTTCTCTCCCACTATTATATAAAACTTAGATGAAAAATAATAAAAATTGAAAGTGAGTAAAACAAATCATATACAACAACAAAAAAAAGAAACATTTAAGTACATCCGTATACAAATGTTTACTTATATTTTCTTGCTGCATTGTGAATCAATTTACCATGCAACACATACATACATATATACACAACTAGAAGTACATACTCAAACTTATAATATTTCAGATTTGTTTGTAGAGGCTTCAGTGCTTCTTCATTCGGTCGTATAACAATTTAACAACTTTTAAAAAGAATAAAAATCCAACTTATAGTTTGCATACAAAAACAAATACACACAAATACTCTCTCTCTTCTTTATATCCCTCTATTTCTCTCTTATATGAATAATACTTAATTCAAGTTGAATTCCCACTTTGTGTAAAAATATTTTTTATATGTTTGTTGTATAATACAACAACAAAAAAATCGTAATATTTTTTAATTAAATTTATTTCTATGATCTGTATTATTTATATGCTCACATGTGTTGGAATAAATTTAATTTTTATCCACATTTTGTTCTTATATTTCTAAACATTTTGAATAAAAGCGAAAAAACGTATGAGCAAAAGTAAAATCATGAAAAATGAGAAATTTTTCAAAATCATTTTTCTATTTTTTTAGAAATATTTTCAAATACCCTACACCCCCACAAATTGTGGTAAGGGTATATTAACTATATCAATTATATATATCAATTTGTTATGAAGTAATCACTTAAAATCATCTGTCTGTCCGACTATTCGATTACTTTAAGCTTTCTTTCGCCCACAATAATAAAATGATTACAATGAAATTCGCTGTCTAAAGTTTCTAAATATCGGCTGAGTAGGAAAAATGTTTTCGACCAATATCTGTAGCAACCTCATAATTCAAAAAAAAAAAAAAAATCTAAAAATTGCAAATAAATTAATTTGACTTAGCTTCCATAGAAGCCCTCTCCCCGGATTAAGGTTTGAAGCTTAAAAACTCTTAAATAAGGAGTGAGATTGAAAAGTTCTTATCATACTTATATGTTAAATTTAAAGCTCATTTGTTTTATTGAAATAAAAAATTACAAATAAATATTTGTGTATTTGTAATCACTTGCGATAAATTTTGTAAAATTTTCGGAAAACCTTCCATTAACGTTCTTATAGTGCTTTTTGTCACTTGGCTCGAACAGGTAATAATTTTTCATTTTAAATCTACCACACTTTTGGACACCTTTTTTTGTGCTCTTCAATTTTATTTTAACAAGCGCCCTATATCTTTACACTGGTCTTAGCTCCAGGCAGTTTGGAGGATTTGACACTCCGGATACAAATACAATATTATTGTTTTTGAATCACAAAATCAAGCCAAAATTAAGTAGACACATGATAAATCAAACCATCATGAATTGATTGACTTCGCTTGCCGCAACTTCATATTGACTGTCATACGAAGAACATTTTGGAAAATGTTTATTGCTTTTGGATCCTGAACTTTTCTTCAACATTCCCTCCAACATTAGCAATATAAAAGACGCGGAAAATCTACCAGAACATACATTTCGACATTATCCATGTTCTGTTTTTGTTCTCTAAATTTTTAGTAGCGTTCTCGTCAGGAAGTTCTTGAGCATTATATGATTTTATACTTGCATTAGCTTTAACTCTTTGTACCAAATACTCTGAGAATTAAGCTATCCGGGCTTGCTTTCATACGGGATTTGTTGGGAGCACTTTTAAACACACTTTTAATTTTTTTACTTTAGGAACATCATGTGCACCACTCCTTCCACCTGAATCAGGTTTTCTATAAACCAACAAATTTCTCCGGAAATGTTATGCCCTTTTAACGTACCTGAAAAATCGAAATCGGTCCATTAGAGAAAAGTTATTGGCAAAATGTAGACAATTTTAATACCATATAGGCCGCAAATTTAACGATATTATTCTGGACGATAAATTTTAACTATGAACAAAGGTTGGCTTTAAATTACAGAACTGTCGCTATAGAATTTCTTAAAATGGTGGATGCATCCTCTACGTTCCTTTCCGTCTTACATTTCGCCCAGTAATAGAGATACTTGATAAATTATGTCTACATTTTGTCCAGTGAAAAAAATGATTGGTATCAAATTTTAGTTTAATAGTTCTTTAGATCTCTCTGTCTGGGGGAACCTCTTCATCTGATGCTATCCGTTCCATGTTTTGTTCAGTAAAACAATTCCTTGAACAGGTAATTAAAACCAAATTTAAAAATTATCACTGTAATAATTTTTTAGAAACTCGATTATTAAAATCCGATCCTACCAAAATTTTATGTAGACTCAGAACTACATTCTGAGTCGATTTAACGATGTCCGTCCAGCGGCCCATGATTAAGATGCAGGCCACAGTTTTCATTATATCTAAATAAAAATTGCCATGTGTCTGTTAAAATGATGATGGTCTGACACATACGATGGTATTGTAATAAGAATTGGTGATGTACGAAATGCAACGATGGCCGGTCAATCATTTCTTCATGCTCCTATGTAACGCTCAAAGAAAAATCCTTTTAGAACTCACTAATCCAATCAACCAACTAATCAAACTCAGACTTCAAAATCTCCTTCATTAGTAAAAAAAGTAAAATATTTTTAAGTTTTCCCGGAAACTTTGCAAAACTATAAAGTAAGTTTACATATTCCTAAATGTATTGATCTAAAAATAAAACGCTTTAAGTTATATTAAATGTTTTCGCCATAAAATCCAATACATATAAACTTTCATAAACATATACATATATAATAAACCAACTACATATTCAAAATCAATTTCCTTAATACGAATAAGTAATAAAAAAACTTTAAACAAATTTCGTAATTGAACTAAAAGGTCAATTTAAGAAAAGAAACTTATTCATTCAACCATTCAATATTTTGAATAATTTATGAGCCGTGATAGTGATAATATGAGTATAATATTAAATCAACTAAATGCACACACACACACTTACATTTGTACATATATACATATGTTTTATTACGAAAATCCCTATAAATGCGTAATGTTTTATAATATTGTACTTTGTTGCCCGTTATACTCTCCCCAGAGTATTCATATCTTCCTGTTTGTTGTTGTAATTTTATGCGAAAATGTTAACGCAAAAAGGAAGCTAATCCTGTAAAATATTTAAAACCATATTGTATGTAATTTGCTTTATGGCTTTTCAATACTCAATTTTTTATTTTGCAACTTTTTATTATTTGTATAATTTTATATATATTTTTTTCTAGTAGAAATCAAACAATATTTAAAGAAAAATATAAAACCAATATGGAGTGAAATCGAAAAATTCTTAACTTACATATATGTTAATAAAAAGGAAAACCAGTGAACTTATGCAAGGTCTTGATACAAATACCACATTATTCTTGTACCACTCAAGGGCTCATTATAAAGTTTTATGAATAATGATCCTTGATATAAATTTCGGTATTTAAAGTATTTACTTTTTAGGAAGTTTTGACTGCTCATGGGTTCTTAACTATTTTTAGCATTCACTAGAGCATCAGCAACAATATATTTTTTAAGAAATCTTGACTTCAATTTCCGTACTCTGTTTTTAGCCTCTAATTTTTAGCAGACTTCATGTCAGAAACTTCCTGAGCCTTTTGTGTTTTTAAACCTGCATTAACTTTGACTTTTCGTACAAAAAACTCCGATCACTGAACAAACGGGGCTGCTTTCTACCGGATGTGTTTGAAAATGCTTTTTATTTTTTGATTCTATAAACATCAGGTGGACCATTATTTCTACCAGAATCCGTTTTTTTTTATCAAATGGTTGGGTTTTATTGAAATAATAATTTTAGCACGCACCTCTTTCAGGACACTCATTGTAATCATGTTTTACAAAAGATAAGCTGATCAAAAATGAAAAAAATCACATAATACTGAGCTTAAAAGTTAAAACGAAAAACATGTGTTAAGAATTTTTCAATCTCACTTCCTACATATACACATATATGAAATAAAAATGATATAAACAAGTATTAATACTTATTCCGGGTTAGGTTATAGTGGAATTATTAATGCCCTTCTTATTTATGATTGCAATGAAATCAATCAAAAGTAAATCATAAAGGAAACTGATAAGAGATCTTTTACGAAATCAGGCGTTGGTATGGATTTCAATCTAATACCTTTTAATTAACAACTAAACTAAATACACCTAAATAGTTTAAAAATCTTCATGTTCATTATTAAAATATCAAATCATTGTAAATTTTTCTAATATTTTTTAAATTATTTACCACATTTTTACCAAGAAAATATCAGAAATCCACCATCATTTATATAGAATTTGAATAGAAAAAAAGAAACGCATTTGTATAACGCACAATTGATGTTGTTTTATGGCTGAAATGTGAACGGCATTTGCAAAAAGGCCCACAATATACATTTAACATCTTTTAACTATAAAAATATTTGTTGGAAAAATAGTGAAAATACACCTACATATTTAAACCAATAAACATTTAAATTTAGAAAAGCTCTACCTTAATTCTGGATTTACTCTAGAGCAATTTGAAATGAAATCTTTATCGATTTTAGAACAATTTTAGCTTTGTTTTATATAAAATAAAAAAACAATCCTTATCTAATTATAGATCGATCCCAAATCAGTTCTGTTAAATTCTAGCATAATTCCAACTAAGTTAATTAAGTTAATTTGAAATGTACTACTCGTACAGTTACATCCTTAGTTCGATACAATTTCTCTTTCAATTTTTGTTAAGGTTTAGTTCAGTTTTTGTTCAGGTTCTCTAGTTCAGATTCTATTTCAAATTCTAGTTCAGATTTTAGTTCGGATTTTAGTTCAGATTCCAGTCCGTATTCTAGTTTATATTATAGTTCAGGTTCAAGTTCAGATTCTAATTCAATTCTAGTTCAGTTCTAGTTCAGTTTTAGTTTAGATTCTAGTTCAGATTTTAATTCAGATTACAGTCTGAATTCTAGTTCAGACTATAGTTCAGTTTTAGTTCTTGTTCAGTTCTAATGCAGTTCTAGTTCAGTTCTAATCTAGTTCTAGTTCAGATTCTAATTCAATTCTAGTTCAGTTCTAGTTCAGTTCTAGTTTATATTCTAGTTCAGATTTTAATTCAGATTACAATCTGAATTCAAATTCAGACTATAGTTCAGTTTTAGTTCTAATTCAGTTCTACTTCAGTTCTATTTTAGATCTCGTTCAATAAACAATTTTAAAGTCTGTCAAGTCACATTTATAAACGACCCTCGTATAATTTTCTTTTCTGATTTATGTTAAAGTAAGCAACAGATTTTTATAATACCATTTTTTGTGATTTACCCAATTCTGGTAGGACATTTGTAGGGGACCTATAAAAAATAATAATCTTAATCAATTTTTATAGACATAGTCCTTGGGCTAAAGCATTACGATATTTACAAAACTGCGATCTGTACTTTGCGTATAAAGCTCAGGAAGTAATTCTGCGTCGAACGGTATACTTATAAGTAGTAGTACCACTTTTTTTACCGTTTCTAACATCTGTGCTAACTTATAATACGTACGGTGATGTGGTTTATAACAATATTTTTTCTATTAACTTTCATTCTTATTTAAAACTGCTCACTGGGTTATACTTTCAAATAAAAATGCGTATGTGGTTGAAATGGTTGTAATAGTGGTAAATTTTAACCGCTTTACAGCACATTTACATTTCATTTTATTGATTAAAAAATCTAACATATATTTTTTCCACACAAAACACATAAAAACACATTTTCCTAGGCGTTTAGGTGTGTGAGTAGGCGGAAATGTTTGGTTATATATATACATATGTATAATATTTAAAGCATATATATATGTAAGCTCCATTTGCTCTCTGTGGATATATAATTTTATAGTTTCATTTATGTAACCAATTACAATTTTTTTTCCAAATGCTACAACTGGTTCTTTTTTTCATTACATATTTGCAATAGATACAAACATAGATCTATAGATACGTGCTTGCCACAAATTGTTGTTGGGAGAGACAGTAGCAGCAGGCATAAAATCTGAAATATGGCACGCACTAATAAAAAAATATATAGAAAAAAACTAATAATAAAAAAGAAGCCACCAGCAGCCCTTTTTATGATTTATTTATAGTTTTAAATATGATTAAAATTCAAACACAAACACACATTAATATAAATTTATGTACACATTACAAAATGAATATATTTTGTTTATATTTTTTTATTTAAGAAAATAATTACATTAAAATAATAAGATAATGATGGCCTCACATAGATATTAACATCAAATACTTACACATACATATAAAATACACTTGTTTATTGAAAATTATGTTGTCATTAAAAATATATCCACACATAAACTCATTATTTTGGTTTTTTTATAAGATTCATATATGTATATATATGTGTGTATTTTTTCTAAAAATTTTAATATTTATTTAAATGTGTCATTAAGTTAAAAATAATTTGAAATTCATCAGAAACTATAATTTAAAAAAAAGAATATTAAGAATAAACAAATAAGAATGCTATATTCCGCTATGCCGAATCTTCAATACCCTCCACCATATATGCCTAAGAAATAAATAGATTATGTTGCGTACATTTACATTAAATGCACATACATACTCATATTTACACTACCAAACACAAACATTATATAAAGTATTTCTTATATGACAATAGTTAGTTATATTTTTGGCTAAAAATTTTTTTCTACTGAACCGATTTTTATCATTCGTTATTGTGGCAAAATTTTATTCTAATGTGTCGATTTAAATTTGATTATTTTACGAAAGTTCTTTGCTTTAATTTAGAGGTTATCACAGATATCAGTCTATATCTCTTAATAAAATTAACCGATTTTGCTACTTTTAAAAAGAAGACTTTTCTAGACTATAACAAACACTCAGGCCAATTTTTATTGAGCTCTGTCAATTATTACTGACGTAAGCGTGCAAACAATAGACAGAAATAACTTAATCAACTCAGATTTTGATTAGATACAAGAATATACATATACTTTATAGAATCTGAGATTATTCTTTCTTAGCGTTACACACGGAATAACAAAGTTGAAACATCCTCTTCGTCACTTGTGGTGGTGGAGGGTACAAAAAATGACTACAAAATTATAGAATTCTTGAGTTTATTTTTGTAAACTTTAAAATGTTTAAGATTTCAATGTAAACACAAATTAAGAGCAGAAAAATCATATTTATTTTCAAAATTATATTTCTTTTAACACACTAACAGGAATGTATGATGTGAATAAATATACGCTATATTTGCCATTTATGATGTACAAATTAGATTTTCTTGGAAGAAAAAATATTTCCAAACAGACTGAAAAACAGACAAACAGATAGACATGTCATGTTTGCCGCAACATTACTATTTTCGTCGCGAAAATGTACTGTCATCGCCGTTAGAGTCTGTACTTTGAGGTTTATTATTCATCGGTATATGTTTTCTGTTATTGAGCCAACATTGCTGGCTTAAGATGGGAAACTGCTTAAAACAATAACAATCAATATGGATACTAGAGAAATTAGTTTTGGTTTGAGGATACATTTAACAAGAATATATATACTTTACGGAATGACAATATGTATCCTTTCCCAACAAGTGACTATCTAATATAATGCTAACTAATTTATGAAAACTATAGATATTAGAGGTTGTTAATAAAATTTATGTTCAAAAGCAAAAATTGTTCCATAATTTAAAAATATTTACATAAGTTTTATATTTTCAGATTTTTCATATTTTTCATTTCACATTTGTAATAAAAACTTAAGCGAATTTTAATTTAAATCCCAAAGTATGCAACATTTTGAAACTCCCTAAAGTAGACAACATATTTTACTATTTCATTGGCATTTTATTTGCTCCCTCAGCTAGTATTTATAATTGGTTTACTTTATATTTCATTCGCTCAGAATGTTGCAAAAAATTTGTGATAAATTGATTTTTAAACAGATTTACCTTGTCTGTATTTTTTTCTTCTTGCTTTCTGCTTTCTAGCGAATGCCAAATTTCAAGAAAAAATATTTATACGAAAGAAATGTTATTCAAAGTATTCTTCATTTAAAACAACAGCTGCTAATTTCAATGTTTTTTTTTTTTTTTGTTTTTTTTCTCAATCTCATATATAAAAACATATTTATAGGTTCGTTTTTATTTGTATTTTATTTTAATTTCATAAATCTTCAATCGTCAGCAAACATATGCCCACACTAACAGAGGTGGGAACTAGTGACAGCGCTTAAAAATTTGTTTAAATATTTAGAACTTGGCAAACAGAACAACAAATTGCCTCAAGATAAAATAATTCATTTCGAAATGTTAAACAATTCATTATTCATTATTTTTCGTAAGATCAAATAACAAAAAAGAGCTTAATCTTTTTCGCTCTTTGGAAATAGTTTAATTTTTTTATTATTCTTCGTATGATTAGATTTTTTCAAAGAGTTTAATTTAAATTTTTAAAAAAGAGTTTTCTTCGCTCTTTAAAAATAGTTTAATTTCCTTTTTATTCTTCGTAAGATTGGATCTTTCAAGGAGCTTGAAGAAGAGTTTTTTTTTATCGCTCAATTTAATTATAAAAAATTATAAAAATAAAAAGAGTTAAAAATAAATAAAAAAGGAACGAAATAAAAAAGTGTAAACAAATGAATAATACGCAAAAATTGCTTTGAGGTAGTGTGTAGTAGTTAAAAGTCTTTTTTGTGCGTTTGCTTTGTACGGAAAAAATTTTAATCGAAAAAAAGAGTTTAATTTTTGTTTGATCTTCGCAAAGAAGAGTAAAAATAAAGATCATATTAAAATAAAGATTTTGTTCTGAGTTTGTTTTGTACTCTGGTTTGCAGCAATTGCAAATTACAATTACACACTCCCATATCTGCAAATATATGCAGATCTAAACACAATAATATAATTTTTATTTTCCATTTTCTAATTTTCCTCACACATAGACACATTCGTACAAAAAAATATTTATTTAATATAAATGTTTTTCATGTCCAATGTACATCATACAAACATACATAAGTTTGTATGTAATTTTTTATTTCCAAGAAACACATAATTTATTCATAAAATTAATTGTACTATATATGTATGTGTATATGTGATGTTAATTCCACTACTCTAAACTTTCAAACCCACACCCTGTATATTCGCAATTTAGTGTATCTCTTTTATGTTTATATTTTTAATTAATTTAAGTAGTGTTTTGAGGAAAATTTCATTTCAATTTGATAGACAGACATTAAAAATAAATTTTCACAATATTCATTTTTATAGTTACTATAATATTTTTGTAATTTAAATTAATGACGCTAAAATGTAAAAAAAAGTGGCATGAGCATATGGCTAATAAATTTAATAGTTTCCTAATTACAACTATTAAATAAATTATGGCTGTTTTTCAGCAGATTAGTTGTTTCTGAAAATACTTCTAATCAAGTAAGAATGCTTTATTCAGCTGTACCGAATCTAAAATAAACTAGTACTTAAACTAGACAAAACTTGGTGTGATATGAGTATATCGCTCCAATAACAATTCCGGAATAAGACCTCTATAAAAGCTACAATAAAGTACGAATTGAATTGATTTAAGTTTAAGGGTCTTATAAGCTGAGGACCTTTTTCCAGATAGTTAGAAAATAATTTTATCGTATTTCCATAACTTTGGTCTATATTTAAGATATTTGCAAACCTAAATTTCTAGTCCGGAAAGGAGTCTTACATGGAGCTATCATCATATAGGGACCGATATTGATAAAATTTATAACATATATTAAGAAAGTTATTTAGTTGTTTTATAAGCTTAAAAATATTTTCAGGCAAGGAGCCCTATATGGAAGTTATAGCAAAATTATGACTGACATTGGTGAAAATAATAGCATATATTCAAACTTAAATTTCAATACATTCGGTCATCTTTTAGAGTTTTATAAACTTAAAACCATATATCAGAAAGTGGCTTTATATGGGTGCTAGATGAAATAATGACCCCAGCACAATCCAGTTCATTCGATTTTTTTACATTCATTTCAGAAAATTATGTTCAAAATTGATTTTGGGCTGTAACACAATTAAGCATTTTTAAGCCAGTAACCTTTATACTGTTGATCCAATTCTGATGATATTTTGTACGATGATGATGTGCATACAAGTGTATGTAATGGATCAATTCTGTTTAAATGTATTTACTTTTTGTTGAAGAATGTAGAGATGTTTTCGTCGAAATTTTGATAGTATCTTAGATATCGGTCAATAACTTTTTTATTTGTAAACCGATATTTTGTAATTTTAAATAGGACGACAGAAAGCAATGTGGCCAAGATTCATTAAATTTGGACAATTATTCTAGGCGTGAGAATGCTTCAAAACAGACAGACTCATTGGCAGATCGGCAGAGCTAAATCGACTCAGATTTTAATTTGTTTCAAGAATTTATATACTTTATCGGGTGACAAAGTTAATTTACCTTCAGCAAACAAAGTTCTCATTAACTATAATATAGGTTATACTATAGTTAAGAAATTTATTGATTGTTATAATATTTTACGGAAGCATATATAGGAAACAAGTTGAAGCAGAATTTTAACAGAAAACATAATAAATTTCATATAGCGATCTTTTCAGGATAATAACCATGAATCTAGGTAAATTTAATCAGGCTCCGATATTTATTTTGGCCGTTAGCGCGCCTACTAAATATATACCATCAGATGAAAAGACAGACATACAGACAGATCTCATAGCTTAACATACTTTCGAACAAACTATATTAGGAGGTTTCTCAAACAGAATTTAATAAATACAATATTTATCGTTTTTGTTTAAATTGGGTTATAAAAACCCACATGTGTTTTGTTTTTTAATAAAACCCCTTATTCCTTCCTAGAAATGATTTATGATAAAATATTAACATAAAATATTATCACAACTAAAAGGAGACTAAAAGGAGACTATTAAAAAAATTCTTTTCTTTAAAATAATTCATACAAAATATTACAAATAATTTAGAATTTTTTATCTCAATTTTAACTTTATAAATCTTTTATTTTCTTTTTGGAAAAAAATAAACTTGAAAAGAATGAAAATGAAACATTCGAGTACTTAAAAACATTTTAGAAAATATAAAAATGGGTCATTTACAAAAGTATATTATTTAACAAAAGCAAAAGTTTATTTGAATAAAATGAAAAATTTAAATGAAAAAGACTTACAACAACATGAAATTTTCCCCAAAAATAAGAAAAAAATTAGAAAAAATTAATAAACTTTAAAATAATAATAAATTTCTTTTTACGTGTTTGTGAATGTCCTTTAAACAAAATCAAACAAAAAATGATGAAAAATAAAAACACATTTAAATGAAAAAAAAAAGAAATAATAGAACCGTCTATTAAATGTGAAAGACAGAGTCGTGCCAGACAACGCTACCATCAACGACCACATACACCAGTGCATCAACATCAATTGGAACAAATCAAAACGCAATACTTAAGTCATCAGCACGATATAACAATTGACCGTGATACGGTTTTAAAGATAAATCGCCTGGCAACACGAAGAAATTTACATAAACGTGAACACAGCTGGCCACCAACAAATGCGAATACAACAACAATACAGGCCACAAATACTGCTGTTTCTAATAGCAATGGACAGCAAAGAAATGTTGATGAAAGAAATGGAAAACAACATATTCGCAGCACTTCAAATGATAATGCGTTACAATTTGATGAAACTGTTTGTAAACGTCATGGCATTGATGTAATACGGGAAAAATTCAACAGTCCCACTAGAATAATAGAACCCACTGCCCAAGAGGTTAGACAAAGAAGGCAACAACAAAAACAACAGCAAAAAAGAGAACGTAATAAAACTCTAAGTTGCGTAGTTGATGATGAGAGAATTAGGGAGGATGTTGATGGTGTTTCAAAGAATAAACCTAAACAAATGATTAATCTGGTGAAGCATCAAGAATTATTGAGAAAAAATCCACCAGATAAATCAACCACCATGACGAACACATCAAATGTCCCAAGGACAAAGGAAGAAGAAAAAATTGCTTTAGAAAAATGTATGACCAACATACCAACGGTTCGCTTACCTGAACAACAACAGCAACAATCCACAAAAAAGGTATATGACAAAAGCCATCTAACAAAGGAGGTTACGGAAGATGAACTATTTAAGACCACTACAGTGTCAGTGGAAAAAGGTTTCTCACATCCTGAAACAAAAGCCGCCGATGAAGATATTGGCTTAGTACAGCCAAAAAGACAATTTTACGAACAATTAAATTCTAGCAAAAAATGGCATAGTTATGAAAACTTAAATGCGGCAGAGAATGCAAAACCTTGTAACAAAGCCTTGCAGCCTCAATTCTACAGACGTCAAACACATTCATTAGAAAGAGGAAGAGAAGCCCGGCAACATAAACAATTGCCACCACAAAAGCCAAGATTTTCACCAAGATTACAAAGACGGGCCATGAAATTGGCCACAGAAATAAAAATTTCATATGATGCCGATGCCCAAACAACATAATATACAAGTGAAATCTTTAAATCAACCCAGGAAATCTGCGGCAGCTATTCCCAGCTCCTCCTCTACAACTCTGGATGAACTAGAGCATATACCTTTACCAGCAACACCAGACAAGAGCAATCAAAAAATGCCATTAAATGTGGAACAAAGTGAAGAAGAGCCTAGTGAACTTAAAAGGAATATGAAGTTACAATCATTAAAAGAGCAACAAATTTATGATGATTCTTGTATTTATTTACGTTCTATAGATTTGCAGGATAATACAGTGGCTTATATACCAGCAGCAATTACAATTGTACCATCACCAACAGAGGAATTAATGCAACATTGGATGGAATCCACAAACCTTAAGGCTGATATTAAAGGGTTTAAGGATAACAGGCAACAGAAGGAGGAAACTTTCATTTCAATGGAAAAGCAAGCAAATGTTAAATCAGCAGCTATGCCAGAGGAAAATAAGGAACAGCAGCACAAACAACACAGAAACAAGCAACAACTACAGCACCACCGTCAGCATACAAATCAACATCAGCAAAATGTTAAACAAAATGAAAAAATTGTTGCAAAAGCAGAGACAGACACTTATGTAACACGCTTGCCAAAAACACCTAACGGCATACAGCTTACACGTCAAACAAGTGTCAACACTAAACGTAAAACGCAAACAAATAACAAGAACAACAACAACGATGGCAACGACGAAAAATCAACCAACATGCCGTTGACAACTGAAGCAACAGCACATGAAACCGTACAACAAACTAAACCCCCCGGGGTCATACATTCAAATACAGACTCAGCAGATTGTAGCATTATTGCAAAGGAAGGTGACAAAATTCATCAGCAACAAAAACAACAAGAAGGTGTTTACTATACCGATGGTGAATATGTATACGGTCCCTATGATCCCCACAATGGTTCACCACTTGCAAATGCCACCGTACGTTCTTTAGAAGCAGAACAGCAATTGCATCAGCAAGACCAAATTAAAAAAGACATTGAAGCGGAAACAGAAAGTCAGCACAAAAATGAGATTGCCAATCTAACAGCAAAATATGAACACATACAAAAATCCATAAATGAACACCTAAGGCAAATTGATTCATATATTGAAAATGCTAAAGCGGCATTAAAATCCACCATAGCAACTGGCGATAAAACATCATCATATTCTTCGGCCACAACTTTGCCAACGAACCAAAACCACCAACCAGATAACTTAAAGTCTCAAAAGCAAGAAGAGCAACAACAACAACAATTGAACGAGACTCCTTTAAAAGAAATTTTAAGAAAAATCACCAACATCATGCAGGAAGTTAAACCTTTACATGAAAGTGGAAAACTCAAACAGGAAATATACAACCAAAAGGATAAGCCTACACAACAACAGGAACAAACACAACAACAAGATGATGATGGTGAAAATATGCCTATAGTGGATAAAGTTTTAATGGATCTAAATATGTTGACCAAACATTTAAGTGAATTTGATAAGACCTCTAGTGAAGAGCTTAAACCAATTATGGAACAACTTCAGCAAACACCGCTTGAATTGCAATATGAAACTAGACCTACAGCAACAACAGCCACACATGTATTAATAAATGAAGAGACAAAAAATAAAGAGGATCAATGCAAAGCATACAAATCAAGAACAGAGAAATCTGAAAAATTAAAACAACCAACTCCTCCCCCTCCTCCTCCACCTCCCCCAATATCAACTTCTTTAACACAAATAAAACAAGATAAACGAAGAGACCATCATCTTCATAGAAATGAAAAATTATTGGTCAGTGACAAGCTAATAACAGCTCAAATACAAAGTCAGCAACATGAAAAGCAAAAACAGCAGCTGCAACAACAACAACAACTGAAAAAGGAAATGACTATGTCAGCGCTAACGCCCAAAGATACAATGGATGCTACTGCTAAGGATATAAAGAAAAATTTAGTTTTTGATTTTATAACACAACGTCATAAGCAGGAACAACTTGTCGAGCAAGTAATTGACACGCTTGGAAAGTTGGAAAATGAAACGAGAGAAAATCTAGTTAACATACACGTACCTGCACCTGATGAGAAGATCAAATCAAATTTATATCAACAAACACCATCAGCATCAGCAGCATCATCATCCACACAATCATCTACGACTACGACAAATAAAATGCAAAAGGATGTGGCAATAATGCAAAATTGCAACATTTCCGTTTTAGCAAATGACTCCAGCAAAGATGCTTGTAATCATGACAATGATACAAAATCAACTAAAGGCAATGAATCTCAGCAGAAATTGCATATTAAGGATTTTGCTGACAAAATAGCTGATAAGCAATTTCAAAAATATGATAACCCTGTAGCAAAGAATACCAATGATGTGGTCAACACCAACAACAGCACTAATAATAACAAATCTGGCCAAAGGCAAGAGAAAATTATTAAAAATGTAAGTTCTCATCATAGTGATTACGACAATGATGTTGATGATGAGAATAAAACAGATAAAATTAAAAAACAAGAACAAAAACAACTTAAAGCAGAAGAGAGAGAGGAAGGCAGTAGCAATAATAGTAGTGGCAGTGAGTTAAGTAACACTTATAAATCCTCCTATGAACTTCCTAGTCCATATGTAACAATGCATCAAATATCCTGGGAGGATGTGTTAGCAACCACGGACATACAAGAACAAACACCAACACGAACACCTGCAATGAAACAAGAGAGCACAAGAGATGACACAACACTATTAACATCGTCTGTTAAAATTGTCAAACCAAAAACTGACACACATATTGCACAATCACCGGTAACTTCATATGAAATTGAACCAGCGAAAAGTGGTCACGTTCAAATGCAATCAACGACAGCATTAAAACCACGCACGCCAACTAGAAAACAACAAGAAGAAAAACAAAATCAAAAGCAAAATCATTCAGCCCCAACAGAAGAGGGTAGAAAATATCCAGCTCCATTAATTGAACCCCATTTGCCAACACGTTCAACATCACCATTTGGCTTAAATGCCGTCGAAATGCCCTCTAAACAACAACGGTCGCCCTCTGTGTCACCTACACGTTTGCGTACCTTAAGGATTGCTCAGGATAAGTTGACAGAATCCAGCAGAAAATATCCATCACCATTAGTTGAACCTCATTTGCCAACACGAGCCACATCACCATTTGGTCTAAATGTAGTCGAAATGAAAAATGTATTACGTTCACCTTCAACATCACCTAAACGCAACAAGAATACTACAACAATGCGTTTATCGCCTAGAACAGTTGATGAAATGGCAATACGTAAGTATCCAGCTCCTCTAGTAGAACCTCATGCAGCCACACGAGCTGCCTCACCATTTGGTCTAAATGCCGTTGATGTTTTTCACATAACAAGAGCCACAACACCAATGCCGCCAGCATATAGATATGAAATGAACAGCGAAGATGAGCAGGAACCAAATTATTACAATGATGGTGAGAATGATGATGACGATGAAGGTGATGAACATGAAGATAAACCCACATCACCCATACGAAAATATCCACCAGCACTAATTGAGCCGCATGTACCAAAACGAGCTGCTTCACCATTTGGCTTAAATGTTGTAATGGAGACAACAAAACAAAAACAAGCTCGTCATCGTACACCATCGCCAGCACGTGCCCATACACAATCGCATCATCATCATCATCCACATTCACATCAAGCAACAACGTTAAAGTCATCTTCTACTGCTATAGATACAGATTCATGTAAAAAGCCAGTCGCTTATGTGCCACAGGTGGAAGGTCATAATATTGGCTTATTAGTACGCACTAGCACACCAACACCCTACTCCCATACAGATGCTATACATGCTGCCTGCATTCAAAGTGAGATAAATGCAACAAAGTTCCCATGATTACGCCACGATAAATGCCAGAGATATCATTGACAATAAGTACTCAACAACGAATGATATGAAACGTGCTGCCGCTGCTGCTAAGTCTGCTAGCAACAATAACAAAAATAACGCTGAGCATGAGAATGAGAATGACTATGATGACGCTGAGACATGTGATGAATTACAACGCATTAATACAAATCGCTCAAGCAAACAAGGTAAATAGCAAATATCATCAACATCATTATAATACCAAACAGCAACAATACAACAACAATAACTATTATTACTACAACTACAACTCTATATGAACAATATCAACAGATACAACATAATCAATAACATTTTCGATACCAAACAGATAATAAATACGTGATGTGAAATCGTAAATCATATTTGAAATGACAGTTCAAAATTTTGAGTTGGAAAAATGCAACAATGCACACATATACACCCATCCACACTTAAAAACACATACATAAATATGTGTGCAACATATTGAAATAAATATATGAACATATACACAATACTTAGTGACACAACCAAATAGTTTTATGCTCCATTAACAAAACTCCAACATTATGCAAAATTTTTTTTTGGAAAATGTTGATTTTATTAGAGTAAAATAACCAAATATGCGTAATTTAAATACCACAGGTACTTCTACAACAACAACAACTATGTCAAACAAAACAATGGCTGACCAAGAACAACATCAAAAGCAACAACAACTTCAAAAACAAGAACTTCACCATGATGAACATGAACATCACTCGCAACTACAATATCAAGAACAATATTTTGGTGGCGGTAATAATGGTGATGGTAAAAGTGGTCTAAACATGACCGTTGACATGATTTTACTACCATCATCTGTTATTAATCGCTCATTTGATAATGTTTCTCCACGTCCATATATTTCGATAGAAGGTACGTTCAATGTGAAATCAAACGAAATATTAAAAATGTATGTGACTCTCAACGTATTTAAATGAAAACTTTATATGTTGTACAATTGATGTAAATGTGCTGGTGTATGTGCAAATCTATGTGAGGAAGAACCCTGTAAGTTTTTTAGGAAGCGATTAAATCAAAATATTCATTTTGATTCATAATATATTTGTATGACTTTAATTAGTTTTGTGCAACAATAGTTTTCTTTATGTTGCACCAAATTGGCATCAAGTGATGGTATTAGCGCACATGTCAGTGGAGGACCACTTAAGGAAACTGTATCAATCTATTGGTAACACAAAAATCACTAATCATTGGAGGCTATCAATTGACATAAAGTCAGTATCGAATGGAATTTTTTGTCGGATCTGTTGCCATCTTAAAAAAGACTGCATGGATATATTTCTATATGCATTTAGGTGTAATTTTGTGCAGACCATGTTATACTAGAAATTTTTATTTTGTTTATTATTGTTGAATTTAAGTGAAATAGAAATAATGATTTTGTCGTTTTTGTCTAAACTCGTAAATATTATTTTCTGTAAATTGTATTATGTAAATTTAATTAATTTATTTGTAAAATTGAATGTATGTATGTTTTTTTTTAATTAAGAATATTTGTTTATGTATTAAAGGTTTTTAACTATTTGAAATGTTATTTACTATATATACATATATATATACAAAAATATTTTACAAATTTTTTTTTTGCTTAAGCAACATGATGTGATGCCTTCATTCCACCTAAAAAGGTTTTGTCAACGGATAAGATCTACCAGTACTGCTAAATAACATTGGAAATAGTTTAACTAAGTTAACAGGGCTGCTTTCGAATTAGATGTGTGGGGCGCACTTTTGAAAATGCTTTACTTCTCCTTGTTTATTAACATTGGAAACAGTTTGATGACAGACCTTGGAATGTTTGGCTAACCTTTTGTAGGAGCAAATTCGGTTTTTGTTGAAACATTAAATGTTTTTAGTACGCACTTTCTTCTTGTCACTCACTTAAATCAGATTTACAATATATTCATATGTTTCACATTAAAGAGAAAAGAGATTCAAATAGTTAAATGTTTTAGTGGAAAACCTATAAAATGGAAAGAATTTTTGAATCTCACTTCTTAATTAAAAGAAAAAAACTTTATTCATTTACATACAACAATCAAATAAATTGCGTTGAATTCTAATAAAAGAAACCATATTTATCAAGTGATAATTGCCCGTAAACTGAAAACTAGTTAAAACCAATTATACAGATTTATTTAAAACAAAAAAAGACAAATAAAAATTATCGATATGAAAAACCCCAAACAATTTCAAATATTATACACTCAATTTAGATATTTTTCTAAATTAAAATATTTTTCTTTTATTTATTGAAAATGAAGAAGAAAAAGAAAAAAATAAATGTGTTTTTCTTTTTCTTTCTATAAAATTTTAATTTGTTTCCTTTATATTCAATCATTTATTGTCAAATGTTTGTTATTACAATAAATATTGGGACTTAAAAAAATTGTTGTGTTTTTCAAATGATTTTCAAATTTTTCGAATAACAGAAATATATATAATATTTAAAAATATATATATATATTATATATATATATATTTGTTAAAGATAACAAATTTGTAATCTTTTTAATTGTCAATTTTAGTTTTTTTATTTTCTCTTCTAAAAAATTTCCTACAGTTTGGTTTCGAAAACGCTTCACTGCACTAAAAAATGTAAAAACATCTGACAAAAGAAAACACATTTTATTAATATTTAAATAATTTTTATAAAAATTAAAACTGTTGGTTATGTTTTCATTTATTTTTGCAAGGATTTTAGAATTTTTAAAAGTTCTTTTGAAAATATCTTAAATAAATACTCAGAATTTTCAAGTATTTTCAATTATATTTAAGTAATAAACTAAAAAAATATACAGTAGTGCATATTTCTAAGATCGCATATAACCTTTTAAATAAGTAAAAATGCTATATTTATTTATGCCGAATCTTCAAAATCTTCCACCATAAATGTGTATGAAGTAAATACATTATGTTTCGTATTAATACCCTCCACCACATTGTTGATTATAAATGTCTGTTACGACAAATTTATGAACGACACTCGTACATGTATGCTTACGTGTGCAAAATATTATTATGATACTTATTGTGGAATTATGTGAAATTTATGCGTTTTAAAGGGAATTTTTTCCGTAGGTTTATATGGGGAAAAATCATGCACGGACCCTCGTTTAATTTCCTACTGTATCCCATATATGACCAAATATTTTATAATACCCACGTATGTATGCGATTTAAGAGTTTCAAAGTAATATTTTGAAGGGTGGCTGTTTGGGATCTATAAGATATAATGGACCGATCTTCGTATAATTTCGTTTTATTATAAGACTTGGTTTTGCAAAATTTGATTCAAATTGTTTTACATTTATGAATTTTATGGGCTAAAATCCCCATTCTCAAGGAGACTTTTGTGTGGGACCCATATGAAATAATAGACCGATCATAAACAATTTGAATAGGCATTCAATAGGCCAACATAATATTACATGCCAAATTTGCGAACAAGCTTTAAATGGACAGTCAGCCGGACGGACATGCTTAAATCGACTCAGGAAATGATTCTAAGTCGAATGGTATACTTACAAGTGATGGTAGGACTATTTTTTTTGCCTGTTACAAAAATCTACACAACTGCATAATACCCCCACCACGTATTGTGGTGTAGGGTACAATAATAACTTATATAACATTTTGAAATTATTTTAATTTCCACCCTATTTTTTTAATTTATAAAAAAACTTACTGCACGCAGAGAAAAAATATGTTTGCGGTAACCATAAACATGAAACAACAAACTAAAAACACATTTCACATTTTGATTTTGCATTAATAAAAATAGTTATTGTTATTGCTATCACCACCAAAAATATTGTTATCAGCAATAAAAATATTGTAATCACCACTAAAATTATTGTTATCACCACTAAAAATATTGTCATTCAATAAAAAAATATTGTTATTTTAATAAAAAGACTGTTTATTCACATTCTGATTTGTATTAATAACAATAGTTATTGTTACCGCCACCAAAAATATTTTTATCAGCATTAAAGATATTGTAATCGCCACTAAAATTATTGTTATCACAACTAAAAATATTGCTTTTTTAAAGGAATAAAATTGTAATTACTCAAAATATTTCCAAACATATTACGACCATAATATTTTTATTTAATAAAAATAATTTTATTACTGCAGCAATATTTTTATAAAAATAAAATTAATTCAACAATTAACATGTTGATAATAACAATAAATGTTTGTCGCTAATATATTAGTGTTTGCAACGAACATATTATGAAATGGCAGTTTTCCCTGCATGTGCAAGTTTTTAATATACAAAATATATACTAATATTATTTAAAATAAACTCAATAGCAAAAATTCCATTTTTTGCATACAGTTATAAGATTTGAATTAAAATAAAAATAATTTAAATGATTGTAAAGTTTTTATGAAATAACCCAATAAACAATTTTGCTGGAATTAAAATTTAAACCAAATGTATTTCCAGTCTTCAAGTATTGAAAATAACTTATATTACACTTTAATTTAATAGCATTTTCCAGTTAAAAGAAAATTTAATTTAAGTTTTTTCATTTTTGATTGCAAAAACTTGTATCTTTTTTTCTAAGTCCGAACATTGTAGATTCTAAAGCCACTTCTAGAAAATACTAAAAAAATATTAATCTCCAAAAACATTGGAGTTGTTGTATGAGTTAATTAAACAATATGCGTACGTCCATATCTATACATTCCTTGTAATCAAAGTACAAGCTCCAGTTTTTAAGAAGCTGGATGCTATATGGCATGACGTATTATCTTAGCTTAACTATATACGATCACTACATTATTTCATAGAGACCTCATGGTTTTTAGCCCATAAAAGTCATGAATAAAAATGATTTTAACGAAATTCGGACATTATTTCTCATAGATCCTATACAAGATCCACTTATAAATTTTGCTTTCAAATAGATAAATATCTTTCTTTGTGTAAATAAGATAAATATAAACAGAATAGATATACGAAATTATACGAAGGTCGATCAATTACTTTTTAAAGCTCTCAGAAAGGACTGTCTTAAAACGAATAAATTTCACACAAATGTTATATAATAATTCTAAGAATCATTTAAAAACATTTTTAATTGCTGGGAATATACATTACAACAAATGGAGAAAAATATATTGTAATATATCATATTGAATAACTGATAAATAACAAAAATATTTTTATAACTTAGAACACAAATTATTCTCAAAATTATGGCACAATAACTAAAGTATTTCAAAATACTAAAATTTCTTATAAACTCTACCTTTTTGATAAAAAGTTCAGATGAAATTTAATCAAATTTTATTAATAAACGTAATTGAGAGATATAAAATCTATATGAGGATTTTGTAGGAAGAATTATTTTTTACATTTAAATTGAAAAACAATAAAAATATTAAATCAATATAAAAATAACAAAACAAAATCATATAAACGTAATAAATATCCTGCATAAAAGTCCACTTAATTGGTAAATACACGAAAGCAAATGGCTCCATATGATTTTATTTTATTTTTTTTTTTTAATGTCCGAACTTACTCTATGCGAAAAATATGCACCTCAAAGCATGTTTTTCTCTCTTCTGAACCAAATTATATTGGTTTCCTTTGCAAAGACGTACAAAAATTTTACCACCGGAAAATACTTTTTGTCACTCCATAACACGTTTATCCAAAAGTTTAAACGTTTTTCTTTACAAGTTCCAGCGAAAATTAACCGTTTTAAGGTACTTTTTAAGAGATGATGACTTCAATAGAAAAATGTTATGCAATTTTCATACGATTCGCCTTTCCTCCGTTCTGGTACATTTACACGATCCCATTTGCAAAATTTTTCTAACAATTTCTAATTCTTATTATACATTCCACTACCACAAGTGGTGAAAAAGGTATATTAACTGTTGTCATTCCATATGAAGTTTCGTAAAATTTTTTATAATTTATAAAACAAAACATTAAAATAAAATTTGGTTAAAATATTAAGTTTAATAATCCTTATTATCATTCCAAAAATTATTAAAATAAATAGAAAAAAATTATAGTGAAAAGTATAAATAATTTTAAATATAATAATTAAGTGCTCCTGTGTTATATTTAAGAAAAACGTTTATATTGTACTAGCTAAGACCTCTTGCTCTCTGCCGCCCTTATAAAGTGGGTGGTACTCCTTTCCATGGTCCTATTCATCTTATATTTTGGCCAGTAAAAATATTCTTGGGAAAGTAATTGTAACCAATTGGAATACTCCCGCTTTTAGAGTTCTTTAGATATTCGATAATTAATATTTGCTTTGTAACTGTCCCCTTGATCCTACCCATCCTATATCCTGATCAGTAAAACAAATTCTGCTATAGTTCTTTAGATATTCTATAATCATAATTTTCTTTGTATGGAGGACGAATCTCTCCCTGATCCTATACGTTCTTCATTTTGTCCACTTAAACAGTTACTTTATTTACAGTTACTTTATTTATTGAAACCAAATTTGAAAATTACCAACATTTTCTTCCTTTCCCCCTGATCCTATCCGACCTTCATTTTATCTAGTAAAACAGTTCCTGAATAAAGTGATTGGGATCAAATTCGTAAATTCTCACTGTAAAAGTTCTTTAAATATTTAAATATTTACCTTGTATGAAGGCTACCTCTTCCCCTGGTCCTATCTGTCTCAACTTTTGCCGTAAGAAAGTTCCTTGAACTAAATTTCGTATTATATCCGTCCTACATTTTGTCCAATAAAAGAGTTCCTTGAAGAAGTGTTTAAAAACAAATTTGAAAAATTATCGATGAAGTGGTTCTTTAGATATTCTAAGATCAAAATTTTCGTTGTATTGGAGGTATCTGATCCTATCGAAATTTTTTTAGCCTATGTTACTATCCGATATATGGGGATCATTCTGTGTTTTCAGTAAAATTGGTCCAGTAGTTTAGCTGTCTATAAGACCCAAACAACAAACAAACACAGATTCATGTGTATGTATGTGTGTGAGTTTACTTCACATGCATTTATGGTAGAGCTAAGTGATATTAATTTAAGGAAGTTCTGAAATTGTAAGGGTATTTTGCCATTTATAGGTCCACATTAAAACAGCATTGTTCATGAAAATAATGTCAAGATAAAATTTTTATCATAGCACAACAGAGAGCAAAAATGAAAATCTTAAAGTAAGATGTCAAAGGCCGTAGAGTTAGAGAGAGATAGATATAAAGTAAAGTGATCCAAATATTTGTGAGACAAATTTTTCTCCTAATCAAACACTAAGCACTTTAATACATAGTTTTTCCTATGCTCTGTTATCGTTTAATAAATAAGAGCATTTTCTCGTTTTTAACATACGATGATTTCTCAAAATATATAGAGTTTTAATTAACTTAAAAATCGTATATTAATTTTTTGCTTTATAATGAAATAAAAATATTTATTTATTTATTTATTATTTCCTTTACAGTTTGCTTCATTAAACCTTAATTTTCTTTCTCTTCATAAGAAAAACTGTATTAATCTTCCATCAAAATTTTTGGAGATTATGGTCCCATTTTCTTCTTTTTTCAAAATTTCTAACAATAAAATTTCTTTTCAATAAGGAAACAACTTACAAAGTTAATTAACTTGAAACAAAAATTCTAAAAATTCCCATATAAAAAATATAAAAAATGCCTCATCACTCAGTTTCTAAAACTGGCAAAGCTTTAATTGTGATTTCTTTATAGCAACAGTTTGCTTTAAAACAACAACAAAGAATTTTTAATAACTTGAAAATTAAAATTAATCGTTGTTACAAAAGTCGCTTTGAAAGGGACGCATCTTTTTTCATAAATTATGTTTGATAGAAAAACAACAAAACAGGAAAACAACGTGTATTATAGTTTAATACAAAGAACTTTCATTAATTACGTGCGCATTTTCTTTTTCTACGCCCTCCACCACCACAAGTGGTAAAGAGGGTACATTAAATTTGTCATTCTGTGTGTATCAAATCAAAACTGAGTCGATTTAGTTATGTCTGTCTGTCCGTCTGGGTGTCCGTGAGTATTTTAAAAGTTCTAAGAAGTTTCCTATTTAAAACTAGCTAAATCGGTTTAGTATGTTAAGAGATATAGACCGATATCTGAGACTACCTCTATTTGATTTTTAGTTATAAATCGATAAATCAGAACAAAATAAAAAAATATGTATCCCATTACTATTCCAAAATTATCGAATCTGTTCAGTAAAAAACAAAACTTATAGCCAAAACTATAACTAATTAAGGTTTCTTGTTACTTATAAGAAATATTTTCATCTATTGTATGTATTTGTGTATGTACGTATAATGTACTTGTACGAAAACATAATGTAATTATTTCTTAGACATTTGTGTTGGAGGGTATTTAAGATTCGGCATAGCCGAATATAGCATTCTTACTTGTTTGTTATTATTCCTTTCTTTATATTTTGTATCTTCTTGTGCTGGCAAAATTATTAACTCATACACATCCATCCATACAAAAGATACAACACTGTTTCGCATAAAACGAATATTTTGTATCATTTTTACTCTAATAGATGGTTAAAAAAATGAAGAGAAAAATTAAAAATATAGAAAAAAAAAAGAATGATAAAGATAATAAAAACAAACGTGCAGACAGACACAGACGTAAACACAAATGAAAAATGCAAAATTTTATTAATAAAGAATATGAAAAGTAATTTACGCCTTGATAATAAAGAATATACGAAAAAATGATGAAGATACTTTTATAACAGTGAACAATGAGTATGAAATTTATATAAAGCCAGTTGCCCTACAGTTGTTGTCTGAAGCCATAATCTATAAATAAAAAAATTCCCGTTTGATTTCTTTTCAATGACAGAAAGTTTTCAGAATTGCTGGGTATGAATTACAATAACAATTTGAGATTCTTTCTGGCTAATGGATAAAACGCCACCCAACTAAGAACAATATTGCATAAAGTTAAAAAGATAAAAATTTACACGCTTCTAAATAGTTGTGACTTCAAATGTTTATATGTTGCTTTTAACCCTTTAAGGCGCAACCAATTTTTAACATTACAATTTTAAATATTTCGCATTTTTAAAATTTCAACAATATTTTGTTAGAAATTGTGCTAGAAAAATTAAGGTGTACTTGCTATAAATATTTAATATTACTCATACGCAATACAGTGGTTATAAACATATTTTAATGCCACCACAAAACTTTGTCATTGAGTGCGCAAAATCAAAATAAGTTCTTCAAACACCTCATAAAATAAATATTCCAGCATTGGATGAAAATCTGATTCGATTTATCTGTGTCCTGCTGTCCTTTCGTCTGTTTTTGGCACGTTCATTCTCAATCAGTGTTACCGTTGGTGCAACTTTAATCGCAAATTGCGACTTTTTCAACTCTGTGTGACTTTTTGTGTCCTTTTTGAAATTTCCCCTCTTTTGTTTCCTTTTTATAATTTGCATTTTTGGCATAGAGCTTCATGAAATTTCAGTAATTCGGTTTAACTAAGGACATATCAATAAATTTTATGTACATTTTTGATGAAAAGGATAAAATTTAGAATGATAGAATCATTAAAATTCGTCAACTGCATTTCTAAGAAATTTATGATAAAAATAAAAATAGTGTTAAATTGAAGATAAAACTAATTT
This sequence comes from Cochliomyia hominivorax, assembly GCA_004302925.2. Lineage (NCBI taxonomy): Eukaryota > Metazoa > Arthropoda > Insecta > Diptera > Calliphoridae > Cochliomyia > Cochliomyia hominivorax. The sequence goes on from PYHX02000413.1 coordinate 53,854,000, forward strand.
TTGGCTATTATTCAAGCATATTTGTATATTAAAAGGGAAACAGAGAAAATTCATGATTTAAAATATTTCAGAAAGCATACATTTTTTGGCAAATTTAACCTGTAACGACTTTTGTTCCACAAATCACCTTTTATGTGCGACTTTATTTTCCCAAACCCCTTTTTGTGCGACTGTTCGGAAAAACCACATTCATTCCGTATATAACGCAAAGGAGGAATCCGCTATGAACCTTGCATTTTTTTTGTTATCTTTAAGTTACTCTGACAGGTGAACGAATACCACTATGCGATGCCTCAACATCAACCACTGCGTAAGACTGAGACGCAAAACTCTCGAAAACGAAGAAACGAGGTACCCTGACCATCTTTAAGAGATAAAGACAATGACGTGATAAGTCTTTCCTCACCCAGAGCTGCTTTACGACTGGCTGTGAACCTTTAATGTATGTTTATTCCTACATCTAGTCATAGTTTGGGTCTGTTCGTTTATCAGTTTTTTCTAAATTCAAGCGAAAATTTTTCGTTAAACTGTAAAAAAATAAAGTGTTGACAAAATATTGAATTATATGTACCTCAGTAGGATTCCAAAAATTATCAGAGGCGCTCAAGTAGAAAAAAAGTTTTGTCCAAATAAAAAATATATCTTATGTAGTGACTTTTTAATTTTAGCGTTGCTTTATTAAAAATTGTATTCGACATAGCCGAATATAGCATTGTTACTTGTATATATGAAATATAATGTTTTTACTTCATACGCAGTTGTAGTAGAGGGTATTGAAGTTAGCTGAATAAAGTATTCTTACTTATATTGCTAACTTTTCTCCTCAAAAAAACGAAAGAAATAATTTTTTAAATAAAGAAGAATAGTGTAGTAGTCAGATTAACCCAATACAAAATCTACCGATACTCATAGAATCTGGTATTATAACTTGTGCTTGAATAAAATATTTTTTTCATACTCACATATATAAGAAATTTACGCAATTTGGGGAGATTTTCGGAACTGGAGGCTATATTAGGGTTATAGGATATTATGTACCGATGCTCGAACATTTTCGTAAAGAGTTTCATGGCCGTTGAAACACATCACTATACTAACATATTTGAAACTAATGCATAATAAAGTGATTTTCTTCAGGAGGTCTGCGTGGGAGGTACGGTCATTTTTGGCCTGATAACCTTGAAATTAAAAAAATGTATTTGGGACAAATTCAGTAAAAATGTATTAATTTCTGTGAGTTTAAGGAGCTTAGAACTCCATCCCGGAGGATGTTTGTATGTGATACCCATATTGGACCGAACATGATATGAGATTTTTTTTCAAAAGGGTGGCAACATTTGATAACCATTTTTCTACAAATTTGTTCATTCAAATGATCTTAACGGTTATATCAACAGAAATCGGAATACATAGTGGGACAGGTTCGTTTTCTTTTAAATATATGTGTGAACATTCATAAGCAATTCTAAATTCTGTTAAAAGAAACTTGTAGATTTTTGAAAATCAACCAGGAAATAAACGTATTTGGTAGAGGATAAATATTTTTAGGGTTAATTGTATAAATCAATTTTTTTATAACTACGCTATCAAACAATATACATGATGATATATAATTGTATTTGTCACAACAAGTTTCCGATTGAAAACCATCACATGATAAAATTTCACTTATATATTAAAAATCTCTGCAAAATCCATAGCATATTGTAAGTTTATATAAATATGGTTACATATTATTATGCCCCACTCTCTCTCTCTTTCTTTTTTCTTTGTTTTACTTATTTATGCATTTAAGTGTAAATTTATATTGTTTAATACAACTTCCGTTCGGCAACAACAAAACATAACAAAAAAAAGAGGACATTAAAATTTCATTAGCATGTAATGTTAATTAATTTCATCCCGTTCATTATAATACTCGTACGCAAGTTATTTAACGTTTATTTTTTTAGTTATTATGATGACTTTATTCTTTCATCTTTGTGTCTACCACCATCTTCCATCATAATAATATTAAAGACTTTTACTTAACGTCTTGCCTGCCATTCATAGATGATTGTGATGATGATGATGATGATGACGATGAGGATGTAGAGGATGACTGCAGGAACAGCAACAGTTAAAGGCGATGGTGGTGATGATGGCAAAGACACGTTTGTCACAAGTCGCTTTAGCTCATTTTGCTGGGATTGTTCATTATATTTTGTATATTATACAATATCCGCCTTTAATAACTCCATAAAAAACAGAGGCAAAACAGCCGTTTGTTATATAATTTTATTTTCATTTATTTTGCTTTTTTTAATATTTCGTTCTACACTTTAGCTTTTCCTTTGTGTATCAGCACATCTCCATTCACTCATACATACGATTTGTTATATAAAACGCAATTTTACATTACGGTTTCTAGGCTTATTATAAAATATTATCGTTATATTATCATTACTCTTTACTGCTGCTGATACTGTTCACATAATACATCCAATATAATAAACATTACAATCTTATTTTTATTTATAAACATAATTTATTTATTTCTTTTTTATCTTTTTTATATTTTTGAAATCTGCGAAATTATTCCAATGGAATTTTTTTCCTTTTCGTTTCCCAAATGTTCATTTACCGTTTGTTTATTGTTAATTGAAAAACGTAACCGGAAATACGAGTCTGAGTGTATATGTGCGTAGGTTTGTGTGTGAGAGTGTGTACATGTAACATTTTAAAATGAAATTTAAGATTCAAATAAATTTTAATGAAGATTTCTATAGATAATTGAAAATAACAAGATTTATTCAATGTCAAGGAAATGAGTTAATTATTAGATTTATCTATTTTATGACCCCCTATAAATTTAAGGTAATTAGAGTATTTAAAATGTATTATAATTCATTATTATATTACATTTTACGCTACAAAATTTTAAAATTAAAAAAAAAAGTTATTTTCAAAGAAATTAATTAATTTAATAGTTCCTGGAATAAATTAGACATATTGTAAATTACAATTTAATTGCCTTTTTGAAAATAACTTTCTTAATATAAAATCGGAATAATTTTGTACAAAAAATTGTTAATTGTTTTATATTTTGCTACCAGAATAACGGATTTACTGGACGTCTTTTACTATAATTTGTGGTTTCAGAGTTAAAAATGTATAGAAATTTTTTAAAACTAAAATTGACGAAAATTTTTACAATTTTAACCCCGAATTAATAATTACAAATTGCAACTTTTTCAACTGCATGAGACTTCTTATTACTTTTCCAATTTGTTATTTTGAGTCCTTTTTTTAACCTGCACTTTTGGCATGAAATTCCTTATTTGTTTGGCTTAGATATGGACATATCAACAAGTCTTATGTATATTTAGACGAAGAAGAAAAAAATTTATAAAAACATTGAAATGCATCGCACAAAAAAGGGATTTTGAGAAAAAATTAAAAATCTCCTTCTTGTGCGAATTTTCAAAATGTTCGAATTTAACGTTGTTTGCAATTAGCAGTAACTCCATAAAGTACCTCGTCAAATTAACAAATCTGTGTGTTCTGTAAATATGTGTTACACCTATTTTTAAGTATCTTATAATCACGATTTCCGTCCGTCCACCTGCGTGTCCGTCAGTATATCTATCGTTGTGAATACTACAGATTGCGATTCTTTACATATCTTGGTTAAATTTACTCCAGGATTATGATTACAGAAAATAATATATTTTAATTAATTAATAATTAGTATCAGCGCAAATCCACTTACAAAATTTCAAGAAGATCGTTCCATAAATGACCGTAGCTCCCATATAGTCCACATTCTAAAATCACTTTAAAATGCATAATTTTTTAAATTTATATGATCCAAAAAAATTCTATAATAAGGATTTGTTCGCAATTTCCTATAGCTCTCATATAATCTCCATTTCCGGAAATCACCACCTAATACCATTTAGCAAACACTTTCACTAACGTTTATAGTGATTTCTGTCACATTGCTCGAACAGCTAGTCCATCTCCTTTTAACATCTACTACACTTTTGAACATCTTTTCTGCGCTTTTCAATTCCTTTTTAATAAGGACATAATATCTCTCCACTATTTCGAGCACTTGATTCTCTTTGTACAAATGTCACATTAATTTTACCATAATGACAGGATGTCATGTGTATTTTAATCCTGAAATTTTGAGCCTTTTTTATATATTTAACCTGCATCAGCTATGACTTTTTGTAATAAATAGTTCGAGCACTGAGTTAATCGGGCTGCTTTCCTACCAGATATATTGGGAGCTGCTTTGAAAAGACTTTTTTCCTTCTACCTTAACCAGGTTTTCTATCAACGGGCAAGTTCTCCTGGCACGGGTTAATAAAATTGGAAACATTTTGATGGCAGATCTTTAAATATTTGGCTAATTTTTTGCAGGACCAAGTTGGATTTTGTTGAAGTCGACTTTAATCCATCGTTTGTTTGATGTCAATCGTAATAACAATCGCAAGTCATAGAACTATATGGCCTAAAAGTTAATATTATTTTAAATTTATATTTTCATATGCTAATTAAGTCTTCTTATTTCTTTTTTATTTTCAGGTAAGCATTTTGGTTTTACTTTTAATTTAAACCTAATTTATATTGGACTAGAGTAAGTAGCATGAAATAATACATTTTTTTCTAAAGTTTAAACCATCATTTCCAATGTTTGATAAAAACTCTTAATAACAATTAAATTACCTTCCAAGAACTAAAGAAATTCATAATATTGAAATTTAGATAAATATTTTCAAAATAAAGTGAAATTAAAATTGACCAGAAAAAAAGTTTGACCCAATTCTGAAACTAAACTAAACTCCATAAATTAAATTGATATTGTTGATAAATGAAAGTTTATATTATTTTAGCCCAAAAAAGAAAATTTTCCATAAAATTTAAATAAATAAAAATCTGTTTGCATTTAGTTTTCAAATGTAAACTACACAATTTTCAAGATAAAAATTAAATAATTTTTTATAAGAAACAAACATTAAACATTAAATGTAAGAATAAATAAGAAATAAGATTCAAAATTGGAAACATTATATTACAAAAAACATTTCAATATATTTAATAAAAGAAAAAGTGATGTATGACACCCTACATGCGTAAATTTTGATAGAATATTTCTTAAGAATAGTTTTCATTGTAATAAGAAAGAATGTTACAGTCGGTAAAAGTCTACATAAACAGGCAGTAGGACAGACAGACGGACGACAATTTGACTAACAAATTAAATCTAAGTTAGACGGTATAATTAAAGGTGGATGAAAAGCCATTTTTTTGTACGTTACATATTTCACCACAAACGCATTATACCTCAACCACCTACGATGGTGTAGGTTATAAAAATCTGTTTATTGAAATAAAATAATTCAGATAATTCAATATTAACGTTTATGAGCTTTATAAATTTTTTGACCGAAAGTAGTGTATAATGTAGTATAAAAAAGTTATATATATTTTCCTCATAACTTTGCTTTCCAATTGGTTTTAGTTTTACAATAAAGATAAATTTTATGTTTTCTACGCCTGAAATTATTAGTTTCTTTCCAAATGAAAGCAACAGAAAATAAAGCAAAACTTAAAAAAGAACTAAAAAGCTTTTTTAGAACAATTTGAAGGAAAAAACATACTCGTTCTTAAACATTAAAACTGTTGGCAACTATTTAAGAATCCTTACTGCAAAAGCAAAAATAACACCAGTTAAAAACAAGTAAGACTGATAAAACTGATCATGACCGCCTACATCAAGCTCTATAACATCTTAAGGGATTCATATCGGACATGAAAAAATTATGAAAATGTGTCAATCAGCTTTCTAAATCCCAACTATAATTAATTTACTCCGCCTTTATTACAATAACACCAATACAATACATCTCACAGAGCATCCTCTAAGTGAAACTGTATTCCCTCAGAGTTCAGAGCATTAACTAACAAGTGCACAAATTTTACACAAAAGCACTGTCATCCATATGTTTCCAACATTCTCTTTAAAGGTTATAGAATATTTAAGCCTTCATTACCATAAAAACTGAATCGATTTAGCTATATCTATCTATCTATCTATCTATCTATCTATCTATCTATCTATCTATCTATCTATCTATCTATCTATCTATCTATCTATCTATTTATCTATCTGTGTGTCGTCTGTTAGAAATATTTTCACAATAATAAACCGGTTCCAACAAACTTTGACCTGAATTTTTATAATATTTCTCTTCAATTTGCTATTTTAAACCGAAAATATTAATTCAATAGAAAAAATTATAGCTCCAATATCTGAGGTAACCTCAAAATTTTAACGAAAAATTTTCACAAAAATTGGGACCAGTTGAAAGAAGATTATAAGGTGAAATATGCAAAGTTTTGTTACAAACCAAAATCAAATTAAGATTTTTCTAACCAACTTAAATATATATGATACTTACCTGGAATATAGTCTTAACCTTTATAACTTTATTGCAAATCGAGCTGTAGCAAACTATAGAAATTGAAGGTCCCATCCCGCAAAAGAGGTTCACGCTTATAAAATTCTCAAATGTTGAAAAATTTTATTGAAATTTGGTACAGTATACCCTCCGCCATAACTAATGAAGGGGGTATATTAACACTATCATTCTGTGTAACGGAATCATCTAAGACCCCACAAAATCTAAGGCCATTTAGTTATGTCCATCTGTCTGCCTATTGTTGGCATACTCACATCCGCAATAATTGATTCCTATTGAAATCCAAAAAGGCAATTCAGTATATTATAAATCGATGTGAGACAACCTCTAACAAAAATTATCAGTTATAATTTATTCCAATATCAAGTTATATGTATCTCATTATAATTTCAAAAATTGTCAAAATCGGTTCATAAAAAAGAAATAACTTTAACTAATTTTATCACTAATTAACGTTTCTGGGTTATATTTAAGAGAAAATATTTATATATGTGTATGTGTTTGTATTAATGTTTTTTCCCGAATAGATAGTATAAAACAATTCTTATTATCATTAATATTGCTTTCGATGTAGTTGGATATTTGGAGAGGCCGTTTTTGGTTAATCGATTTTAAGTTTTCTGGTTTAATTAATTTTTTAAATCAGAGTTTACTGTCATATGTATTACGATTTAGTACTTAAAACACTATTAAACACTTTTTTGATCCAATAAATCGTTTTCAAAAAGAAATTTTTATGGATGCTATAACTATTAAGACAAAACTATAATACCTATGAAATACCCACCTTTTATATTTATCTGTTTTCCCATACCTTTTTAAAAAGTCGATATTGTGTTCCTAACGATTTTCCTTCCTCAAGGGACTTATATATTAGCTCTGAACAATTTATAGGACCTTTATATAGCAACTAAAATGTTGTATATCATTTAAAAGCTTTGCTACCACAGTTGGGTAAAAAACGAGCACTTTGTACTCTCTAATGGAAGTAAGAAAACACAAGAGAGTGACTTCTTTAAGTATTACAAACACCAACACAATTGCATATCACCACAGACACCTACGGTGGTATAAGGTATAAATACCATAAATACAAAAATAAAGGAAATAGAAGAAAAAAGAAAATGTATATAACTACTTTTATATATAAATATTGTATATCTATAGAAGGAACAACAACAACAAAACTAAATATTATTAGCCATAATTTATGGATTTTTATTATGATTTCAAAAGATTTATGAAGCGAAATTTTCTTTCTTTTATAGCAAATAATAGAAATTTAATATATTTTGTTTTAAGTTATATTTAATTTTATTTATTTATACACATTTTTATGTTAATTAATAATTAATTAATGTAAGAATAAATTTAACATTAATGTTGTGAACTATAAAAAAATATTTTCATTGAAGGAAATATTAAGTAATTTAAAATGATCATAAAAATATTAAAATTTATTTAAATTTGCTATGTGTAGTCCATTCAACCTTCACGTGGAGAAAGAAGGTGTATTAAATTTTTCATTACATGTGTAACGCCAAGAAATTATCTTATATGACCTTATAAAAATTTTTGTATCCAATCTAAATCTGAATAGACTCAGCAATGTCCGTCCATTTGTCTGTTTGTGACACACTCACATCCAAACTAATTATAAAATCTAAATAACATTTTATCTGATTATTAAATATTAATAAACTAGCAAAATCGGTTTAGTTTATGAAAATTAAAAATTGACTTCTTAGAAAACGTCAAAATTTTATTGAAATTCAAATTAATTATAATCGGTCCAGTATTTCAGGTGTATTTTATACAAAATACATTTTAAATATTATACTGCTTGTCAAACGACCTATCTAAAAAGAACGTACTTTCTTTTAGGTCCTAGTTAAGTAAGCTAAAAACACATTTCTAAACATAAATTTAGCTATTTCCGATAGCCCTCAGAAAATTACTTCATATGGTAAAAATCTCACATTCACATAAATATGTCACTTTATCGCAATCATTCGTATATACAAAAGTCTCTACCTGATTTTTCATAACTCTGAAATTGAAGTCCATAATACGTATTATAAGACAATATTGTTCCAAATTCTGTAAAATTTTCTGTGCTATAGTGTTCAAAATAAGAAATAAAGAATATAATGTCTATATAGGAATAACTCTTATCTTATTCATTTTAAATTTTTCACTAAAAGGTTTCATACAGAATCATGTTGACATCCTGTAGCCCTATAGGTGGTTGGGATATTTTTCGTTTGTGCAGATGTTCATAATCTCAGAATCAGTTCCCAAAAAGCTTTTTATCGAAATTCAGGTAACTGTTTTGATGATACTTCTATGAAATTTTCCACGTATAATTATTCGTCCAACTATGAAGACTTTGTGATTGTAATTAACTTGTTTCATATAGACCCCATGGAAATGTTTTCCCAGAATGCTCTTTTAGTATCATAAATGACCAGTAAGAATGCTATATTCGTTTGGGCCGAATTTTCGAACCCTTCCCCCATACGTGTGTGGTAACAAATACTGTGCGTAACATATGTATACACAAACACACATACACTTATTATTTTTTTGTGATAAATATATTTATGTTGGGAGCCAAAAAATATGTTATATTTATGACTATAACTTTGTTTCTATTCATCCGATTTCGAAAATTTTTGATATAGTTATAAACTTTATATAGTTGCATGTAATGACAAAATTGTATTTAAATTTGTTTGATTTAAACTAAGAAAAATAATAAAAATATATTTGTTGCAATTTTGAATTTATCAGATATATTTGTTTATAATTTTTTTCTAATGAACTGATTTTTGATATTTAGTGATCTTCGTAGGACAAAATTAAACTTTTTGTAAAATTTCATCGACCTCTGTCTGAGATAAAAACAGAAAATGGACGTGATGTGATAATACTTTATGGGGTCTTGGATGATACTTAATTCTTAATGGGGTCTTGGATGATTTCTTCTTGGTAATACACACAGAATGACAATGTTATTGTACCCTATTTTACCATTTTTGGTAATGGAGAGTTTAAAATGATTTCGATGAAATTTGCTACAAATAATTGTTTAATCCTTTAATATTATTTGCCTAATAACGAAGATCGGTTCATAACTTCTCACAGTTTTAACATTTTTAATTCGAATCGACTTTTCTATTAATTAATTTCCAAAACTGAACCCTTTTATACCCTCCACCAAAATAAATCGTAATGAGAGTATATAATATTTGTCATTTCGTGTGCAACGACAAAAAGGAAGTACCTAACACCACAATAATGAACCAATTTTAATGAAATTTGACGTTAATGTTTGTTATAATTCATTTTAGTTTTTAGTATAAAAACTGGTAATATCAGTTCATCAGGAAAAATACTATGAGCTGATATGTGAGACAATTCCAAAATTGAAAATAAAAATTTTTCTAAAATGTATAATGAAAACTAATTGGGTTTAACCATAAAACAGAGCTCTATATTATTCATGTGACAAAGATCATTAAAATCAAGTTATTAGAAAAACCCAAAATTACCTCCAAATCACCCGAAATTAGTGTGTTACAAAGATTGCAAATTAAAGATAATTTTCTTAAATTTGCCACATATATTTATTTGTAAAAAATAATAAACCAAAAAGAGATGAATATAGATTGTGCTGGGACTATTATTTGACATAATCAACCCAAAAAAATGAAAGTAGATTATGCTGGGACCATAGTTTGACATAACTCCATAAAATTCATATTTCCTGAAATAGGTATTAGGTTTATAAAACTGCTAAATAAAGATCTATCTAATGGAGATTCGATGGAATTACTTTTCTAACTGTCCTAAATAGACGTTACTTGGTTGACGAAATATATTTTATTTTCTTATAGCTCTAATATAAGACCCCTTGCCAGCTAACGTCTTTATTATACATAACTAATTTGGTAACAATCGGCCCTCAGTTGGTTAAAGCTACCATATTAGATCCTTTTCTAGAATGCAAGTATTCCTATTTATATATTATTGTTATATGTTCAACTTTAATACCCTATCGAATAGATTTCGCTACAAATAAAACTTTAAATGATATACACTTTAAATGCATGCAAAGCTATTTGGTACTTATAATATTATACATCATTTTTTATACAATTTGTAAAAAAGAATGTATATGTTTTGAAAATTTTTGCAAATTATTTAATTTCGTACAGGCCTCTAAGTATTCAATTCAATATGTTTTTAGAAAAATCTGTTTTATTAACATTCAATCTTTTTATTGCAAGAAAAAATGAATATAAATATATAAAAGAATTTTTACAATAAAAAAATATTCTGTTTTAAGTGTAAAAATATTTATTAAGAAAAAATGTTTATAACAATTTTCTTTGGTATTTAATCTCAACGTGAAAACTTTCGAGCGTGTGCACAATATTTTATACAGTTTATTGCAAAACAATTTTTTATGTGTAGATATATTTATATTAAGTGGGTCCATAAATAATAAATGACAGTCCCCTTCAAATGATCATGGAAAAATTCAAAATATCAGGAAATATTCAATAACAAAACTTGATCTAAAAATATATCTCATTTCTCGAGAATATATACAATTTTAACTTAAAACTTTTGATTTTGTGAAAATTGAACCCACCTAATGTATATAATTAATTATGCGTTATTAAAATAGTTTTATTCGATATCATTAAACTCACAGTTGTTTATTTTGATGAGGTTTTTTTTCTGCAGCCTTCAAATATCTAGGTTTTTTTAATTGTATTCTTTAGATAATTAGATCTTTTTTTTTGTTTTTGCTTTTGTACAAGTTTAAACAAATATTTGATTAACATTTTTTTAATGAAAAACAAAATTATAACATGATTTCCATATTGTTTCATATTTATCTCAACACAATCAAATTTATAATTAGAAGATTTATAAATAAATCATAAACAAATCAAAGTTCAGATATCAGATATAAGGAAATAATTTATTTTATTTTTTGACTAAATCATTTTTTGTTTGTGAAACTCTTAAAAAAATATATCTTTTTAACATCAAAAATCTTGTAAATTATTTGAACATATAATCAGCAATTCCAAATCTATTATATATTTTTTGTCTGGTATTTATTTATTGAACTCGCCTTTCTATTGAGGTATCACAATAGGTATTGAAGCCTTAAAAACTAAATTTAAATTTTATTATCTAGGAAGATCTGATCACTCCTTTTCCATCGCCCATGTCTATTATGTTAACATGGCGGTAAATCATTGAGGCTGATCCTTGAACCTGTCTGCAGATCTGTAAGACGTCTGGCAAAGCGGATTAGGATGAGTCTTTATATTTGTTATATATCTCTCATATTCTTTTGCAATAGAATATCCAAATCTTTTCATTTCTAATGTAGCATGAAGTACGAGTTAGAATCTGAAAAATGTTAGATTATGCACCATGTATAATATCAATATTCGTTTTGCAAGCCGTTCCCCATAATTGGATACCATATATCCATATTGTCAATTTAGGCTCTTAACATCATATAAAGACACTTGGTTTTATATGACGGCGCTATATAAGTCGCCTATACAAACAGATACCGAGAGGTATCTGTTTGTAACACAATCACCCTGAGGGATTTTAACACCATTAAGAGAAACTGGTGGACAGTTTCGTCTTCTATGAGCGAAGGTGACGTGTTTTCAAATCTAATCTGTATATTAAGTTAATAGTGGTGACTATAACACTTCCCTGAGGAAGCCCAGCCTTTATACAGAATTTGCCAGTCGTTATATTTTACTCTAAAATTCCAATCATACAAACAGCATTTTAACAATATATGAGGCCTTTCGTTATACGTTATCGAAGGCTTGTGTCATCCAAAAATTTTGTCGAATAATACTTTTTTAATTCAAAAGGTTTTCTAATCTCTCCATTTACCCAAAAACCAAATTGGTGTACTGGGATAATATTCATATCGTTTAAATATTATATGATTTGTACTTGAAATACATCTATAAGATGATAATATCGTCAAGTCCTTTCCAGGTTTTATTATCATAAAAATCTTCGAAATTTTCCATATTTTAGGAAAGATTACAGTTCGTTTTATCGCTCTGAAAACATTAGAAAACCATTTCTTTTGACATAATCAAATGTGGGCGTGTGTTAAATTAACAAAAATTACAATAACAAAAATAGTATGACTAATTTTATACACTAATTTATTTAAAATATATAAACTTTTGTTAAAAATTGCCTTCTTGTCTGGGGTTCAATGCCAAATCTCAAAACGTTTGAAAAAAATCTGTAAATCTAAAAAATAAGACAAAAGAAAAAACATTTTTGTTTGTTTAAACTTTTGCTTCATGACTTTTCTTTCATTTGGACTACGCTCATATGATTGAAATCTTTTTTGGCTTTTACTCAACAGGTAATGACTAATAATATCGCCAATTCATCTTTGAACAATGACCAACATATGTAGAATTAGGGTGGCAAGATATAAGTAATAATAGATTGGTTACTTCCTTTGTGCTCATGTCATGAGTTATGAATTCGTATAAAATTAAATTTTTCGTACGTAAAAGAGAAAATGAATTTAAATTTAACTCTTAAATCACTGCGGGTTAGAATTTTTAATAAAAAGGTAGCTTTTGATCAGTTTGTAGAACTTATACGATATAAGTCGTAATAAGGAGTGAAATCGAAAAGAGCTCGTTGGAACAAATGATTGACTTCATTTGCCGCAACTGCATATTTCTTGAAATACTAAGAAGGTCTTGGGAAATTTCCCTCCTAAAATTTTCTTTAAAATTCCCCTTGCATCAGTAACATAAAATTTTGAACCTGGAAGTTGCGAATAATTCTTCATCCATTATGCAGCAGAAATATTTTTTTTTTAAATTTGACTTCAATTTTGTGCTCTGTTTTTTGCAGAGTTTCTGCCAGTTACTTTTTGAGCCTTTCATGTTTTTAAACCTGCATACCAAATTATTCGAGCACTGAGCTAAACATACTGCTTTCTTACCGGATGTGTTGAGGGCTCATTTGGAAAAAACTATCTAATTTTGTAGAATTTTGAATTCCATGCCTGAACCAGGTTTTCTATCAATGAACAAATTATCCCGGTACTGTTTAGCAACATTGGAGACAGTTTAACAGCAGGCCTCATGCAATTTTTTCTGGTCACTCATTTTAATCAGATCAGATGACTTGACAAAAAATCAAATAAAGTCAAAGGGTTAAAGATTTTAATGAAAAATATAAAGAAAATATTAGTTAAGTAATATAAAAAGAAAGAGTTTTAAAATTCGTTTACATTCATCCTTTGAAGAACTGTTTTTCTGCAAAATATGTAAACAGACAGGATCAGCCACATATCAAATAGAACTATTACAGAAAAAGTAATATAAATTGATCCCAATCAGTTTGTTAAGGAACTATTTTACTGGACAAAATATAGGATGGATAGGTTCAGGGGAAGAATCCCATACAAATCCATACATTTTAATAATCGAATAAATATAAAATTTTTAAAATATTGTCCCAATCACGGTCTCAAGTCACACTGAACCAATTTCAGGACAGATGAAATCAAGTAGAGAGGAATGCTCAATATAAAACTAAACTTGATTTTCCAGTATCATAAGATCTGTTGAACTGTACAAAATTTGGGACTGATAGGACCATGGGGAGGTATCTCTAATACAACACGATTGTTATTTGGTGAATATTTATAGAACTTTAATAGCTACAATTGTTAAATTTTGTCCCAATTATTTTCTTGCAAAATAGTTTTACGAGAGAAAATGAATGGTAAATAGGGTCGGAAGATATGTTATCGAACATCTAAAGAACTATTTCATCCATAGTTTCCTAAATTTGTCGTTATCCTGTGGGAAATGTGCCCTCTATTAAGAACTATAACGTTGAAAATATTCTATCAGATATTTATCTATATACACACATATTTGTATTACTGTAATGATATTGCTGATTTTAAATGGTAAATTTCATAGAACAGCACCATATATTAGTAAATAAACAGGACATAGTCAAAGTGACACTGATTTTGATTTGATCCTATATTTACTTCACTCTCTTCGTTCATTATCAACGATTTTTTTATGGAACCTCCCTAATTTATATACAGTTTCATTCTATATTCTAGTGTTTTCTTATAATTTCGTAAAGATAAAAAACAAAATCATATAAAAATTTCATTTTATTTCTTACAACAATAACAATTTAGTATAAGAAAAAGAAAAATAAATATTATTTTTAAGATAAATTAGTCAATTGTGTCTAGATGACATGTTTTAGCATAATATTCATAATATTCTCTTCACAATCCACTCAATCATTTATGTTTTCTTTCCTTTATGACTTAAGATATTTATAATTCGAATAACACGTCATTATTCAAATATTTTTATTTGAAAAAATAATTATTTAATTTGATTAAATTTTTGTTCTTTTGTCTTCTTTTTGTTCTGCTTCTTTTTTTCTGACAAATTTTAGTCATTTTGTTGAACATCAATCATATTTTTTGTGAGTGTTTTCCTTATTAGCAAAAATGACTTAATGTCTATAATTTTCTTTATTATAAAAAT
Source organism: Cochliomyia hominivorax (assembly GCA_004302925.2). NCBI lineage: Eukaryota > Metazoa > Arthropoda > Insecta > Diptera > Calliphoridae > Cochliomyia > Cochliomyia hominivorax. The sequence continues at coordinate 53,869,094 of PYHX02000413.1, forward strand.
AGTCTGCAACTATAATTTTATTCAATTAATTTATTGTTTTAATATTAATATTTAATTAAGAAAAGAAATTTAATTTTAATATTTAAAATTTTTTAATTTTAGAATTTTCAATTTAATAACAAAAATTATGGTTTATGGTAAAATATTTATGGGAATTTTTGAGTGCATTTTGTAATTAGATTTAATTTTTTCAAATAAATAATATAAATATTTATATTAAGGAAATGAATTTTTTCACTCTTAAGACATCAAGATTACGAGCAAAAATTTAAGTGTAAAAAATATATTTATATTTTTTTACTAAAGATTGTTCATGAAAATCAGGCAAAATTGAGAATTTTTAATATCTGTTTACCATACACCACCACAAGTGGAGAAAAAGGTATATAAACTTTGTCATTTCATGTATAACGCTAAGAAGGAATGACCTCAGACCCCATAATATATGTTCTCTCGTTATATCAAAATTTGAGTCGCTTTAGCTATTTCCACCTGGCTGTCCGTCTGTTTTTGGCACACTCACATCCACAATAATTTATAGAGCAATGAAATTTAACTTGTGTATTTGTTATTGTAATGAAAAGTTCGGTTCATGTATTAAAAGTTATAGAACGATATCCAAAGTGACCCCTTAATTGAAAAATGTTACAGCCAAAAAATATATCTAATTTTATGACTCATTAAGTGTTACTTTCTCATATTTAAGAAAAACTGTATATACTATACTGTATATATTGTATGTGTTTTTAGGTGTATATATGTGTGTACACTGTGAACCTACAAAACATAATGAAGCGTCGTATTACAACTGTCCTTTTAAAAATGCCTAAAAGTTGTTCTATGGGCTTCAAATCCAAGGAATGCGATGGTTAATTAAAGACTTCAACTGATATCTAATCTTTGACCAGTTTCGATTAATTCTTAATTCTTAGATTTTTACTCTATATATATAGATGACCAACATTTCCAACATTGAATAGAAAACAACTCATATTTGTTCAGATTTCTTTAAAGCACTAAATCCATTAGCCCAGGTATTTTAAATGTTTAAATGTTTTTATTTAAACTAATATCGATTCACATTTTGCTGTATATAACGCTGTTTCCTTGAAAGTTTGTTTGAGCTTTCAGGAAAGGATAGCAGAACCAATTATGCTGAAATTGATCAAAATAATTTCTCTAACTATTTTGGATAAATATTTTTAATTTGATGAATATCGGGCTCCCCGAAAATAATATGTTTTATTACTTTATAATACCATTTCCGAGAAATGTTATTATACCCTACACCATAGAAGGTGGTTGGGTTATTATGCGTTTGTTCTGATGTTTATAATATCAGAAAAATAATGTTACACCCACCTTTAAGTAAATCGTTCGACTCATAATCACTTTCTGAGTCGACTTAACAATGTCTGTCTATCCGACTGGCTGCTAAACAGTCTACAAGTCGCAATTTTGAAATATCTCGATGAAATTTGGTATGAAGCCTTAGAAACTGGCCACGTGTGGTCCTAATTTGGCACAACTTAGTCTTATAATATCATTAAACGATTTGCCTAATATCACTTTTCAAGGCATGTTGGGATTATAACAATAATTGGTAAAGTTAAGGTAGATATAAACAAAGATCGATGTGCTAAATTTGACGAGGGTCAGTTCAAAATTTATTTTAGCTTTCATATAACTCTCCCAGAAGAATTCATTTTAAAATGCATAATATTTATGGGTACATTCAAGAACCATAACATAATCGAAAAGGAAGCGAATTTGAAGAATATGAGTACATATTTTTATCGAAAGCAAATATATTGATATCCAAAATTCCTTATTTTTAAAAATTTTGTATAAATTTGGAACCATTTAAAATTTTTAATGAAATTTAACATATTTTGCATTACGATATTTACAGAAGCAAAATTTTCCAAATAATTCTGAGTTTCCTAAACAAAGAGCAATAAAATTGATAATGTCTGAAGCCATTAACCTACTTAAAACATGTGGTCCTACAAGTCAAATGGAAAACTCCTCGGGAGTGTCTGTGTGAAATCCCAATACAAAAAAATTGTACTTCTTAAATTAGAGGTTTATTTTTAAAAAACATAATGGATTATTGAATTTATAAAAATATTTAAAATTTAACTTAAAAAATAATAAATTCATTCTGTCGCCAAAAAACAATATATCATAACATAAAATTCTGCATCTTTAAAAATCTTTTTCAAAAAGTCCTTCATAACTTTATAGTTTCACGACACTAAATAATAATTATTTTCACAACAATAATGACTAAGAAGACCGACCATAATGAATATTTGCCATAATAAAACTTCTATAATTAAATTTCATTATATTTTATAAATTCTGTTTATTCATTTTCTTTATATTTCACTTCTTTTAATTCTCTCTCTCTCCATCTCTCTCTTTCTCTGTCTGCAAAACCAATTAAAATTCATCTAAGTTGAATTTTACCAAAATATTAAGCTGCAAATAATAATAGAAAAAGACATTTAGACATAAATATTAACAAGTATAATTATTCTTATTTTTATGTTTTCTGTCAGGACTTAAAAATGGTATTTTAAGTTGATTTCAAATACTTTTACTAATGACGGCATCATTTAAGTTTGTCGTGATTAAATTACAACAAGCAAGAATGCTATATTCGGCTAAGCCGTTTCTTCAATACCCTCCACAACAAATGCGTATGAAGTAAATATTTTATGTTTCTTACAGACACACTCACTCATACACTCATTAACATATACAATATATTGGAGATGAGCGATATTTTCACGACAGTGACTGAAATTATGAAATAACAGCTACTAACAATGTCGTACCTCTTTTGTTGCATATACAAATATATTTGTTTTTATTTTGAGGTAGAAAAATTAAATTACAACTTGAATTAAAATTTCTTACGGTGCACAATGTGAACTCTATAGAGGCTCCCATATTCATAGAAAATAATTTTTTCTGTCTTCTTTTATTTGTACCCTTTTGATTTCCGTGATTTTTAATTAAAAAACATTCTTATGTTTCCTTTTAAAATACTGCGATCACTGACACAATTTTAAAGAAAAGAGATTTAAATGTCACTTTCACTGAAAACGACGTAATTCAAAAATCACGGATATAAGCGTGTCAACAACAATAGTTTAATCGACTCAGATTTTGATTTAATTCAAGAATACACATTATACATCTGAGATGATTCCCTCTTAGCGTTACACATGGAATAACAAAATCAATATATCCTCTTCTCCACTGGTATAAAAAAGGGTTTTGCGCTACATAAAAGTTCTTTTTAAAGTAAACTTCAAAATTAAAACCTTAAGAAAGTGTTGGTAATTTAGTTTTGTCATAAATTTAATAAATTTTTGGAAGAAATCTTGTTTGTGTACCCTGTGTCATGAAATTGTTTAATATTTTTTATAACATTTAAGGTTTTATATTTTGTATTAAATTAACTGATTTTGTATTTGTTGATTTTTTATTAATCCACCGTCGTATTTTGTTTAAATTAAAACATATAAATTTGTAACTGTTATCGTTAAAATATAAAATTGTATTCATAAACAATTTATGATTTGCATTGTGAGACTAATGACAATAAAATGATTGTAATCTTAAAAAAATATTTTCACTACACAAAGAGAAAAAATAACCTCACACTTTTTCTTATTAAATTGATACAAGTCGAATTATAATATTTTATAAATGTATGTTTGGCTTGAAGTGTCGTCTATAGAACTCAATAAAAAATTTCTCCGTTGAACCAGCACCTTCAACGATTCAGTTTTATCTACTTATAAAATGAAGTTTAGACATACTACTCAGCAAAATTCTGGTTTTCACACAAAAATTTTATAAAAAAATAAAGAAAATTGAGTAGATTTTACAATATGCATCCGTCTGTCCAATTATACTGGTTATCCACGTTAACGTTAGAAACACCCTATATAAAAATCTTAAATAAAGTTCTTTACACCTACATTTGTATTATAGACACATGGTAAACTTGTAACTTATGATCAGAGAGAGAGAGAGAGATGAGGGAGAAGTTCCATGTATAGAGATATTGAAGAACAATTTATATATATTAAACATTTTTAACAGCTTGAGTAATGTATGTTTCTCTCTGCTGGCCCTTAAGATCTTTAAGAAGCTTGACTTTAATTTGAACATTTCAAATTTGGAAGCATAAATTAGAAGCTTTAGAGAAGACCATAGTATCCAAGTATTCTTAAGCCTCATATAGCCAAGAATTTAAACGGCGGCAGATCTTTATCAAGAAATATAATAATAAGAATATAACGCTTTGATAACATTGAATTCTGCTATGATTCCTTTCACGATAATGGTAGTTTATCCACTCGGGAATTGCACGGATCTATACAAGACCCGGAATGGAGGGGGTGCAGTTTAAGAAGCACATTTCCTTCAGACAACCAAATAACGTCAGTTCTCTTTAATCAGAGTTGTCCGCTATTTGGATAGCGGCTTTATTACTACGAAATATTGTTATCTGTACTGACATTTATTCCGATATGTAATCTATGTCTGTTTTTTATCTCAGTTGTCACAGGACATTGTGTGTCAGCTGCACATTTAATATTCCCTTTAATCAATTTCTTAGGAATTATAAGGCTGAGAAAGAAAAGAAGGCGGTTACACAAATTTAGTATCTCTTTGTTCGCATTGAGAAATTTTGTTTCTGACAGAACTAGTATCCTATATTTGGCTGATCTTCATTATATTGACATCTGTGAGATCAACCTCTTCATTAATGATTCGAAATGTTTAAATTTTTTGAGCATGAAGGAACTTTTAAGCTGTAAAATCTAGGCCAAAGTTCCACACTCTGTTCGCAAAAACAGTTACTCCAAACTCCAAAACGTAAGTAATTGTATACCTTTGCAAAGGATGTCAATTTTATATATATATTTTTTTAATATCTCAAAAACATATAGTATACAAGGAATTGGTGAAAACGGTTTAGAAATGAATTTATACCTACGAATCTTCATCTGCATTTCAATGTTGTTTTGGAAATCCTTATATTTTCCTAATCATTTGGTTAAAGGATTAGAGACTCCGATTTTTTCTGCATTCCAAATGCCATTTAAGTTTTTTCAAAACCTCAGTAATTATGATGTAGAGAATATTAAAGACCTTTCGACCTAACCTAAACACTTACTGTAATAAACTCGAGTGGGTGCAGGATATAAATATACAAATATATTGCTGTTAAGCAACCAAATTACGGAAGTTAATCAAATGCAGTTAAACACACAATTTTATATACATTTTCTATAAAAAAGAATATATTTTTAAAGAATAATAAAAAAAGAAAACAAAAAATAGAAATAAAAAATTTTTAACATTAAAAAATATATATTATTTGAAATCTTTGAAATATTGAGATGATAAGATAATCTTATTTTTCCCGCATCTTATTTTCGAAAAACTTTTTTATTTAAATTTTGAAATAAATACAAACAAACATAAACATACATTTATACTTAAGTGGGAGGAACTTACTTATGTAATATTTAATATAAAACCAGTAAAAATGTTATATTCTTTTATACCGAATCTTCAATACCCTCCACCGCAAATGCGTGTGAAATAAAAACATTAGTCCAAATTGATTTCCTAGATACACATTCACACATACAAACACAGACATCTACAACATATAAAAAGTTTTTTAAATATAACAAGAAACACTTAAAGTTCGTAGAATATGTTATATTTTTGATTATAGCTTTTTTCTACTGAACCGATTTTAATCATTCTTGAAAAGAATTTAATTTTAATATGTCGATTTACGATTGAAAATTTTCCAATAGTTCTTTGTCTGAACTTTGAGTTTGCCTCAGATATCGGCCTTTATATTTTAATATACTAAGCGGAATTTGCTGGTTTAAATAGGAAACTTCTCAAGAACTTATAAATACTCAGACGAAATTTCATTGAGCTCAGTCAATTTTTATGGATTGTGAGCACACCAACAATCGACAGATAGGTGGACAGATAGACAGACAAAGCGGACAGACAAACATATAGGCTCTGACATGATTCCTTCTTAGCTCTGCCAATTATTGTGGATGTGAGCGTATCAAAAACTGACAGACAGACAGACAGATGAAAAGATGAACGATACAGATTTTGTTTCAATGCAAGAATATATATTTGGGATCTAAGGTGACACACGAAATGACAAAGTTAATATACCCTCTTCACCACTTGTGGTGGTGGAGGGCATAAAAAAAAACAAAATTACTGGAGTTTAGAATTATTATGGTTTCAGGAAATCATTAACATAATGTCCCAAGTTTGGACGTTAAAATTGTGAAACAAATGTAAAGAACATAAAAAATATATTTACAAAAGTAATAATGAAGAAGTCAGATTATTGGGCTTGCAAATGCAGGTATAAACATTAAGATTATTCCTTATATGAATGTCAAATATCATATTTATACACCAGTAAAAAAGTCTTGGTATTTTTATACCCTCCACCACCACAAGTGGTAAAGAGGGTATTTTAATTTTGTTATTCCGTGTGTTACCTTAGACCCCATAATAAATTTATTTTCTTGCGTCAAATCCAAATCTGAATTGTTTTAGCCACGTCCTTCTGTTCATCTGTCTGCCTGTGTGTCCATCTGTCTGTCTGTCTGTCTGTCTGTCTGTTGTTGTTGTGCACATATCCACAATAATTGACAGAACTCTATAAATATAAATTTAGCTTGAGTACTTTTTGTGGTCCTGAAAAGAACCAGGAAAATCGGTTCAGTATTTTAAAAGATATAGACCCATATCTCAATTATAAATCGACAAATTAGAATGAAATTCTACCATAATAAATTAGGTCTAATGCACTTCATTTCTATTCCAAAAATTATCAAAATCGGTTCAAATGAAAAATATTATAGCCAAAAATATAACTTTTTTATGACTCAATAAGAGTTCCGTGTTATATTTAAGAAAAACGTGTATATATTACACGCGTCTGTGAGTTTATGTGTGCATGTAGAAAAGAAGGTATTGAAGAGCCGGCATAGCCAAATATAACATTCCTACTTGTTTTATTTTATATCTTGGGGTATTTCGATAAAGAATACATTTTCTAGAAATATAAAATATTATGAATTTTTGAACAACATTAAATTTTCAAGAAAATAAGAACTATAAAATGAACATATAATATTTGACTAGATATTGTAAACATTAACTTTTTAGCGAATCATAATAATTTTTCAATTTGAAATAATAATAATTTTTGATAAATTTTATGAGCTTTTTGGTTAATGTGAATTATCTATGATTGTGACATAATTAAATTTGTTTGAAAATTTAAAAACATTTTATTATATTTGACATTTTAGTTAAATTCAATATAAACATATTTTAACAGATGAATACATATTGAAATAATTGCAAAAAATGATGAACTTAACGAGGATTTTCAATGAAAAAAGGGAAAATTTAAACATGCTTTATAAATGTCGTATGTATATTACCAGAATTCTAATCTTACCCTCGTGAAATAACACCAAATATACACACAAACCCCAGACAAAAACCCCAATTAAAATGTAATAGTTGGTAAAGGCGAACTGCATAATACCCTTCTCCTTTACACAGGCGTTCGTCATTATGTACTGGGCCTCTTAGAATTGCTGTTTATATAAAATAAATTTGTTTAAAATATTTCCTTGATGATCCTAAATATGAGAGTTTTAAGCCATTTTGCAGTCTGTCTTAATCGAAGTTTTACCCACATCCAATGATGAGAGTTAATAACTTCCTCAATCCTTTGTAACGGATCATAGTAGAATTGGAAATGCACGTTTGTATATGTGTTGTGACTTGCAGTATGTTCACAATAATATATATAAACACAGTAAGCCAAATGAACGGACATAATTCAACCAACTCAGGGAGTAAACCTGATCCGTATGGTACACGTTTAAGAGTTGGTTACCCATTTTCTAACCGTTGCAAATATCAGCATATCCACATATCTTAGATAAAAATAGAACTATAGATAAACACATAAACAGACAGATGGATGGATAGAAATATTCAAATATATAGAGCAAAAATAATTAGCAAATATGTTTTTTTGGCAACAATTTAATTTTGCAGCACTGGTTCCAATTTAATTCATATTCATATTGACAATAAAATACAACAAAAATGTGGCAAACAAAAAGCATCACATACATTAGATATGTATGTATGTATGTATGTATGTATGTATGTATGTATGTATGTATGATCTGGTATTAAAGCTGGCAAACTAAATGAAATAGAATTAAAATATTTTAATATTTAAAACAAATAAAAATTTATTTGTATACAAAATGTACAAATACAAATAAAATATTCATCTATATGTATATATACATACACATATATATAAAAATGTGCATTTGCTTTAAAAATATTTGCTTAGAAAATGATTATGTGCTAATTTTAGGGCAAAAACTTGTTGATGAAAGATTAATATTACACTGTCATCAGGCAACACGAAAAAACAATATTTTAACTAAATGTAAATTTTGTTGTTTAGTGCAAAAACAACAACAACAACAACCAAATAAACCGAGTTCAACAACTAAACAACAAACCATTCAACCGAGAAAAAATTCAATATTTTAAAGATAAAATTTTCTATATGAATTTAGAAAACAAAAAAAACTGAACAATGTGCTTATTTTGCACTTTATCTCTTGCAACAAGTTTTTGTCATTGTAAAAATGTGTAATTAAAAATCATTTTTTATATTTTTCATTTAATTTTATAATATAAAATTTATTACATTTATTTCTAATGAAGCGTATGATTAATATTTATTATACAAGTACAAACATATAAATTAATATTACTCATACGTAATGTTAACAAAAAAAATGTACACAAATCATAAACATATTTATGATATGAAATCATATTAAATAATTAAAACCGACTGTGGATGATCTCGTTATACCCTGTACCTTTAGTTCTATGCATAAATCTATGATCTTGTGATTGCTATTTTCTCCTTATAAGGTGAATCGGGGTGACTAATCTATCTATATCTTTGAACATAATAAACCAATTTTCAATATCTACCAGGATGTCAGACTAAAAACAACAGGCAGACCGGCGGACATAGCTAAATCGACTGAAATTTTGGTTTGATGCAAGAATATATGGAAAAAGACAAAGTTAATATATCCTCTTCACCACTTTTGTTGCTGCAGGGTATAACAAATTTCCATGCAAAATATATTTTGTTTCTTAAAAATAAAAAATAGTATAATTCTAAAACCGAAATATGGTTGGACCTTAAACAATGGTTGTGCAATCTTATGGTTGCGAACTCTGAAACTAAAAGTTGTTTGCCATAGAATGGTGTGAGACAACAAAGTTTTGGCACAACAAAATTTGATCGTCGCTTAATCATATTATGAAATTTTTCAAAAACTCTTTCATTAAATTTTTTATAATGTTTTCTGTCACTTTGCTCTAGAAGATTGTCCATCTCCACTTAAATTCTTCCACACTTTAGGACACCTGTTTTGTGCTCTTCAATATCTCTCCACTGGTCTCAGCACCAGGTAATTTGAAAGATTTAACCTTTACCACATTATCGTTCTTGTATGCCTCAAGGGCTTGTTTACCATAGTGAAAGGATACCAATAAGTGAACAAATTATGAAGTCTTATGAATGGAGGCAACCTTTTCTTGTAAACTTTCCTTGATGTGAATCGCAACTGCATATTGGTTGTTATACCAAGAACTTTGCTTTTGGGTCATAACCTTTTCCTCAACATTCCCTCGAGCATCAGCAACATAAAAAAGCTTTTATTCCCGGAGGAGTAAAGTTTAACGACCCTTTTATAAGCACCGTTAGGTTAGTGTCTTAAGACCAAACATAAACAGCATACAACTATAGTGTCAATAGTGGTTCTAAAGTTGTAGATTTATTTCATTTCCAATTTTCTATAAAACACTGTGCAACAAAAATATATTCGTTCAGGACAATTTAAATAATCGAAGTCACGTAAATAAAATATCAACTATATTTTTAAGAAAATTTATATTGAAATTATTTTAATATCACTTCATAGGTCAACCACTTAAACGTTATAAATTTATTTTCAAATTTTTTTTCGTTTCTACCCCACTGTTCACTATTAGTTTCGTTTTGTTTTTAATTAAAAATAAATTATTAAAATTTTTTTACAATAACAGTTTTGAAATGTGTTTAATAAAAATATGTATTAAACATTTTAATACTCATACAAATTATGACCTCAAAAAATATTGACAATTAACTTTAATCTTAATATACTCGAGCAATTTTCTCCATAATCTCATTAAACTATTAAAAAATGGTCACATTGACTATTAAACACATTAATAAAACTGAGTTTTAACAATTAAATAAATATTTATAAATAATTAAAAAATAATTAAATTAGCAAATTTAAACGATTTTAATAAAAATCATATTAAAATTTAAAAAATATAAATTTTCCATAAATTTATTGAAAATAATAAAAAAAATATTTTCGTCATATTCAAATTAAAATTTATATATAGATATTTATACCCTATGCCATCGTAAGTGGCTGAAGGTATTATGCGTTTTTGCTAATGTTTTTTAAAATACAGAAAAAATGTTGTTATACCCTACTTTGAATCACTTTCAGAGTCGAATTATGAATGTCCATCCGTTGAAACGTTGAACGTTGTGAATACTCTACAATTTTGTGATATTTTGATGAAATTTTGTAATTGGCCATTTTCGGTCCAATATCTCAGATACCTCTAATATAAATATCCTGAAAAATTATACGAGTATCGATCCATAATTTCTTGTAGCTCCCATTTAACCTCTAACAAAAATTCATCAAAAATGCACACTTCTATATATCAAAATAAATCTGTGTTTATTTGTCTATTTGTTTGTTTGTTTATTTGTTTGGGACTTATAGAACTATTTGATAGAACAATTTGCTGAAATTTTCACAGAATGATCCCCATATACCCGATAAAAATTACGATAGGGCCAGGAGGAGAGGTTCGTTCATATAATATTGATTATCGAAATATAACAGGAAGAATTTTTTGATTTGGTCTCAACCATTTTTTCAAGGAAATATTTTACAAAACAAAATGTGGGACGGATAGAATTAGGGGGAGAGGTAGCCCCCATATAAAGCACATTTTGATCATCGAATATATAAAGACCATAACAGCGAAAATTTTCAAATTTGGCCCAATCACTTTATCAACAGTTTTACTAGACAAAATGCAGGACGGATAGGATCAGGGGATAAGGGGAGGTGTCCCCTATACAAAGTAAATGTTGATTATTGAATATCTAAATATGTTTTACTGAAAAAATATACGACGTGTAGGATCAAGGGAAAAGTATTCTAATTCAAACCAAATATTAATTATCGAATATCTACAGAATTGTAAACGCGGGAGTATTCTAATTGGTTCAAATTACTTTCCTAAGAATCTTTTTTACTGGCCAAAATGTAGGACGGACAGGACCAGGGGGAGATATCCCATATACAAAACAAAGATTGATTATCAAATATCTAAAGAGATGTAACAACGAGAGATCTCAAATGTTCCCAATCACTAATTCAAGGAACTTTTTTTGTGAACAAAATTTAAAATCGATAGGACCAGAGGAAGGGATATCTCCATACAAAGGAAATAATGATTATCGAATAAAAATTTAGAACGGAAGGGGCATTTGGCAAAATGTGCATTGCATAAATTTTTTTAATACACGTTGTGACTTGTGAATTTCTTTCGAGATCATGGACTGAGGAGATTGTTCGTGCAGCAAAGCTAAACTAGTAAAACTAGTTTCACATAAATATCAGCTTTATAATATTGTACTGCACACTTAAGAATAAATCAGAAAATAAAATTTTACGAGGGACTTTCACTACTTTTTCGTAACTACCATTTGTAACTAACAATGTGTTGTAGGGAATTACATAGTCGGCTTTATGTACTATAACATTCCCACTTGTTTTATATTAGATGCCTTTGAAAATACAAATAATCTATTTTTATTAATTTATACAAAATAAATGAAATATTTTAAAGGTAAAAAGAATGCCAAAAATTAATATATAGAAAAATATTCACACCTGGACAGAAAGAAAAGAATTTAATATAAATTGATTATTACCTGAAACAACAAAAAAATAAATAAAATAGAAAAAAATCTTAAAAGAAACTAAAGAATATTTATTTTAAAATACATACAAACAGAATAACAAATACACCAAAACCAATAATATTTATAGCAATAAAATGTGGGTGGACACATGCAAGGTGAACAAAAGTATACAACATGCACATATACACTTATACACACACACGTAGAGTGTAGTCACATACCTAATTGTATGTGTAGTCATATATTCGATCGGACATTATAAATAAATTTTGAATGAGAAAAAATTAAATCATTTTGCACACACACACATTCACAGTTGCCAGATAATTTTGAATAAAAATCGTCAATTTTTGGAGGGGAAAAATTGGTCAAATTTACTTTTCGAAATTATTAAAAATTTGTCAACATTTTCAGTCAACAGTTTCAGTGTATATTTATGAATATACACTGAAACAAAAAAGGTAGTAAATACTACGAAAAATAATATATAATTGAACATTTCGTTGACTGTATATAATAACTGTCAACGAAACCTTTATTCATCATAATGAAAATTTTTCTTAATTTTTCGTAAATTCTTTAAGTTGATGAAAAATTATCAAAGTGACTATTTGTATTCATTAAAATAGCGGTCAATTTGAATGAAAATTATTAAATTTGAATAATATATAATTAAAATTTACAAAAATAAATTCTTTATATTGATGAATATTATTCAATTTTTATGTCATATTTAAGTTAATTTTACGAATTGAAGAAAGAATTATCTTAAATTGTTGTAATAAAATTTTACATAAATATTAAGTTAAAATATTTCATGAAAAATTCCGATAGGACCAGGTGAAGGTTTATTTCTCACACAAAGCAAAAATCTTAAGAACTGTAACATCAGGAATTTTCATATTTAGCACCTTTCACTTCCTTAAGGAAGTGATTGTAAGACGGATAGGATCAGAGGAAGAAGTAGCCATCACACAAACCAAATATTGATTTTCGAATATGTAAAGATCCATTACATCAAGAATTTGGTCCCAATTTTTTAATACACGTCGATTGTGATTTGTGAAATTTTTTTCGAGATCTAGAACTGTGAAGCATTTTTGTGCAGCAAAGCGTACCGGGTAAAAGCTAATTTGAGATAATAATTGAATAGTGTAAAAAACTTAATACACAACTAAAACTAGTGCAATGTCAATAGGACGGCATTAAGCCGATCGGCTTGTATTCCTGATGAAAAACTATTTACACGTTTATTGATCAGCTGATCTTTTATTTGGATTAATTCATGATTTTGTGCAAAATATTCCTTTAATTTCAATCATATTAATCAGAATTTTCTTCTTTCTTTATATATTTGAAGAAAAAAATGTTAAATTAACAAAATTTTTATTCAAGTTAACTTCATTTTAGTACGTTGAATTGAATATAATTTTGTGTTATTTCGCTTATGATAAGTTACTGCAGTTTTTACTAAATATCTGTTGATATAACATATTTTTCGTAAAGTTTAAGTTTTTAACGAAATATTATTTGAAAAAAATTCTTCAATTTGAAGAAAAATTATGTTAATTTGAATAAAAATCTATTATATTTTAACAATTGTAACAGCTGCAGGCATTATATTGAAAATTGTCAGAAAATTCATTTCTATTGCGTTAAAACAAAAAGACTTTTGAAGAGATTTGTCTTCATTTCATAGAGTTTGTATACGATTTTTAATTATTTTGCATGGACTTTTATAAACACATTTTAGATACTCTCTTAAAGGGAACGAAATAGCACTGAACAGTTCAAGAGGTCATGTTTTGCTTTAGCCTTTAAGATTATCATTGAGACCGTATGGGAATTGCTTTCCCAAAATAAATGTTTACTTCTTTGAAAAGCATACTGCAACATTTTCTTTAAGATGATTGTTTCTCAAACGATATTATCGATTTTATGCCAAAGTAATTATAAGGACCCTGGATGTATTTGTTTTAATTGAATTAATTAGAAAATTTCATTTTAGTCCAAATTCTAGTAATGAATTCTACATAAATATTGGATAAAAAATTTTAAATTTAATGCTTTTGCAAAAAATAGTCAAAATTCGGGCATAAATAGTCAAATCATCAAAATGCCTTTTTGGGCTCATAAAATCATCAAATCTGGCAACAGTGTACACACAACAAGAGAAAAACATCTATTAAATGGGAATCAAATCGAAGAAATGGTAAATAAATATCTGATATACAAAACTAAACACAAATATGTGGCAAAGCAAAAAGGAAAATGCAGAAAAATTATAAAAAAATTAAACTAAAATAAAAAATATTGCAAATATTTTATAAATTTCAATTCATTTATTAAAAAATATTAATGCAAAAAATAAAAAGGTACAACAAATTATAATTTTCACATAAAAATATAATTAATTTAAAATTATGTATATTTTTATCTGTTTCATGTTTATGAAATATTTTCTTCTTTAATTTGTGCTATTTTTTCATTTGCACCACAAATATATAAGAGAAAAAATAATCAGGCAACAAAAAGTACATTTGTTTTTTCTCAAAATAAGTTAAATGATCATTAAAGTCAAATATATAATTTTGAAAACCAAAAAAACAAAAACAAAAAACAAAAATAGTTTTCAATTTGGTTTTCTAATTTTTTTCTCAAAATATTAATTTTCAACAAAATAACTAAAATAAATAAGAAGATTATTTAATTTGTACTTTGATGCACATTTGAAGTATCCTAAATTAGAAATCAAATAATAAATGAAGAAATGCTATATTCGGCTTTACCGAATCTAAAATACCCTCCAGTACTAACATTATGCAAAAAGAATAAATAGTTAAAGGTATTGCACGATTACGGGAAACGGTTCCCATAAAAACTACCTATAAATATTGACACCAAGTCATGCTCTTTAAGTGCCCATTTTACTTAAAAAATTCATAGTAAAGAAATAATTTTCCCACATGGGACACAATAATCAATAAAGTAGATACGCATATTGAGGGAAATTATCTGGCTGTCTGAATTTCAATGGAGTTTATTCATATAAAAGACCTTTCGGGAAGTGATATAGTAAAGGATCAAATATAGTTTGATAGTATCTTCCTTTTTTCTGGGAAGAAGCTTTTTATTGAGTCTTTAGCAAAATATGAACCGATATTAATAATTTGTAGTCAAGACAGTTTGAAAATTTTTTCCTAATTTCAATAAAATCGGTCACTATTTGCTAGTTTAATAATCTAAAAACTGTTTTTCGAGAATGGCCGTTATATGGGAGCTATAGTAAACTATGTACCGAGATTAGCGAAATTATGAATATAAATTAAGGATATTTATAACAATAACTCTGTCGAATTTAAAGAGAATTGGCGCTTATTAAAGAGTTTTATAAGCTCATTTTTGTGGAGGGGAATTTATATGGGTCAATTGCAATATATGTACCGATATTAATCAATAGAAGTAAAATTTAATTATATAAACTGTTCCGGGTAGGTACCTTATATGGCAGCTACAGCAAAATACGAACTGAGGTTGTGTAATTTAATAACGTACATTTTGGAGGAACTTGAACATTAATTGTGCTGAATTTCAATAGAATTTTTCCTTATTTAACAATTTTTAAGCTCAAACCCTTTTCCGGAAAGGGGGTTATATACGAGCTATAGCAAAATATTAATAAAATTAATAATATATCTAAAATAGTTAAGAAATTTATTGTGCCAAATTTCAGGAGTATCAGTTCATAAATAATTTTATAGGCTTTAAAGCTATAAATCATATTCCGGAAAGAAGCCTTATATAGGAGCAAGGTCAAATAATGACCCCAGTAAAATATAGTTTCTTGAGATTTATTATTGTATCAAAATAAATATATATGACACATTTTAGAAAATTATCCTAAAACTTGCAACCCATAAAGCATACGACCCATAGGTCGGCCAATACATTTTTTTCTATTGATCCGATTTTGATGATTTTTTTTGTACGATGAAGAATGATTAACATATAATAAATATATATGGTGGTTAAATTAAATTAAATTTAATCCATTTACGTTTTGTTGAAAAAATTGGAGAAGTTCTTTTTCGGAATTTAGAGGTTATCTCAGATATCGGTCTATAACTTTTTTGTCAACGAAATAATATAGCTGGTTAAGAGGGAAACTGCTTAGGGCAATAGCAAATAACGTGCCCAAATACCTATTTTTACGAGGATCGTTCATTAGTTTTTGGTAGCTATATTTCGTAACCAATCATGTTTGGGTTATGGTACATAGTCGGGCTTGACCAACTGTAACATTTTACTTGTTTTATTTTTTTAATTTAATTCCTTAAAATTTTATTTTACAGTCTAAGGAGTTTAAGAATCATAAATCATCTCCATTTTTCATAATTTCAACTTTAACTTCTTTAATTAAGTTTTAAATTTCATTTTATTTCCAACAGTTAAATTTGTGGCAAATAACTCAAGTCTGCAAATAAATTTTCATACTTAACAGACTTAAGTTCAACAATTTTTCATAATACATCTCAATTTCACATTTGCGGAAAATGTTAATCTTCGGTTCAATATTGAATATCTATAAATGGCTTTATCTTATTGAAAGTATTAAAATATATATATAAAAATATTTCACAAATCAATTTTAACATGAACACTTGAAACAAATGTGAATATTTTATTTGGTTATAAAGAATATTAAATACCCTTCGGCACAATCCAAAGATACAAATCTGAAGTATAATGTAAGATAGTATACAGAAGAATCAAATAAATAAAAAAGATTAAACTTCACTGAACCTTCGAAAATAATGACTGAAAAATAAATTAAAAATTATACGGAATTAGAGATTTTTTACAGCGTTATAAACTTCTATCTTAAGATCATGGCAATGACAGCACTCACATGTGCTATTAAAATAGGTAAATAAAAAAATCTTTAATTCTCGGAGAGTCTCCAAAACAGTTTTAAAACTGACCCTTAGATTTTGGTTTCAAAGTGTATTCTTTAGACTGTGATTGTTTATATCTTCTTACCTGATCCGTAGAACCCTATTTTTTTCCTATTTAATACTTTTCATATAAAATCAATTTTGAAACTAAAGGAATCATTTAAGATCCCATAAAATATTAAATCATAATCTGGGTCAATTTAGCTATGTTCTTCTGTATGCCTGTTCTCACACACTAACATCTTTACTAATGTTCAGAGAACTGTACAGTTTGGCTAATTATTTTTTACTATCCTGAGAAGTTCCTCTTTTCAAAGAAATTAAACGAAAGATAAAGATCGATCGATATTTTTCAAACTGACTAATTTTTTATATTCGCTACCACCATAACTGGTGTGTTACACATGGATTTAACTTTGTCATACCGTCTGTAACATAAGAAAGAATCATTCAAGAACCCAAAAAGTTTAAATATTCCTGTATCACATCAAAAATCTGAGTCGATTTTTCTATGTTCATCCGTCCGTCTGTTTATTGTTGGAACACTCACATTTTTATAAATGGTCGTAGGATCGCTATTTAACAAATTATAGACCGATATCTGAGATAACCGAAAAACTTCAACAAAGATCGTTTTTTAGTTAAAAGCAAACAGTTTTAAATACATTTTTTTATATATCAAAATCGGAACAGTAGAGACAAGTTATAGTCATAAATATAATACATTTGATAAACCCCATGTTCCTCATAAGAAAAAATTTGCATCTATGAATATGTTTGTTAGTATGTGTAGGAATGTATTAGAGTATTAATAAGTAACGCTACGATTCATTGCATTCAAATATATATGACATTCTTACTTGTACAGTTAAAGATATTTGTCCTAATAAATAATTTTCATAAAAAAAACATTAAGATCACATTAAGTATCAAGTCCAAATATATGTCGATTAAGCTATGTTTTTCTGAATGTCTGAAAAGATGAGTAAAATTTAGCCTGATTATTTCTTACTGTTCTGAAAACTTTCCTATCTGATTTGAATGCTATTTGTTTATGATATTTCACTTTATATATATCTGATCAAAATCGGGTCAGTAGAAAAAAATGATACTCAAAATATAACTAATTCTAGAACACATTTAATATTCCCGATGTTTGCCTTAAGAATATTTCAAACAGACAGTTCATCGATTTTATACACAGAAATACAAACATCAATTATTCACCTCTTGTAGTGTGAGAGGAAGGGGAATAGAAATTAAAATAAAATTTAAAAATAGTTTTAGGAATCATAGAACTAGAATATAGTGGGTGGAGTACAAATTTCTCCAATGAGTTATTAAATTGTACTTCTGCAAACACCAATGACAAATTCAAATCCCATAATCTCTGTGCATATTTTACCTGTGAATTCAATAATCTAATATATTTTTAGTCACTAACTATAAAATGACAAAAGACATTATTCATTTGCAAAGGTGTTTTTGAGACGTGAATAATTATTGCAGGTGTACATTTTTAACATATTCAGACTTTTTAGAATAATTATTTTTTCTATTATGAATATCGATGAGATATTGACATTTTTTTGGTACCAAATAAAAATATTCATTCGGCTATATTGAATGTAAAATACCCTACAACACTAAGTGAACATTTTTTTCTTTGAATTTCGAGGTTCACACAATTTTGATGGTTCGTGCCCACATAAATTAAAACAGGACCCATTAAAATATCGAGTGTGATCGAAAAATTATCAATACACGTTTTTCATTAAAACTTTGAAGGAAAATATTATTTGACATTTAATGTTATTAAACAGTACCGGGAGAACTTGTCCGTTGATAGAAAAACTGGTTTTGGTAGAATATGTTTCTAGAGGCTAAAGAGAAAAATGGAAAGCTCACAACACATCAACAACACTGTTAGAAATTTAGATGTTATGAACAGTAAACAGAAAATAAAGTCAAGTTTTCTAAAAAATGCTGGAATAATGCAAAATGGATGTACTGATAACATTTTTGCGATTCTCGGTCAAAATTTTATGTTACTGATAATGGAAAGGTTTACGAAATAAGTTCAAAATTTTATTACTAGTGATTAATACTCAAATTTGGTCCCAACAACTTTCTCAAGGAACTGTTTTACAGGACAGATAAGAACATTTTTGTTAGAATTAATGATAAATTTAATCAAATATAAAACTTAAAATTGTGTGTTTAAAATTTTTTGTTTTCACACCATATATACCCTTTGTTTACGTATATACCATTCACACATATATTCACAAACGCATGATATATAAAAAAGGCTTCTTAAAGAAGGCAAATTTGATTGGTTTTGGAATGCTAATGAAGTACATGTAGCATTTTACCGAAAAATTTCATTCAAAATTGTTCATTAATAATTGAAAATTTTGAGGATATTCTTCTCTTGAATTGAGAGCCTGCATCGGATATTGGTCTGTAACTTTTAATACACTGTTTTAGATAGAAAGTTTTTCAGGACAATAGCAAATACTCAAGCAAAATTTCATTGACCTCTGTCAATTATTGTGGATGTGGCACACGGACAGACACAGACAGTCAAACAGACAGACGATCATATTAAATCGACTCAGATTTTGATTTGATGCAGACATAATTATATTTTATGGTGTTTTAGACGATTCCGTCTTAGTACTACACACGGAGTGACAAAGTTTATGTTACCCCTTAACCACTTGTGGTGGTAGAGTGCATATAAATGAATAAAATTATACATCTTTTTCC
Organism: Cochliomyia hominivorax; assembly: GCA_004302925.2. Classification (NCBI taxonomy): domain Eukaryota; kingdom Metazoa; phylum Arthropoda; class Insecta; order Diptera; family Calliphoridae; genus Cochliomyia; species Cochliomyia hominivorax. The sequence continues at coordinate 53,889,041 of PYHX02000413.1, forward strand.
TTTTGTAGGGTATTTTATAAGTTCAATATTAACAATTTCATTGGAATGTATTAATTTGTTATATTTGCATTTATTTCAATGTATTGGTAATTTTTTTTCTCTGTATCTTTTTAATTTTTGCTATTTTTCATTTTGGTTAAAGATACATAAACACATCATCTTAAACCTCATCACTGCCACAATTTCATCTTCATTATTTTCATTATAATCATCATCATCAACATCATTCTCATCATGGTATACAATCGTCACAATGTTGATACTCTCAATATATCTCATTAAAAAGCTGAATAAAATTAAACAGCAACAACAATAATAATAACAATATTAAAGAATGAATAAAAACAAAAAACGAAAAATAAAGAAAAAAATAGCAGCAACAACAACAAATATCTGAAATAAAGAACTAATGACCAATTGAGTTCTTAACAATTTTCACAATACTCACCTCATTATTCGAAACGTCAGTTTCAACGATATTCGACTAACGAAATAAACGCGCAGAATAAAAATTGTTTATACAATTTTTTGAATTAAAAAAGTTTTTTTTATATATAAAAATAAGAAGAAGAAAAAAATAAAATATATCTATAATATTTTTTGCATATAAAACAACAACGCAGCAACAAATAAAAATTTTTGCTATAAAAATCTATAAAAAAAATAAAATTTATACGAGAATAACGAAAAAGCAAGAACAAAAAAATAACATAAATTAATAATAAAGAAATTCATTTTAAACAAATTTTATGCAAAATTCACTTTAAATTTAAAATATTTTATAAAACGTGTAAAACAAAAGTGAATTTTTAATAAAACGGTCATATAAATCAATTTTTTTAAGAAAAATCAAACAGAATTTTTCTTTTGCGAACCTAAAAATTAAGCGATTAAAGTGTTAAAATTAATTTTAAATTTAATTAAGTTTTTAATTAAATAATTGACTGTTTTAAGTAAAAAAGTGGTAAATTATTTTCAATATTTTTTTAATTTTTTTTTTATCCACAACAAAAACGTTACCACCAACAATTTTCCATTTATTGTTATTTTTAAACGTTGTACAAAGTTTTTTTTGTGATAAACAAATTTAAAAACTAAATAAATTTTTGTTTTGAATTTTGATCCTCAACCCAAAGAAAAAGTTATACAAAAAAATAGACATATTAACCATGGGTGCCCAGTGGAAAGTTATTAATGAAAATTATAAAAATTTAGAGGGTAATTTTGTTTATGCGTGTCTGTGTGTGTGTCCTTTAGCTTTTAAGTGTAACAAGTCCTGCTTATAAAAAATCTAAATTTAACCCAATTTATTGTTTTAAATTTGTTGCTTTTTGTCGTTAATGCTACTAAAACCAAAATTTATGCCAGTTTGATTCATTGCGTCTAGCCACAAAAATGTATATATATCGATACTTTATTTATTGACCTTTTTTTGGAATTTAATTATAAAAGATACAATGTAACACATAATAAATTATGTTCCATAAAATACAGAAATTGATGTGCAAATATTTAAAAGATTTATTGATGAATTTTTAGAAGAATGAAATTTGAAGAATAAGAAAAAATATTTCTAGAATTTTTGAATAAAGTTGGAAAGGTCCTTGTAGTTCCACTCGAAGTAGACTGTAATCAAACGGTTTTTTTTTTTTTTTTTGAAAAATAATACTGTTACTTTTAAACTGCAATAGATATTCTAATGAAATCTGACATGATTAAAGCTGAGTTATTTTGAATTTAATATGGAGGAGTACAAGCAATTATGTTTTCAGGGGCATACTCGATGACCCTCTAAAGTTAGTCACCTCGAGTATGTTGATTATTTGAATATTCGATAAAAATCCATTTTTCAAATTCACATTCCAATTACTGTAAATCTCTACAAAAAGACGTTTTTCACTTGTAAATTATCTTATAGTTTCAGTTATATTCAATTCCAAAAAAATCCATATTCTAAAAAAATATTTATGTATATTAATATTTAAAGGTTATATTAATTATTTTTCCTAAAAGGTGGCAACATTCATTCACTGATAAATCTATTTTTTTTTTTTTGTTCTGAATTTAATACATATTTTTATTCTTTCAAATTTAGACGTATCTTATAATAACATGACATGTTTAAACATGATTCATACGGATGAGATTTTGGGTATTTTCGTCTAAAAAATGGGATTATTTTTAATTCCCTTATTAACAGACAAGTTCATATATATCATGTTGAAATTAAAAATAAAATCGATATTCGTTGAATTTTTGTCAAAGTTTAAATATTAATTTTATTGATTAGCAAAAATTCGAAACTTTAAGTTCTTCAAAAATGTTTAACATGAAATGACATTCCACATACTTTTTCTTTAAAGTGATGAAATTTTGAACCTTTTTCGAAAACCCTTCCATTAACGTTTTTAAAGTGCTTTCTATCACTTTGCTCGAACTAGTGGTCCACCTCCGTATTAAGTCTACCACATTTTTCGACTCCGTTTTTGTTCTCTTCAATTCTTTTTTAACAAAATCTCAGAATCTCTACACTGACCTTAGCTGCGGGCAGTTTGAAGAATTTTTCTCTCTTCGTATAGATACCAGTCAAGACCTTGTTTACCAGAGTGACAAAATGCCTAGTCAGGCCAAAAATAAATGGACAAATTTGACAAATTTGCTTCTCTTACCGCATAATGATTGTCATTCCAAGAAATGTTGACTAATTTTTCAATTTTTCAACATTCCCTTCTGGTCAAAAATTTTATGCTGGAGAAAACATCAAAAAAATACGATTCGTTATACATTTTGTGGCAAGAATACTTTTTAGAAAACTTGACTTCTATTTCCGAGCTCCGTTTTTATCAGCGTTCCCGTCTGGAACTTTTTAAGTCTTTTATGTTTTAACTTTTCGTACCAAATAGTCCGAGTTTTAAGCTAACTGGACTTCTTTATGGGTGCTCTTTTAAAAATACGTTATATTTTTGACTTTAGAAATATCATGTAAACCATTCCTTCTACTAAACCAGGTTTTTTTTCAACGGACAAGTTCTCTCGGAAACAGTTTGACGGCAGACCTTTAAATGCTTGACGCACTTTTTGTACGATCACATTGGGTTTTGTTGAAAATCAGATTAACAATATATTAATTTCTTTGGCATTAAGCATAATAACTGACACGTCTTACAAAAGTAACTTGATCAAAGAAATCTCAGATAATAGTTCAATTAAACGTTATAAAGAAATCGTGTGTAAAGAATTTTTTAGTCCCAGTTTTTATTCAATATTTCATTCATTACAGACAATTTAAAGTCTTAAAAGTTCAAGAAGCAATATCTATTTTTTGGGGTTATTCTGATCTCACCCCTTATAATATATTTCACCAATTATTGTCAATAATTAAATTTATTCTTTAACGCAAAATTTATTATAAAATATTTTTAATTTTGTTCCTCTCACCTTTGTCACTCTATATTATTCACGATTTAAAATTCTTTTTTAACCCCAAAAGTTATAACAATTATTTACCAATAATTTTAATTAATTGAGTGCAAAAATATAATTATTTTACAATGACTTTAACAACAAAAAAAAAAATAAAGAAAACCGTAACTGGGCAAAAACAATACTTTTCTCCAACATTTATTTGGCGAAAAAGTTGTTATGGTGACTGACCCTGATAATATATAAATAACTTATAAATCTTGCAGTTCTGACAAATTATTTGAAATTAAATCATTTTAATAATATATAAAATGGAGGCAGTCTATTATTAATTTTTGTTTTTAATTTAAATAAACATTTTTACATCATATGAAAGTAATTATATATCATTTTGTTTAAAAAAAATAAAAAACCGCGTTGATTAGTGCAAATGTAGGTGTATGAAACAATTAAAATTTTTTTAAGGCAACAATTTAATTAAAATTCTTAAACATTAATTGTTTTAAACAAACATTTCTACACGTTTTGTCATTATAATGTCTATGACAAATATTTTGTATTTTTACAAGAGAAAATTAAAGCAAAATGGAGAAAAAGGACAAATATTAAATGAACTAGTTACACATTACCACTTAAGATAACAGTAGTTTGTCAAGTGGGTTTGGATGGTTTCGTATACGAAACTCTTCATTCACTAATGGAATCTTCTAATCTCTATGAATCTCTATTCTCATGTTTTTATGTTTCGACTGTGCCCTCTGTATACTTCGATATTGGTGTTACTAGTTATCCCCATTATCACATAGTTGGATTCCCTATACTAGAAGTCTGTCAAGTGGGTTTGGATGGTTTCGTATACGAAACTCTTCATTCACTAATGCAATCTTCTAATCTCTATGAATCTCTATGACTGTGTTCTGTATACTGTCGATATTGGTGTTACTAGTTATCCCCAGTTATTCACAGTTGGTTCCCATATGTCCAGATTAGCTTCAATACGGTATTATCCAAAATGATTTTATTGTCGAGGCTTAGTTTGTAATGGACATTTTTTGTGAAATTTCATTAAGGTATCTTTAATGGTTCTGAAGTTACAGCGTTATTTTAATATAAAATCAATTTGTACACACTGTGGAGTGTGACAACAACAGACAGACAGACGGACAGGCAAATGGACAGATGGACGAGCATAGCTGAATTCAATCGGATTTTGATTTGATGCAAGAAAAATGTATTCCTTCATTGCGTTACAAACGGAAAAATAGAGTTAATATACATCCATCACCATTTGAGGTGGTGGAGGATCTTAGATAATTTGTTGTTTATATTACACATGCTCTTGTGGCGATAAAGAGTACAAAGCTATTAGTCCGACAAAATTTCGATAAAGAAGAATAATCCACGAGATTTTGAAAAGACCAAGAAAATAGAAAACACGTTTGATAGAGACAGAATTGCATACGAAATAGCTATTTTACTCCTTTTAGGACTGACTATAAAATATTCACTATGAAGCGGTCATTGCAAAATTATAACCGAAATTTCATGATTTGTGTTTATAAAAAATATGTTCGTGATGATCACGTATATAGTAGAATTATACCATTTGATATGATTTTAGAAACACCAAACTCAATATACCCTCATTCATCGCCTGTTATATTTGAGAGTTTAATAAATAGAATGCTGTATTCGGCTATGTCGAATCTTTATTACCCTTCACCACAATGCGTGTGAAGAAATACTTTATTGTTCGTACATACACACATGTACACTCACAGACATACAAAATAACAGGGAACACTTAACAAGTAATAAATTTCGTAATATTTAAAACTATAATTTTTTTTCTACTAAATCGATTTTGATAATTGTTGGAATATTATGATGAACTTTTATTCTAAATTATTGATTATTTATTGAAAATTCTAAGAAATTTTTGCCACAGATATCGGTCAATGTCTTTATATCTTTTATATAGGAAACTTCTCAGGACTATCAAAAATACTCAGACCAAATTTCATTGAGCTCAATAAATTATTGTGAATGTAAGCATGCAAAAGACAGACAGACGGACACAGCTAAATCGACTAAGATTTTGATTTGATGTAAGAATATATATATACATTAAGGGATCTTAGATGATTCCTTATTAGCGTTACATACAAAATGGCAAAGCTTATATACTCTCTTAATCACTTGTGGTGGTGGAGGGCAAAAAAATCTGTAAAGAATCTTAATTTTATTTTATTAACCATTAAATAGTTGTTGTTGGGTAGATAATTAAAACTTTTATGGTATTTTTTATAGCATTTTATATCATCAATACCTTAGTAGTTAATTAAATTAAATGTAGTTATTTAAAAAATTATTATTAAATTTAATAATGATGTTTTAATATTACATCATTAAAAAAAGTTTAAATAACTTTATTAAATTAGTACAAAACAAATTATTATATTTAATATGTCTATTAAAATTCTATATAAAATTTAAACGTTTTTCCCCTTTTAGCTGTTATAACATGATAATTTAATTTTTTCCTCTTTTTCAAAATATTTGAAAAGTAGTTCATTTATAAAATCGAGCAAAAAAACATAGTTTTGGGCGCCTTCAAAATAATTTTTGTTTGTATTTCAAAAATTTTCTCACTTTCAACAGCAACAACAGTAAAATTTTTAAAATAAAATAAATAACTAAAATAAAATTAGCAAATAATATGCAGGTAAATAGATGTGTATTATATGGGTAGAAAAATATTAATAGAAACCAATAGTTGGATACACTTCACTAATTATAAATGACAGATATTGGCATGAAAAATTATGGACCAAACCTCATAGAATTTAATTTCCTGATTTATGCTCTAAATAACAATTTTCAGATATCAGATATCAGAGCTTCAGTTATTTATAGACCGATTTTATTGAAATTTGACATGTGAATTTAGACGGATACATTTATTTTCACATAAATAAAATATTCTTAAAATTGCGACCTGTAGCGACAGGGACAGCCAGAAATGTGGCTGTGTCAGACATTCAAATAGGAGGGCATATTTAAATGATCTTAGAGAGTAATTTTTACTCTAATGATCGATTGGATATAACACCACTATTTCTGTATGTAACAAAATCAGCACAAACCACACATGGTGGTGTAGGCTATAAAAATAACATGGTGTTATAGAAATTAAAAAATAGCTCTTCAAAGGACCTAAAGGAAAATTACACAATTTATTAAAACTGTAATTCCAAAAGTGTCTAATCTCATTTAACTTATAATAAACATGTACTTAAACATGTATGAAATTATGTTTTTTATTATGTTTTATGTTTTCAAATGTCTCCAGACACTTTCAAATTTAACTCTTTTACAAAATATTTAATATTTACATTTTAAAACCCCATGACTTCTTGTAGACTCTATTGATCAAATAAAATTCAATTTTTGTATTTTCCCAGACATTTTTTGTGGAAATGAGGACTATCAAATCAATGTTAATTATAATCACTTTATTTTTTGTCGCAAGATTCAAATTTTCTAAAATTTTCGGAAATTGATGAATATTTTGATGCAGTTAATTTTTATTATCTCCAAAATAAAGTGTGGACAAAATTTTGTTTATTTTTAATTAACGAGAACAATTTTAATTCAGCTAGAAACAAAAATTTAGCACGCACTTTAAAAATGTAATCTCCGAGGGACCACAACTTTCAACCTTATAACTCCGACAAATGAACTTCTAAAAGGCCCTAACTACCACAATTTTAGGATTCTGTTTAGCTTTGTTGTCTAGGGACGAGATTGCAAACCAACTTATAAAGTACCTGTTCTATTTTTGGTCTCGAATACAAAATGTTAAAGACTGAGAATATTTTAGATTCAGAATTTTCTGTTGGGATCAGCACATGTTAGTACTGCCGATATTTCATTCTTTACGATTTAAAATTTTGCAGGGTCATAAAAATTCTCAAGACAATAAAAACGTCACATTCATTTTTTCAGTTCAGATACGGAGACATAAAGGGCGAATTAAATTCCAGAATTATAAAAATATGTTTTCCCTAATAAATCTTCAGGATTTTTCACTCTCATTCACAGAACTTTTTCTAAGAAAACAATGATGTGTATTTGCTATGTGACTGCCCAGCTCCAGAACTGCAGTCATAAAAATATTTCAACATGACTTCTTATTATTAAGATAACCTCATCGATATGTCGTTAACAAATCATATAACTAAAGGATAATGATTTTAAATCCTTATTGATGAATTTTGAAATGTTTTCAATTTTGCTTTGCCAAATGTAGGGTATATTTTTATTAAATTTTCACAAACCACCTCTCAATAAACCTGTTAATAATAACCCTTGTATATACCAGCACGTAGACATACGTATGTGTATATGTATATGTATATGTATATGTATATGTATATGTATATGTATATGTATATGTATTGGTATATGTATATGTATATTTTCCAAAATATTTAACCCAAAATAAACCGACAACATTGTTGTATAAATAGTGTCTGGCCTTTCATTATTTTATTTTATATTATTTTATATTTTTTATTGTTGCTAATTATAATTGTTCTCTGCCACCAACTAACGCCAACAAATAAATATAGACGGTGGTTAGGAGTTTTATAGTACAATATTTTTCTACAAAACAATTTACATTTTGAGTTCATTTATGTGAATGTGTGTTAGTGTGTTTATACTTTAAATTAAATTTATGAAGGTTTCTCTATTGTTATTGTTGTTTTATTTTTAATTTAATTATAGGTAACATTGTAAAATAAAGTCATTGACTTTAGATTTTATGATGTTTAGTCTATACAAATAGACAACAATGAAAAAATACTTGGATGCAGTAATACAATAACAACAACAAAATAATAAAAACAACAAAATAATAAAAATTTTATTTAAAAATAAACAAAATGCAAAATGTTTGTAATAATAAGTTAAATTTTGTACCTGGAGATGGACAGACAGACAGACAGACATACAAATTAACAGACATACAGACAGGATAGAAAAAGTGCAATGAAAACTTGTTTTAACAAAATAAAAGCAGAGAGTAGAAAATATAATACATATAAAATTTTCTTAATATGTTGTTGTGTATACATATTTTTATATATGTATTGGTATTATAAATTCAATATAAAACAGATATATTAACAAAAATAGTAACAACATACAAATGTTTAACATACATATTTAAATTTTTATAGCATTATACTTTTACATATAAACACCTACACAGGTATATTTTCTAATCCAGCAATGCTTAAGTGAACTATACTTTAAAAAGGTACAAAAAAAGGTTCTAGTTTAGTTCTATCTCAGTTCTAATTTAGTTCTAGTTCAGTTTAAATTCAGTTCTAGTTCAGTTCTAGTTTAGTTCTAGTTCAGTTCTAGTTCAGTTCTAGTTCAGTTCTAGTTCAGTTCTAGTTCAGTTCTAGTTCAGTTCTAGTTCAATTCTAATTCTATTAATGGAAACGAATTTTGCTGGATTTCAATATGAAAAAAATATAAAAAACTAAATCGACACAAATTTTGTTTTAATGTAAAAATAAAAATATTGTGGGGTCTTTGATGACTCCTTCATGTACCAAGTTTGAAACTGCTTAGTAACTTTCACTATCTGTGATGTCGAATGGTATAAAAACCTATATTTTTCAATGTCTATTCTATTTTAACACGCTGTGTTCAATCACAAAGTAATTTTTTGAAAATGAAATTTGATACATATTTCCATATTTAAATAACCCAACTAATTCGGAAGGTGCTAAGAATCTGAACATACATTTCGTTATCCATGATGTATGTTAAATTTAAAAAATCTAATAAAGTAAATTATTAAAAAAAGTACCAAAATTTAAATAAAAAAACTTGATCATCTCTTGCAAAAAATCACCCATTGAAATACGAGTGTGAAAGTGAACAAATATTGCAAAATTTGTTGCACAGCAACAACAATAAAAACATTATTTTATATAGAAAAATTCAATTTAAAAGTGAAAAATATATAGGAATACACATACATACATTCACACACAAAGAAAACAGAGAAACTGAAAATAAAAAAGATTGTTTGGTTGATTTTTCTCTCACCAAATCCGCTCTCTCTCTCTCTTTCTCTCTCTTATGTATATTTATTTCAAAATTTAAAAATATTCAGGCCAACAACAACATACCGAATTCAGTTTATAAAAGTTTGTGCTAAATTTAAAATTAAAAAAGAAAAATAAATAAATTAAATTAAATAAAAAATATATAGGAGAATATGGTTTATATTATAAGCTAAAATGCATATGTATGTATGAATACATATATTTTTTAATAAATATTACTCATACGACACCTAAACAATATACTTGAGGGGAAAAATATAAAATTAATAATAAAAACTATACTCCCACTTACAAACAAATAGAGAGACAAGAAAATGCTAAAAAAGAAATTAATATGTTTTGAATGTAAAAATTCATTCATATGACCTAGAATGGTCAAATATGGATCAATCCCAAAAAATATATATTGGATCATTTCAAATTATTAAGAGGTTTATTAAATGCAAGTGAAAATAATAAGTTGGCTAATTAATGTAAAGTGTTTTTGAATAAAGTCCTTGTATCGGTATTTTCAATCATAAAATTTGATAAATTCTTGGTTATATAACTTTTTCTGACTAGATTTCATTGTAGAAGTACTTATTTTGAAATTTATTTGACAACTAGACAACTAGGCAGACAGACAGAAAAGGCATGTTAAGAAGACAATAGATATCTACACTTTGTCTCAGAATTTTCATCCAATTCCTGAATTTGGCAGAGCGCTAATTCATTCTGTATCAAAATTCTTGGTCTCGCTTCAATGTTTTTTCTTCTGGCTGGTGTTACTTTTAATCAGTAACTGAAATGCGACTTATATGTATATGAAAATACTGCTTCGTGTTTTTTGATTTACATACCATTTTTCTCACTTCTGATTGTCAGTTTTATGTCAAATTTCCATACAGTTGTTCACTGAAATACCAAAGAATGAACAAAGTTAGACGCGTTTAACATGTCATTAAATTAAAAAAGTCACTAGGTGTCAAATATATTGGAACAAAGTGTCATGAATATTAGATAAACCGTTAAATCGGAATCCATGTTAATTTTTTTTTAGTTTTTTGTTTGTCTCAGTGGGCCCTAAGTGATTCCCACTTAGAATGACAAAATCAAAAAAAAATGCTTTTTTTCATCACTTGTGGTAATGGAGGGCAAAAAATGTATGTCGCAATTTTGTAAATTACTTGGTGAAACCTGACAGGTGTCATTAAATTGGCCTAAGAACAATGTCTATTGAAATTGGTGATGTTGAGTCCGTTACTTCACCTAGACCTATACAAATGTTCCTTCCACAATAGGGGGTTTAAATCACAAAAGTCCTTATATATAGAGCGGTTTTCATGAAACTTGAAACAAATAAATCTTATAATATTCTAAAACGATGGCCAAATTATACAAGTTCAGATATTCCTTTGAAAGACTTAAATCTCATATATGTGTTGGTATTATTATGACAAACACGCATAATAACTTTCTGCAAATTATCACGAGAATCGTCACATAATTTCTTGTAGCTTCCATAAAAAATCCAACATAAATGATCCAACGTAAATGATGACCATTAGCACTCTTAAGCAGCGTCAGTTAAGATCAACTATACAATACTCTACTCAAATTCGCAAACATGAAAATATACGAACCGACACTCGTAGAATTTGATTTTTGGCTTATGATATTATAAAATATACATTTAAAAAAATGTTTCTTTATACTCACATATACATATGAGAGGCTTTTGCAATTTGAAGTGATTTTCGAAAGTGGGAGTAATATGAGGACTATAGAAAATTATGAAGCGATCTTAGCAAATTATAATAGAGTGTTTTCTGGTTGTAAAATCTGAAAAATGCGAAATATCACAATACTGAATTTTTTTTAGATTTATGCAATTTAAAGTGATTTTTTTAAGTTTAAAGTGATTTTTTGACCTATTTCATGAACATAGACATATGGATTTGAATTGATAAACGTTTACTTAATCTAATTAAAATATTTTTATTTCTGTGAACCACAATCTGGAAGGACATTTGTATGAAAGCTACCTCAAATATTAAACCAAATATGTCCCACTTGAATAGGCTTAGGCGTTGGTCCAAATTAATATTATGCACCAAATTCCATCAATACTCAAAAATAGCTGCTTGTAGAGTGTTTACAACATTTACCAATGAAAGACAGATGAACGGAAATCGTGAAATTGACTCAAAAAGTGATTCTGAGTGAAACAATATATAATATCCCAACCACCTATAGTGGAATAGGGAACAAAATAAAGTATTTATACGAGGATCGATTTTTTGCTGCTGCAATTTATAACCAATAAGATGATGGTTGGGCTTGACCGACTGTTACTTCTTACTTGTTACTTTTACGTAAATAACTCATTGAAATCTTTAGTAGTTTGTGCGTATACTTAATATATGTAATTTATTAATATTACTCATACGTACATATGAGAAATGACAGTAACTCATAGGTGCGTATTAATTATTTAAACCGCCACCGATAGATCGATTTTTTTAACCTTTTGGATCTACGTCCCTGATCAGATAGAGTTCTGAAATCAGAAACACTACGGCTGTAGACATGTGATATTCCATTGAAATTGTTAAAAGGGTTCAAAAGTTATATAATTATATATAAAATCGAATTACAGTTGAGTCGTTCTTGAACAGATATTGGATTGTCTTAGTATATGTATACATAATAAAATATATTTATATAATTCACACGCATTTTTAATATATGTTTCCGATATAAATATATCAATAGATTTCAACGAATCTTGAGAAATAAACATATTTTTGATAAAATCTCGAAAACTTATTAAGGTAGAAATTAAAAAATTATGATTTTTTTCCGTTCACTTCTCAAAAAAATGAAACTTAAGTTTTACAAACTTTAAATTTAAAAGTATTTTCATTTAAGAAAAAAGGAAGACAATATTATTTTATGGTAAAAAAATAAAATTTATAGTTTAAAGGAATTTTGTTGCCTAAAAGAATTCTTTTCAATATCTACATTTTTTCACCATTAAATTGAAAATAAATAAAATCTTTTATTTTTTATAAGCTTTTTTTATAACAAAACGATAAAAAGAAACACATACAGTTCAATTAACACATCCTTTTGTGAAAGTAAAGGAAAAACAAATACAACCAAATACAGACTACAATGCAGACAATATCATCATCTCCAGTGCACATACATATATACAAAAGGATTAAACTGACGGAAAAAGACAGAAAGAATACTTTATGAACAGTGAAATCCTCAAAAAAGTATTGGAAACCATATGGCCACATGATGGAAAACCAAAAATAATAAAAATAAGAATCAACTACATTGAAAAGCCTGTGCGTGAATATTGGCATAAAATTGTTTAAAATTGACACAAAGAAAATTAATAATAGAACGCGATGAAATGTACAACAGTTTTTGTTCCAAAATATACAAGTAAAATTTTATCAACCATAAAATATTGTTTAAGCAAAAAAAAGGAGTAATTTTGTGAAATCATACAATAACAGTACTAATGAAGGAAACTATAAAAATATTGGAGAAAATCTGGCACAAAATTTTTAATTTATTACGTTTTAGTTTAAACAAAAATGAACAACCAAACAACAAACTCAATTAACTGAAATATAGGAAGCTTCATCATAGCGGATATATTCCCTTTATTTCCGTAGCATTACCAATGACAAACTCATAAATGGAGTCGTTTGTTTTATTCTCTATAAACTTTCATGTGTTAACAGGTTTTAAGAGTCATAAGCTGCTGCACGTTACCAATGACATATATTTCTTTAACCATGTATTTGTGTGGGTGTGTGCTCACATTTTTTTGTGGCCAGTAGATATAGGAATCAAAAATCAATAAATGCCAATAGTGGTAATTTACGGATATCCGTGTTTTAGTTAATATTTTTTTATTTGTTGCTTTTTCTTTTGTTCTCTTTTTTATTGCTCTTATTTCTTTTGTTGTTGCTAAAGTTTTAAACAGCAGAACACGAATGAGAATTTAATTTATGGTTCATTTTGCAATTGTATACTCTTGTCCATTTAGGGGACCATTGAGCAATAAAGGTCTTTAAAAATAATTAAAAAAAAACTTATGTAAAAATGTAGCAAAGTAGTTTATTGTTACCAGTTGGTTATCCCCTCCCACAACCGAACTAATTAGAAGCGTATGCTTTAGAACTATGAAATATTACGCCTTGAAACAAAATGTATATAAAATAGATCAAAATTTATATAAAATAGATCAGGACCTCAAAGTTTTTTATGGTAGTTTGAATACGTTTTACTTTAGAAAACTTTCAAAAACTAAACAAATAAAATTTTAATTGTCGGTCAATGTAACACCCTACGCCACAATGTTGGTTATAGATGGTAGTCACCTAAAATTAATGAACGACCCTCGTACAATTTGCTTTTCTGATTTATTGTTCTGTGTACAGTTTATTTATTTTTTTCTGTGGGTTTTCATGGAAGATAGAATAAATTATGGAACGACCCTCGCGCATCTTTTGAAATAATTTCGTTAAACCTCATAATAATTTTGTATGACCTCATTATCTCATTCCACTTGTAATGTGTTCACAACTTTTACATGGATAGCCAGTCGGAAGGACAGACAGACCAACGGATATTTTCGAATCAACTCAATAAGAGATTCTGGGTCGAACGATATACTTAAAAACGGGTATTACACCATTATTTCTGTATGTTGCAAACATCAGTACAATCGCATACTACTTCAATAGCATATTACTTCAAGCACACTTTACATAGACAGTCAGCTAAACGGACAGACATAAGGATGTTTTTAAATCTACTCAGAAAGTGAGTGGAACGGTATACCAAAAAATGGGTATTACATCGTTTTTTCTGTATGTCACAAACATTAGCACAAAATAAAAAGCATTTTCAAAGAGCTCCCAAACACATCCGGTTGGAAAACCGCTAGATTGGCTCAGTGTTTGTTCAAAACATACAAGTTCCTGACAAGAACGCTGCTGAAATATTTGGAGACCAAAATAGAGCACGGAAGTTAAAATCATATTTCTGAAATATATATTCCAGCTGAATAATGGATGACAAAACGTATGTTCTGGCAGATTTTTCGCAATTTTCTGCTCAAAAGTTCTATATTCCCTATACTCAAGGGAATGTCAAAAAAATTTTAGGACCCAAATGTAGTCAAAATTTCCCAAAAAAATCCTGGTATGACATGCAATATACAATTGCGCCATAAGAATTAATTTAAGATCCCTTTAGGGAAAGAAGTTTAAGGCTTATAAAACTCCTGAGTTTTATTGATTTTAAATTTTTGAACGAATGTTTCAAATCTAAAAATATAAGAAATATATATTTTTTAATAGCAATTGATCCAAGAGCCTTTAAAAATTCATTATATAATGCAGGATGCACTTAAAAATCAAAGTGTACAGCACTGAGTTTTTTTCCAAATATCTTAAAATTAATTTTTGACGTTTTGGACAGATTTTCAGGTAATTTACTACACTGTGCAACAATATAATTTTTTAGTTTATTTAATTTATTACTTGAGATCATAAATTATAAAAAATATATTTTATATTGATTTTGTTTATGAAAAATCCAAGGCTTTAATGTTGTTAAAAATCATTTTCAAGACACATTAATTTTTTCTGACCACCAGCAAACATGTGTTATATAAGAATTTAATAAATTATTAGTTGGCCCATAAAATACAACCAACTGGCCTATATTTTGTTTATGTATATATAAAAAGTTGTTTCTTTTTGCAATTTGAAATTTATTATTAAAATTTATTTACTAAATTATATTTTTATTCGTTTTTCTATTTTTAGGTAAGTTAAATTGATTACTTGAGGCGTTATTCTAAACAATAAAATACATATTGTAAAAACAACTTAAATGTTTACTTAACAGGTAAAAATAATTATGTGTAATAAGTTTTTGAATCACAAGATGATAAATTTGTATTTTGCATTTAAGTTTATTTCAAATTTTTTATATTCCTGTCTGTACTGGTTCCTTGAAGTACTTATATGTGTCAAAACTAAAATTTAACTACAAGTTGCCAATAGTTTTATAACTTTAACTCAAAGTATTACGACCAAAAAATTTTTTGATAAACTTTATAACAAAAATATTTCCACATTTGAAACGTGTTCGTGGAAAAGGCAGATAATGAAAGGAATGAGTTAAATATTTGAATATAATAAGAAGAAGGAATTATTTGAAGCCCCAAAGGTAATATATTCTTAGACAATATTAAAATGAAAATCACTTTAACTTGGGTAATCAAGCTGCCATTAAAGATTGAAGTAACAGGAAGGGCTCCCTTTAAGTTATCCAAAAAAAATTGAAATGGAAGGGAAGTGCAGAAGTAAAGCTAGGAATTAAGAATTAAGAAAAGAGAGTCAGAATTGAAGCAAAAAGGTGAAAAATGAAAGATTGATAGTTACTGTCTGGCGCGTTCAGTCTTTCACATCACATAAACTGTGAATAAGTCTAATAAACAAGCACATCGTCAAATCAATCGAAATTCCATATATATCCCTTATACAGCAGTCGTCAAATCCATCTGAGCCGCCTCTAAAGAAGTGAATCCCTAAACCCTATAAGACCTCATTCAATATGTCGCTCTACGAATTGTAGCAATCTCAGTCTGCAGAATACTTTTCTGGAAGTTTGAAAGATTTACGTATAATAAATTCCCCAATGAAGACACAACCAACCTTGTCTTCATTCAGTGCACATCGTTGAGGGACATGCAACATTTCTCCCAAATAGTTAATGAGTTCTGGGATGACCACAATCATTCCCAAAATACTTGCATGAGCAAACGTCAAATATCTCCAGTATCCCGTTTTTTTCAGCCTAAAAGCATTTTCCAAAAGAGCCCCCAACACAATTTTGAGACCAAAAACAGAGCACGAAAATTGAAATCGTGTGTCTTAAAAAAATATAATTGTCATTAAAAGAGGGAGTTTCTTGGTAACCATTTGGGGATAGCAAAAATATCCTTAGCTCTATCCCACGAATGATAGAGCCATTATTCGAGCTATTCAACGACACCTCAAGTAATTTCCATCAGAAGGTTGCAAAGTAGAATCAAGGTCACTGCACCTAACACAGGCAATCTGAAGTCTGATAGTTTATATCTCCTCGTGAATTGTGTCCTCAGGAGTTTACCTGAATATTGCTTTAATAATATCTGTTCTTCTTTAAACCAATAGAATAAAATGTTATATTAATTTCCTTAATTTTAATTCCTTTAAAGATCGGTTTCTCCCCATTTCTATAGATATTTCATGTTCCATTTCATACGTGTAAAAGTATTTTATATACACGAATTTCTAAGTAAAATATATAAGAAAAAATCAGTTTAGTTTTCTTTAGTTTTGTTTTCTACTCGTATCTTCCGCTTTTCATAATGCTTTTGTTGTTTTTATTTTATTATTAACGGAAATTAATAATGATTGATGTGAAATTCAGTTAACATTGATTACATACACAAACTTTTATCAAATATTTTTAGCAACAGGAATTATTTTGAAAGTTCTTAAACGAAGTTCTTTCATTTTCTTTCTCTTCTTTTTTAAACTTCATAAAATATTACTGTATATATGAATAAATATACGCACATAAACATATACACAAATATTTATTCGCAGTACACCGCATGTAGTCATATCTCCATAATATAAATGTCTGTTCCCAAAACTACTAAAAAATCAATATGAGAGAAAATTTCATTTAGTGTTATTGTTATGTAGAATATTAATTATAAAAAAATTATAACTTTTATTCTGACAAATGGACTAATAATTGATCTTTAATATTTATTGATTTTGATTGAATACAAAATCGAGTAATAATACCTCCACCTTCAAATATACAACATATATCCAGGAGCATTTTGCAATAAACCATATCGGACTATGACCTCAATTTATCTTAAGAAACCTCTATTCCATTTGACGATATCCGTCCGCTCGTTTGTGTATCATTCTGTCTGTTTGTTGCAAACATTGTCTGAATTTAATAAAATTTGCCCACATTGTGTGATTATATTCTAAACAATATAGACCCAATATTGTTTACAACCTCGAAAAAAATAACTGGATTTAAAGGATAAAATCATAATATACAGTTATATGTACTTCATCATCGTTCAAAAAATCATCAAAATTGAGTCAAGAGAAAAGAGTTTTATGAAATTATGAACCAGTTTAACTTTTATTGATTTGCTATATCTCCCATATGTGGCCACTTCTCGGAAAGCAGTTTTGAGGTTGAAAAAAACCTTTCGAATTGGGGCTGTTACATTGAACAATTAAAAGTTGTACATTCTCAGAAATGGTGAAAGCTACTTCTTCTTATGCCATATCCTTTCAGGTGCTACAGTGACTATGTTCTAAAGCGTTTTAAGACATTCATTTGAGTGCCAATATTTATATGTCCTTGCGATTATTGCGCAATTCAAGATTGCCTCTTTGTGCTTATATAGAAGCTATAAGAAGCAATAGAGCGACTTCCTCTCATATCGTGTTAGAATTTCATAAGTTTGTTTTTGCCAAATTTCATTAAAATCGTTTTATATTTAGCATTTTGTAAGCTTAAAACTTCATGCCGGAAGGGCATTTGTATGACAAGTACATTTCATGACAGCCAACCGGATAAACGGATATCGTTAAGAATGTGAATGTGTGTAACGGTGTATTTTAAACTGGGTCTATAAAAATTTTTCCTATATATCACAAACATCAGCACAAACGCTTACGTAATACCCCAACCACTTATAGTGGTGTAGAGTACAATGAGATTGATAAATATGTCCAAATAAGTGAATACATGAACTATCAAAAATATCATAAAAGGATTCCATAAAAACTTTAAGAGCTTCTAAAAATTGTTTCCAACTAAAATCATACATATTAAAGGAACTGAAGATCTCATGTAAACCCCCTAAAAGTTAAAGTTATATAAACGAACGTTTATCACTACAAACATTAAAATATTTTTTGTTAAATATTCAATTTACGACTCCAACTGGAAAAAAATCTGAATACACAAACACATACAAAAATATGAAGGAAATTTCAATGTACATAAATTGAGTTAATATCTTGTTGTTATTGGTAAATGTTTGGTTATTTATTTATCTACGATATATTTGTTTAATACAAACACGTTTTGTTTTGTTACCACTTTGGTCATATGCTGAATGGTATAGACGACGATGATGTGTATGTGTGTAATTTAAGTGCCATAAGTTTACCTAAATATTTTATATTTATGGTTACCATATATACTAACAAATGTATATATATATATACATACATACATACATACATACATGCATACATACATATGTACCATATGTACATATGTTAAGGTATTTGTAAGTTATGGCATAAAAAGTTATTAGCAGTACTTTTGGGTCATAATTTTTAAGGGTTATTTCTTGTTCTTGTTCTTCATTTACAATAACTACAACAAATACTTTACTATATTTTCAATATTCGTACTGTCATTTATATTCTCTCATACATATGTATGTATGTAGGTTTCTGTGTATATTTCATACTCCAGTGCTTTTTATATGTGTATGTGTGTGTTTATCTACATTTATATGTTCATAAACTAAAAGGTGTTAACGTGATTTATTTTATTTGATTAAAAGCTACACAAATATTGGAATTTATGGATTTCCCCCCCCCTTTCTTTGGTATTTTTCTTGGAAGGTGGTAGAAACTAGTGATTATTGAAATTAATATTAATTTTGTTAGTTTTCATTCACTTTTCTTTTTTTCGTGGAGTTTTAGTCGTTATGATGGAATATAAAAGACATTTGCTAGACTAAAATTATTTTATACAAAGTTTATATGACTTTTAAAATCGATCGATTAGGTACTCAGACAAAAAAGTTTCAATATTTTTTTGTTTTTATAAGTTATTAAGGATTCGTATTTATGTATGTAGAAATTTATCTTCCTTTTTAGAAATGTATGGGCAAAAAAAGTGGAAAAACTAACAGAAAGAAAAAACATACGCAGCTTTTGTGTAGTTATAGTTAAAATTATAACGCACAACCCACGAGATATCCAAAATAACGACACTAAAATAACAGTATCAAGAAATTATGGCCATTCCCAAAATACCTGTAGCTTTCAACTCAGAATGGCTCTTGAGTTAAATTCTTAAGATCTAATAAGTTTTAGCCGACATTTCAAAACATTATATACTCCTAGATGTATTAACAAATGAGATGTCCTAAAGAAGTCACAATTCCAAAAAAAGGAACAATGCTTTATTTGGCTATGCCCAATATTAAATACACTCCACCAAACAAGCATTGAAGATATTGCTTTAAAAACCTAATTATTCAGTTTCCAGCTCAAACACCAATTCTAGAAAGAGAACATCTATAAAGACTGCAGTGAACTATTCTTGAATTATCCATAAATGTTTCACCAATATTTTTATTAAAAACATTAAGATAAATATTATAATTTTGATACTTAAGATCCTCTTTAGCCAAATACACTATTCCGGAATGTATCCATAAATATTAGAATAGTTAAAACAAATTTCAATTAATTGTTTCCAATTAAATAGTCTAATAACTTTAACATTATTTTGCGTCTTAAATGGAAGCTGTATTAAAATATTGCCCGATATTCTTCATATTAGTAACATATATTCAATATCAATATTAAAGAATTTTACAAGCTAAAAAACCCTATTTCGGGAAAGGACATTATATGAGACCTATAGCGAATTAGGGACCAGTATTCGCCAATTAGTAGTATAATCAGAACAGTTAGAAAACTAATCAAATATTCAAGATTGTTAGAAAATGTTCATAAAAATAATTTTCATAATTGTAACCTATAAGACACACTGAATTTGGGGTGAATCAAAATTTTGGATATTTCAGCCCTAAAATTTTTTTTGTATCGAACTTTGTGTTATAATTTCTACAGTTATATAGTTTCTTTAAATTATAAAAATTAGAAAAGCTTTTTTTCAAAATATTGGGTTTATTGCAGATACAGATCTATAAATTTTACTTTTTAGGACAACAAAAAACAATATGGCCCAGTTTTATTGAATTTGGGCAATTATTATAAGCGTGAGAATGTTGCCAACATACAAATAGATGTATATAAGTGAATCAACTCATTTTTTGATTTGATGCAATTATTCACTGAATGACAAAGTAAATACCATCTCATTACTACTTGCGTTGGTGTAGGGTATAAAAAATATTTGTTTTGTTATACCATGTGAAACGCTAAGAAGGAATCATTTAAGAACCCACATTGTATATGTTATGTCAGTCTATCTGTTCCTCTCTCTGTTTGTTTATTGTTGACACGCTCACATGTACAAATTGTCTGTTATAAGTCATTATGTTTATGTGGACTTCATTATCAAAATCGGTTCAATAGAAAAAAAGTTATAACCATAAATGTGATTTATTTTTTGACTCATTAAGTATTTCTGTGTTTCATTTAAGAAACGCAAATAATGCATACGATTGCGAATGTATGTTTATGTATATATATACCTACGGAACCTAACGTATTAATTTCACACGAATTTGTTGTGTAGGATATTGAAGATTCGGCATAACCATAGCATTCTTACTTGTTCAAAAACTGGTTTGTACAGATGTTTTTTTAATGGATAAAAAATGGTTTTCACTAAGTACAGATCGCAGTTTTAAAGATTTCTTAATGAAATTTGGCACGTAGTATTATGTTGGCCCAAGGACAATAGTCATGATCAATAACCAGTATCACTTTATTATGCATAAATCTCATAAATAAATGGTTAATGTATTCATATTTAATTGAAATAAGATAAATATACACAGTAATCGATATTCGAAATTTTACGACGGTCGGCCTACAATTTCTCATAGCTTCGAAATAACATATCCATGAAAAAGTTTTTAAACGATTTAACTTTGAACAAATGCTAGTAATATGAAATAATGCATTAAATCCTTTAGTAGAACTCAGAAAAGCAGGATGCTTTTTTACTTGTTTTAAATATATATTTTCTTCGGAATAGAAATTTAAATAAGCTTCTGAATATTGGTCTGATACCCATAATTTTTATATAAAGTTTCCCATTAAAATATTTTCCCAAAACTATTTTCTATGCATATTTTTATTTTTTTAATTACAAAATTTTAATTACAAAATTTTCAATTTTTATTTGCCCATATCTTTTTTATATTTTAATATTAAAATAATAATTATATTTATGCTAAATTTAACCTAAACCTTTTATAACTGTAAATAAATTATAACATGAGATATTAATTATGAAATATTTATATATATTTTTTGTTAATTTACAGACTATAATTTTATAAATATTAAATAAATATTTCTTCAAGAATTAAATGGTATTTTATTAAATATGTGCAAAATATATTTGATCCCAATAACATTAAAATTATATTAATATTCTTTAAACATTCTAAGTTTTTCAAAGAAAACAAAAACAAAATTAGTGAAAAAAGAAAATCAAATGATTTTCTCTACCACATCACGTATTTGCAATATTAATCATTATTTAAGACTCACAAAGAAAATTGTAGATATTGGTGGCAAAAAATCAACAAAAGAAAAAACAAATGAAAATATGACAGTCAGTGGAGCGCGGCTATGCAATACCCTACACCACATTGCAAAAGAGTTTATAAACGACCCTCGTATAACCTGCGATTTTGATTTATGATTTAGTGCGAAGTACCTCAATATGATATTTATATTAATGTGAAATTTATGATTTTTTTCAGAGGGTTATATCAAAACTAGAAGAAATGATGGATCGAGCATTGTATAATCCGATATTGATTTTAGATCTTGACTTGACCAGTTGTTATTAAAATACCAACTTGTATGTAAGATTTATGCCCATCAAAGTGATACCTGGAAGGGGGCTTGTATGGGACATATGAGAAGTAATGGACTGACCCTCGTATAATTTGGCGCATCGATTTAAACACGATAAGAGTTACTTTTGCCAAATTTTGTTTAAATCGTTTTATATTTAAGACTTTTATGGACTTTAAACACCATTCCGCTAGGACAGTTGTATAGGAGTTACCTGAAATATTGGACTGAATATAACTAATATATACAATATGCTTCGTCCTTGGCCAAATTATAAAACATACCAAATTCCATCAAGATATCTCAAAAAGTGTTCATAACGTTTACATGGAAAGCTAGCGGACAACAGACAGACAGACAGACAGACAGACAGACAGAAGGACAACATTAATTAATTCAGATAGTGATTCTGAGTTGAAGTGGGTACAACACCATATTTTCTATATGTTACAAATATCAGCATAAACACATTATAACCTAACTACCAACGATGGTGTAGAGTATACATACATTTATATTAAACATTTTAATAATTTTTATTTCTTGCATACTTTTTTGCCATTTTCACTTTATTCCCATTTCGTTTTATTACAATTTGGAGTGAAATAAAATTCTAATGAGTTATAAATGATACAAATAAAAATATATTAAAAAAATCATTAAAGTATTAATATTTTCCGAAAAGGAGAGATACGAGAAGAATAATAGAAATAAAGAAAAATAAATAAAATTATTTTAATATTTAGACACTTGAACATTGTGTTATAGAAGTATTTGAATTAGTAAGAATGATATTTCTGACGATGTGTGAGGAATAAAAATTATAAGGGAAATTTTATTGAAATTAGTGCAAACAATCGAGGTAACATTTGTAAAATAATATTGAAATTATGATAATTTATAGCAACAAGTTGATTTAGTAAAAAAATCCAACAACTGTTTTAGATTTTAAGCAAAAGGGGTCTAAAGTCCTGACTATCAATGTTTTTCCTTTAGATTGTTTTCAACAGAATAGAGGATATACTGTTTTCTAAAGTTTAGAAAATAAAATATGTCTAAGGCTCAACCAAAGACTATTTTAAACGTCAACCCTTTAGAAATTTATTTATAGTCCAGCTTGTTGAGATTTATTGTAGTAACAGCTTAGTAAAGACTATAAAAGGGTAACTATAGTCAAGCATATTGAAGTTTATCATAGTCTTGCTTATAGAGTATATCTATAAAGTTACATTCACAGAAGACAAAAATAGGTAGAATTACAGTGAAGGTCATCAGAAAATTTCTGTAAAGTAGAAAGTGTATACTGTCCTCAGTTAGGTTTCCCACTACAAAACTACTCTTAAGAGAGATAAGGGAAGGTTATTAAAGATCTAGTCGAAAAAGCATATATTAAAGAACTAGTCGAAAAAGCATATATAGTTAAGAAAATGATAACCTCAAAAATAGAACAAGTCTAGTACAGATTCGATTTCTAATTCCAAGTTGCTCCGATCTGGCTCTGACATAGGATGTCGTAAGATTTTATATCATGCCTTTATTGGTCTCGATAACTTTCCTTACGTCAGGTCTCCAGTGTTGGCAGGAGCAGAGACCATGCCAAAATAGTCATATGTGCGTGCTCAGAAAAGTTCTATTACATGACAAGCGGTTACCGTCCTCTAATGGTATCCTACCTCAAAGGTGCCTCCAGAGAAAAGAATGCAAATTGATGATAACATGGTCTACCTTAGTAGTAAAAACAAGTCTCAATTTAAGATTTCTGGAGATTATGGATTTAGGTGGATATTTTAATGGCTGAAAATTTGTAATTCGGAACGTTTCTAAATAGAAGTAACATTCTTCTGAAATTGCTTCCATGTTAATGACATCCCAATAAAACTTGCCAGGTCGAAAATACATTCGATTCGCTAATCCCAATTTGCTTTTATCTGGCTCTGGCATAAGATCTCATAAGGGGCCTATGTCAATCCTAACATGACCTGCCTGTTTGCAAAGATAACAATGAAATCTAAAAGCAACTTTCAATTATTTTATATTGTGATTAGGAGTTGGGATCAACTAAAATGGGAAACATAAACAAGAACGATCAGATCAATAATGAAATTCCCAAAAATAATGTCCCTCCAAAAGAAGTAACATGCGTTGGAGCTGCAAAGTGATATAACTATTTCGCAGATGAAAAGGGAAACTGCAAAGGAGAAACATCCTTGATAGATTTTTTAAAATAAAAAGCAACGCACTTCACAGAATTAAGAGGCAAGTCCATTGGATAAAAGTGATGCATAATGGACCTTTGATTAGATATGACTAGATAGATGGAGTCAATTAGATAAAATCAGATTAAATAAGATTAATAGGAAGATAACAAAGAAGAGAACGAAAGATGTTTTAATCTTAGAAAATATAAGCGGGGATATAAAAATGAATAAAAGTGGCCAAGTTGATTTTAAACACAAAAGTCGTATGGAAAACGCATATAATGGGAAGAGAAACAAATGCTTAAATTGTCACTAAAATACAAGAGAATTCATTGAATGACTTCGAATTCGATATAACGTCCAAAAAAAAAGACACAGTCTAAAGTTAATGAGACCATCATAGTATGCAAAGATCATTAAGGAAATAATAACTGTACAAGAAATCTTAGAGGAAAATGCTGTAAGAATTTTTAGAAATTCAAACTACAAGGATTTACTTACAGCTCAAAAATTTGGAGTAAATTAAAAACGACTCCACAAGTCATGTCTACAAATATAAAATATTTGTATAGTCCTTCCTATGGATATTTTTATAGCTTAACTATTAGACGCATTAAAAATATCTGTTATCTAATTTAACACCCATTCCTAATGCATAGTAATGTCCAGCTTTTGCAAAATTAATTGTTTGCACAATTTCTTTCGACACGTGTAATCATTCCATATCTTACATGAGAGCATTTCAAACATCTTGTAGCCATTATTGTGCTTTTCATGCATTAGCTCCTATTTTCTACCATAAATAATTCTTTATTAAAAATTATGTCATAAATAAATATTTTTATGTTCAAAAGATATTTTCATTTTCCTGCCTTTTTTCTTCATTTAAAGCCAAACAATACGTGTGTGTTGGCAACAAAAGTTAATAAGGATATAAAGAATCCTTTAATAAGGCTAAAAATCAAAAATTCTCTAACAATTTCTAAATAAAAATTAAATAAATTTACAACACACATATGTGTGTATTAGTGAAGCAGATTTATAAAAGAATTCAGTCATTAAATGAATTTTGGTCAGGAAATAATTAAATAATAATCACACATTTTGGAAAATTCTTTGTGAAATAGAATGAATTAATTCCTTCGAATTCTGCCCCAAACTATACGAAAAATGTATGTAATTTAATACCAACAGTTTTAACTGAAATAAGTAAAATTTAAAATTCTTTTTAAATTAACTTACACTGGCATTACTTCCAGAGATCTGAGTCCGTTTTGGTTCTTAATACAGATATGGTTCCATCCACTGTCTTTGATTGAAACCAACTGTATAGCAGTATCCCCACAAAACATTTTGTCGTTTTGGTCCATTAAAAAATTAAGACTTTTAAATTTTTACTTATAAAATAGTGTTGCATATTTTTAAGCACTGTAGGATTCTTTTCACATATGTATATATAAATATATGCTTATGTGTATGTGTTTGTAATTTTTAGTTATAAAGGGTATTAATTTTAATGGTTTTTCCTTATACTTTTTCATATAATTAGAGAAAATGCAACATAAATCTTATTTTAATTGGACACATTCATGTTTAACTTATACTAAATGATTATTTAGAAAACCAAACAATAACATAACCTTAAACATATTAACAAATACATATATAACTTAAACTTCAATATACACGTATTTGTGTGGATTTATTTAAATACACAATAAAATAAAAATGTTTTTATTACACAAACATGCAAGAGTATTTCTTTTTATTGATATGTGTAAATAATTACACGCACACATACTTACCACAAATAAGTTAGAATATAAATGTTTTTGTATAAAAATAAATAAATAAATCAATTAAAGTTCAATTATATAATTTTATTGTAAAGTTTTCAATGATTGACATATTTGCATAATTAGAATTATTGAAGACAAAAACAACAACTTAACTAATTGCAAAAACCCAGCAAACAATGCAAAAGATACTTTAAAATATGGTATCTTTATATCTTTAAAAATATATATTTAAAGATTTATGGAGAATTAAAAGAACTTTATTTAGGCAAAAATTAACTTTGATCCAATCATAAATCAAATTTGGGCGTTTTTTTTTCTCAATTTCATTAAAATGACTTTAAAAATTAAAAAAATCTGTAGTTCTGCCAATTATCTGGACTATAGTATTCAAAATCCGAAACCAGAGACCAGAAACGGGTTAACCATTTTTTGCATTTCAGAAAACCAACCGGTTTCGATTAATTTCTATTGTCAAATTATACGACATGTCGGTTTTTAAGTCAGTTATCCGGTTTTAAATTCCGCCATAAACGAGAATATATAAAATTTTTCATTCTGTGTGTAACACAAGCAAAGTAATGTATGGATTCTAAACAAGAAAAATAATTGATGAAAAAAATTAACCCCGATATCCAGACACATTATATTTAATATAATGCCAATAACTACAAAAAACTTTTTGCCCCACCTATTTAGCACATTAAAGAGTGCAAGTATAATTTACATACACATTTTAATTTTGATGGAATCATTATTTAATCTTCAGATCATTTCCAATATGGTTGGTCAAAATTTCTTATAAATATATTTTCCTATAAAAAAAACCGTTTTCGAATAAAGTTTTTTGAAAAGTCCATTTTTCGAATAACTCGAAAGCTGGTTTTCTGAATATGTCGGTTTTTTAAATACACTAATCTGGGCCCAATAATACAAATGAGGATTTTCATTCAAATGCATTTCATAATTCTAAGGTTAAGAAAGTAATTTAAAAATTTTTATAGGCATCACTGTCTATTTCTTACTTCCGTCTATCTGTCTGTAGGGTAAATTATAGTTAATTTCTAATTAATAAATAATAAACTTTTATTTATTAATTAATACTCCCGAATACTAAAGAAACTCTACCAAATCAATGTATTTTCCCGATTATAACACATTGAACTTCAACTTACTTATATTTAAACAGGAAATAATGTCCTGTAAAATTGAAATAAAAAATTTTAAAGGATTTTGAGGATGCCTCTTTTGGGTACATTAGGTTTTTATAAAGTGTTTCCGTCTGATTTGGTTTGCTGTTATTTTTGTATATTTCCATTTAGGAATACGCTTATCTTGATCTTGGGGTATTAAACGACACGTGTACCTTAGTCCGTCTTGAAACTTCCACTTAAGCGCAATTGTCAATTCATTTTTATTTCATGTCTTTTAATTGAGTTCCACATTCATTATCCTGTATATGATTCTGAAGTAGAGCTCTATTATTACCACCAGTAAATACTGCTATGGCAGGTTTAGTTGGAAAAGATATTTACGAGCTACAGCTTTATTGATTCTGTTGTTTAGGTCTGTTTCAGTATCGTCATTTATTATAATTATATTACACTCAATTCCATTTCCAAAATTTAAATGTCATCCCATATTGCAAATAATTGCAAATTATATCAAGAAATGCGATGGTGTTCAGTTCTGATGCGATGTTTTACTTCATCATTTAATTCAAATTTTTGAGTGACATTTCCCTTGTTAAGAATTGAAAGTTCTGAATCGTTTTGTATATAATTCAGATGATATGTATTATGTTTTGGCATAACTTTTTCCTTTATTGCTCTAATGATATCGAAGGATGTTAGCAATTAAAAATATAGTTAAACTGTTATGCATGTAGTGCTGCCATAAAACCGCTTAATAAAAATACTGGAAATCAAATAAATTTTGTTCAGTTAAACAGATATATAAAATTTTATATGCACACTGTGTATATGGATTGACACATATTACTTTACTGTTTAAAATGATAGGTTCACAGCTGATCGTATCTCTTATATACCCATTTCCGAAAATCAATTTAAAGTTCTTGAATCTCAAAAAATATAAGTATTGTGATGACATTCCGTAAGTCTAAGACATTTGCAACCAGAATATACCACACCATATTTTGTGAGGATCAGCTTCATTATATTCTATAGCCCTCATATTACCCCCTTTTTCCAAAACTATCTTAAATGGTATATTTATTTCATAGATGTGAGTGTCTAGGAAATGTTTTAATTATATTATATGGGAACTATATTTTTTATACTTTATATTGTGGACTCTTCTGCACTTTAACCCCTATTCCAGGTAGAATTTTGTATGTGGCCCATATGAAACAATGGAACGTCTTTAGACTTAAATAACACTACGTGCTAAATTTCATCAAGATTCCAGTACCAGTTATGGTGGTGTAGGACATAAATACAGCATTGATCTTTGAAGTTTCCTAATTCCAGAATGCTGGATATAGTATTTTAAGGAT
This sequence comes from Cochliomyia hominivorax, assembly GCA_004302925.2. Classification (NCBI taxonomy): domain Eukaryota; kingdom Metazoa; phylum Arthropoda; class Insecta; order Diptera; family Calliphoridae; genus Cochliomyia; species Cochliomyia hominivorax. The sequence goes on from PYHX02000413.1 coordinate 53,918,042, forward strand.
GTAATGTAACCTAAAAACCTCAAATTAAATTTATATTAATATTTCCTGCTTTAAAACAAACGCAAAAACAATCTTGGCTAAATAAATATTTCTTTTAATTTTAAGTTCACTTTATTTCTAATAAATCACAATAAAATGTTTGTCTATTTATTTATTTACTTTTTCTTTATGTTTTATTTTTCTTCCACCAACTATTTATTTATGTGATTATTAATTAAAATTGTATTTCCTGATTTTTCTATATTTTTCCTTTCCTTCGATTTCTATTATTGCAGGTTATAAACGTGTAGCCTGGCCACCAGCATCTGAGGAAAGAATTGTACGTGAATTTACACCACAACCTCAGACTCAATTTCCACCACCATCAGCTTATACTCAGCAACAACAACATCAACCAACTGCTGCTGCTGCTGTGCCACCAACTCAGGTAAGTTTCAGTTTAATATCGAAAAAGATGAAAAATACGAAGAGCATTAAAAAAAATTCCTTATTGTAAAACCGGAAAGGAAAAACGTTGTTGTTTCGTTTTTTATTTCCTTTTTAATGTTGTAATTTAATATTACAATTTGTAGATATTATAAATTACAACAAAAAAGCTAAAAGAAAATATATATATTTTTCCTTTTATTTTTTATTTTGTTATATTTTTGTGTAAAAAATATAGTTTTTATGTTTAACTTTAATATTTAAAATACTTATATGTATGTATAAATGTTTGTTACTGTGTTTGAATACGTTAAATTTAATATTTTGGTTTATTTGTACAAAAATATATGTGTATATGAGAGTATGTAAATATGAATACAAAATGTATATATGTATGTATTATATTACATAGTAGCAAACATTATATATGTATATAATTTTTTACATATATTATAACTATTTGTATATATAGCAGCACTATTTTCTTTAAATAAAATAAATAAATAAAAAAATAAAATACTACCACATAAACATAACGTTTCTTAACATATTAAATTTCCATTGTAAATATTGTCAGAAATATTCATAAACATATATTGGGGTGAATAAAAAGATTTTAATGAAAATTATTAAAAATTATATGAGTCCTGACTTGATGAAGAAATATTGATATACGCTGATGTCAATGCATGATCCCAAATTTTTCAAATTTTTAATCATAAAGTTTTTTATATAAAATATAAATTTTAACTTGAGTTAACATCACTAACTTTGTAAAAGAACAGCTTAAAGATCAGCTAAATCGATCAAAAAGATTAGTACCAAAAATACAGGGTCTAAGGAAAATTAAAAGTACAAAAATATCTTCCTTTCATTAACAGCCTTTTACCCTATAATGACACATCTACATATAGTTGATTAGGGTCCCTGATTCCTATTTCGTGGCTGCCTAAAAAAATTTAATTTCGACTTTTTTCAAATAAAAACAGCCTCCCCCAAATTAAAACCTTTAAGCATCCAAAGATATTGAATAAATATTATGGATTTAGAGAACATATTTGCTAAGAATTATCAGTACATATCGAAATATTTACATTCGTTCCAATTTTCAGATTTTATAAATATCATTTCATACTATTTTTGCATTATATTCTTCGAGACGTCGCCGCTATAGCATTTTCATATGGAAACCAAGTTTCCGATTGCATTCAAATCTTATAATTATACCTGAGATCTTCGTTTAAAATTTACATCGATTTGATTGCTTGAATGAAACAATTTTCCATACTTCTTAATCATAATTTCAGCGCCTTTGAATTTTTATTGAATTTCATCGTAGAACAACTCATCGGACGAAGAATCCACTTTCTTAAAATTGAATTAAAATACTGTCAGTGCATTACTAACCGCATCGCATCAACAGTAAGCAGCTCAAAATAACCTTGAATGACGTCATTTTCTGAAACGATTTAAAGATGTTCGTCTGCCTCTCTGTCTTTTATGTAATTTTGTTAATACTTTACAAGTCAAAATTTCGGAAATTAAATTTTCAGCATATCAAGTCTCTTTTTGTCACTATTTTTATAACATTTGTTCCACAACAAGAGAAAAATTCTTCTCCCCACTGTAGTGGGCTTAAGAGTATTTGATTTTTCCGAAAGTTTTCACAATAGATTATTCTGGTGAATTACTCATAGTTCAAGTGCTATTAGACTTAAATTCCTGGTCATACTTCGTCATCACCAACATACTAAGCCTGGGTTTTTATCCTTTGAGGCAATTAGAGTGACCTTCCATATGTAGTGATATAAATGTTCACATTCACAAAGGCTAACAAAGTAGTTTGTCGCTCCCAGTGTTTCTGTTGAAATTTTTCGAAAAGTCGCCCATTTAGAAAATAAAGTCGTACCTTAATATCGCAATAGTTTTCAAAAAATTTCATAAAGTTGTATGCCGAAAATGCAAATTATAAAAAGGAGACAAGAAAGGGAAAATTTGAAAAAGTACACAAAAAGTCACAGGCAGTTTCAAAGATCGCAATTTGCGACTAAAGTTGCACAAACGCTAACACTGGTTGCACCACCATAATATATTGTTATAAACAATCCTATTATAGTTGTGCTACCACAAAATATGGCTGTCTCACAACCATATTATAGTTGTTTCAAATGCTGTTTTAATATTTATTGCTATTTATTATTAGTCATTTATGACTAATAAATTACAATGGAGTCCTGTATTAAACATGCAAAACTGAAATTACAAACACTGAGTTTTATTAACAACAAAAATTTTCCCAACATGTTGGTGGTAAAAACAAATGTTTGCCACGAAATTAGTAGTGTTGTGACAAATATAGACTTTTACTCTGTGTAAAGCATGATTCTCCCTTTTATGTGCTAATTGTTAGAAAACCAGAGCGTTCAAAAAGAAGATATAAATCATCATATGGCTCTTGTGAGGGAAGAGATTTTTCTCAAGTAATTCCCTTGACAAAAATACTGTCGGAGACCAATAATATTTTGCAGATGATCAGTGTTTGGCATAATACAAAAGATCTCAATTTATCTAGATTATTAAAAATTCGAAAGAGACTCGTATAATTTTTATAATTTTTTTTTTAAGTGCCACCCTAATATATGTTACTTTATTTTTAATAATTTTATTGCTATTAAAACCAAATATACAATACAAATAATACAGTCTGTTTTTATTTTTCCTTTGGCATTTGCTTAACCTTTTTTGATTTTTTATTACAATTGAAAATATTTTCCTTTTTTTACAAATTTAATTTAACCAACAAATACAACAAATACATACAAAAATATATTCTTAATATTCAATAGATTACTTGTAAATAGTTACATTTATGTTTGTATGTATATTTTAAAAAAATATTAATATTTGCTATTTTATATATATTTTTATAATACAACTACAATTTTATTGTTTATTTGAATTAAATATACAACAAAAGTTTTATTTGAAAAAAATCCATACTGGATTAATGGTATAAGACCATAATATTTATCCTATTTTCGTACCCTACACCATCCACCATTAGGTAGTGGAAGTATTATGCGATGTTTGTAACGAGCAGAAAAAATAGTTCTACCACCATTTGTAAGTATAACACTTGACTCAGAATATTGAGTAGATTTAATCATGTCCATCCGTTCGTCCGGCTGGCTGTCCATCTAAAGATGACACGCAAAGTACAGTTCACAGTTTTGCACATATTTTACCGAAATTTAGTACGTACAATTATTATGGCCTTATTATTATTGGAATTGGTTATATAAAAGTGTCCCCCAAGAGGGGTTTGGTTCAAAATATAAAACGATTTTGTCCAAATTTTGCGAAAATAAGTCATATTATATTATAAAATGATGTGCAAAAATACAAGGATCGGTCCATTATTTCTTTCAAAACTCATGAATCGCAAATATATGTGGGAATTGTAAAAATATTTAGTGAAATTAAAGAAAACTATAAGCCAAAATCGCTGTGTGTAATTATACGATGGTCGGTCTATAATTTTTTCTAACTTCAATATAATTCTCCAGAAAAAATTCTTTTAAGTTTCAGTTTCGTAGCAGTTACATACAACCAACAATGTGGTGTAGGGTATTACATAGTCGGGAATTAACCGACTACTACATTTTTTACTTATTTCTATTATTCATAATTTTTTTTCATATGTTTTGTAAATATATGGTTATAGGAATATGAATATGTATGTATATGTGTAATTCTTTTTCATTATTACTTATTTTCTTTAATGAAATAATTATGTATGTATGAGTGTAAATATAAACAGTAAGAAAAAGTATGTGTTTGTGTTTTATGTTCTTATACAGTGAGTGCAAAAAACGTAAAACTTATTTTTAGTTTTTATTATAAAAATAGTGAATTTTTATTAAACATATTTTATTATCAAAAAAAAAATGTTATTTTTTTGACATAATTTTATCACTTACTGTACATAAAAATACCATGAATTTTAAATAATATAAATCTAAAAAAAATATTTTAAATCCAAAAAAGTACTATAACCGATTAGCATCTATGATGATTTTATTTCACGTATTTTGTTATAATTTTTGCCATCTGTCTTGCAATTTTTTAATTTATTTGTAGTCAATATTTATGATGACAAAGTTTCATAATTTATTGATAAACAGCGGTATATTTTTATTAATATTAATAAATTAAAGGTATGAATAAATTATTTTATTTACTGAAAAATCAATAATAATATAAAAACCAGATTCTAACAATTTGGGTCATCATTTTTATAATAAGAAAGTAAAAATATCAAAATTTTTAAAAATACAATCTCTCGATAAAAAAAATGTTTAATATTATTAACGTGAGTTAACATAATAGTTGTTAAGCACGCAAAAGGACCTTTTTATAATTTTTTAAATTTTATTTAATTATACATACTTATTAGATTAAAAAAGAAAAGAGAACAGCTGCCAGTTTTTTTTTTTTTTTTTTTTGAGAAAGACGAGTTTTGTAAATATGAAAGTACCGAATTTTTGGGATTGAAAAAAACGTGTAATATGTCTTTGTGTGAAGCACATTCTGAATTATTTTACACTGAATATATAGAATTTGTTGGTACAACCTGCTGAACGGAATTGATTTGGCAAAAGCCTTTTTTCCGATTAATTTTTTACTTAACCAAAATTTTAATTTTTCTTATACAAAGAACATCTAGTCGTATGAGTTATATATGTGTATATATAATTTATATGTTTTATTAGGTATACACCCCATGCTGACATATGTAGATTATCTCTATAGTGACAGAGATATTAAAGTCGAAATAAAATGTTAAAATTATGTTTGTCTTGTCTTTGACATTCCGTGTGTAACGCTAAAATGGAAACTTCTACTACCCCAAAAAGTATATATGTATGCTATTGCTTGAAATCATATTCTGTGTCGTTCTCGAGCCTAGAATATTTATCCGAATTAAATGAAATTTAGCCACGTTCTTTGTTGTTGTTTTTAGCAGTTTTCTGTTTAAAACCAGCTTCATCAGTTTACTAAGAATAAAATTATAGACCGATATTTCAGACAACTTTAATAGTTCCGAAAAAGAACTTTTCTAATTTATTTCACCGGATAAGTATTTGAACATAACATAAGGTTCTATATACTTCATCATCGCACAAGATAACATGAAAATTGGATTAATGGAAAGAAGGATATATGTGATTTACACCCATTTTAAAAATAATTTTCTAAAATATTGCCTCCTCCCACAATATGGTTTAAAGCTTAAATATGAAACAATTTTATTGAAATTTGGCGCAATTATTTTCCTTCCTTTATAAATGTAACTGATTTGGACCATATTAAAATATAGATACAATACAAAGCCCCATCCTGAAATATGATTATGTATGAAACTATTTTATTGAGAAAAAAAAAACTTTACGATTTAATTTCTAATTAATGAATCTGTTGAATATCAGATCATGGTTTGCTAAAGCTTCATTAAAGGCCCCTTTAATGGAATTAGCTGCATATAATTTTGCACAAGATTTTTTTACTACAGTTAATATATGATATTCGGTTATAACTCTCCCGGAATATGTTTTAGGGCTAGAAAGGTTCTTAATTATGAACCGCTTTCATTAAAAACATGGACCAATATCATATTTCAGTTTAGTTTTTATACAAATAAAATGTTTACATAATATAAATGGTGGAGGGCATTTAAAATTCGGCACAGCCGAAAATTTGTTCTCAAATTTTAACATTCCCTATGAGAATGTATTACAACGAGTTCGAGGGAGCTGCCTTAAAAGAGAGTTATCCAATTCTTATATGATTTTCTCTACTTCACTGTTGTTGTTGACATACTCGAATTTTTTATAAAAAAATTGAAAAATAACATTTTATTTATTTGTTTTAATATAAATATAAAACAAATATTTTTAAAATTTAATAGTTATTTTTACTACTAAACAAAAAAATAATTTATTTTACAAAAAATAGTCGTCAAGTTTAATGTTATTTTTTAAAGAGAAACAATTGCATTTTTTTATTAGAATTCAAATAACAATTCAAAAGAATTTTTAAAATAATTTCAAGTCATTATGTTTATTTAGTTACATAATACAATAATTCAGTGTACAAAGGGCCAAATAGTAATACGAAATAAGAAAATCTAATCTAATTTTCAAAATATATTCAAATATATATTTGTAGCAGAAATTTTTAAATGAAAATTTCAATTATAATTTGCAAAAGACATTTTATGTTATTTTTGCCCTTTACCACCCCATTGTGCCCATTATATGATTAATGTAAATTATGTATGTTTTTCATGTTTGTTTAACATGAAATATTACAAAAAAATGTAGCTTTAACAAACAAACATATATTCATATATAGTTCATATATAGTTTATACTTAAATAATTCAATTTAAATACAATTAATTATTCAACCAAGTTAAAAATTTTAATTAATTTACATTAATTATTGAAATTGCCACCATATTAAATGAATATAATATAAACATACGCACACATACATTTACATAGATTTGAAATTAAAAATGTTAGTTTTTTTTAATTTAATATTATATTGTTCAGTTAAAATAATTTAATTAATATTTTAAACAGATGAACTTAAAACGATTGTTTTTAAACATTTCAAACAAAGAAAATCGTTAACAAAAGCTGTTACATATCGAATAGAAAACGCACAATACATCTGGTGAAGATCTATAATATATATAATATATAATGAACAAGTAGAAACAAAAACAATAATCAATCACAATACTTAATTGTTTTCAAGATTTATGCACCTTAAAGTATTTTTCAAACCGATTTTTAAATTTGGACTGATCAAAAATTCAATTGAGCCAAATTTAATAAAATTATTTTAAACTCATTAAACACATTTGTATGAGAGCTTTCCGAAAAATTTGTCGTGTTTACAACATTTACTTGGACAACAACCAATCGGACACACAAACGGACGAAAATTATTAAATTGACTTAGAAACTGATTCTCTGTCGATAGGTGGGTGTAACACAATTTTTTCCTGCATGTCGCACACATGAGAACTAACGCATTATACCCCAACCACCTATGAAGTTTCCGACATAATAAAGTAATTTTTGTATCTTATACCACCCTAAGCAGTGTCATCGTTCAGATTTTTCGAAAAGTAATTTTAATGAACTTTTTTAATGAAAATCCAAATTATAAAAAAAGGGAACAAAAACGGGGAAATTTAAAAAAGTAAACAAAAATTCAAAGACAATTGAAAAAGTCGCACCAACGGTAACGCTGACCCTAAGTGGTTGGGGTATCATGCATTTGTGTGGTTTAAGCAGAAAATATATTGCTATCACCGCAAAATCCACTCAGTTCGTCCAGCTGGCTGGCTGTTCTTGCATCAAATCTAAATCTGAGTCGATTAAGCTATGTCCGTCTGTCCGTGTGTCTGTATGTCCGTCTATCTATCTTTCTGTCTGTCTGTCTGTCCGTCTGTATGTCTGTTTAAAACATTCTCTATAAAAAAGGGTATAAAATGTTTGATATGATTTTACCAAAAATATACACAAAATATAAAAGTATGAATGTTGTAATATGAATTATGAGTATTTTCAATCAGAAGTCAAATATATATGAATTTACTTTTGAACTGCCAAGTTTTTAAGTTTTATACCCTACACCACCGTATGTGTTTGGGTATTATGTGTTTGTGCAGAAGTTTGTCACGTGCACAAAAAATGGTGTTAGACTCATCTTTTAGTATACCGTTCGACTCAGAATCACTTTCTGATTCGATTCCGTCTATACGACAGGTCCATGTAAATGTTGTGAATAGTCTTTTTGAGATATCTCTGATGATATCTGGTACATGTTATAATATTGGCTTTGTCCTTAGCCCATTTCGATCCCATACAAATGTTTCCTCGCGGAATGAGGTTTTAAACTCATAAAGATCCTTAATATAAAGCGATTTAAACTTAATTTGCCAGAATTAAGTCTTATGAATTCTGAAATAATATACCAAAATATGCGAAGATCGGTCCATTATTTCTCATAGGTCCCATATAAACCTAAAAGGGCTAAAAAAACTCATAAATAGATATTAGTGCCACAATTAAGTTCTGCATACTTAAGAATAAATCATACGAGGATAATTTTTCTTAACTACCATTTTTAGGCAACAATGTAATGTAGGGTATAAGACAGTCGGATTTAACCAATTTTACAATCTTAATTGTTTTCATATTGATTTTAAATATATTTTACACAAAATCTTTATGTTATTAAATTTTTACTAATCTATAGCTGTAACAGGATATTGTAAGGCTCAGCTATTCATTCAAGTTAATTATCTCTTATCCTGTTCAACGAAAATCCCAAATATTTAGATTAATTATTTTCATTACAAAATTATTAAATCTCAAACAAAAAAGAAATTTTTATAAAAGAATTTATCCACAAAAAAAAAACTTTCATTAACTCAATTATCAAACTGATTAAGTGGAGAAGAACTAAATTATACTTTTTTGATTTTCACTTAAATTTTTTATAAAATTTGTATAAAAAAAAGCAAAACAAAATATACGTTGAAAACTTTTAGTCATAAATTATATTTTCACTTTATTGTTGGGCACTTAATAATAATTAAGCAGGCATGCATGTAAAGGAAGTCGGTCTATATTACTATACAAACCGAAAGTCTATCCATAAAACCAAACAACAAAAAATTAAACAAAACGCAAGGCGTTTACAAAAATTCCACACACTTTTTTACCAAAAAACCCACAAAAAACTGAAATTTTATTAAAAGAAAAAATAAAACGAAAAACACAAAAAAGTAACCAAAATCAGACAATAAAATGTGTAAAAAAACGGATGTGGTTGAATATGCATAAAGAACAGACATGGTCATGCCCGTAAAACGTATGTCTGCATTAAAATATGGCTTTAATACATACACTATCAAACACAAACCTTTACATAGACATCACTGAGACACAGACAGAGAGAACAGAAAGATGGGTAAAACGAGAAAAAAGAAAGAAGAACATAATAACAAAAAAAGGATTCCTTTTAGCAAAAGTTTAGTGTGAAATAAGCTTTACACACAAAAAACACTCCTTTGTGGTTAATGTTGAACAATTAGCCAAGCAGAATAATATGTTAAGCTTTAGATTCACACCACAAAGGAATCCATTTTTTTGATGTGGCTATAAGAATAAAGACTAAATACCACTAAAATAATATACATACACACATACATATATACATGCAAACTTACTTCATACGTAAACTGTAAATTTACTGCAAGATGTATATATAACATGTGTGTATGTGTATATGTATGTGAAAACTTATTTACAATGACATACACAATGGAGTTATGTTAAAATTCATATTATGTATATTTAATGCCATAAGTTCATACTCTAAACAATACAAAAATACTTTATATATTCATTTATATCTTTTTTTCTTTAAGTGTGCAGAAAATTTAATGGACGAAGATTCAGAAAGTTGGTGTAAAAAAGTATGAAGGAACCTAAAAAGTATACTCTCTATCATGTAAAATTTTAACTCATGAAGGCTTTTAAAAGATTCCTTATCGTTAATAAAAATTAGAGGAAAATGGAAGAAATATGATTCAAATAGGTCTATGCCTATAGAAGATCATGACATTCAAATTTATATATTTCATTGAAATTTTAAACTTTATTCGGAAACCCTTCCATTCAATTTGCTCGACAAGGAGTTTATTTCGGTTTAAAATCTATCACATATTTATGTGCTTTTCAATTCTTTTTTAAGAAGAATTCAATACTTCTCAATTAGCCATAACTCGAGAATCAGCAACATAAAATGTTTTCACCAGAAAGTTGCGAAAAATCCGCCAGAACATACGTTTCGTTATCAATTATGGAGTAAAAATATTTTTTTAACGAAAACTTTACTTCAAATTCTATTCCCTGTTTTTAGCCTCTAATTTTTAGCAATATTTCTAACATTATCTCGTTAAGCTTTCGTACCAAATAGTCTGCACACTGAACTTTCCGGGCTGCTTTCTTGCCGGATGTGTTGTGAACTCTTTTTTGATTCTAGAAACATTATTTGGATTTTACTTCTACCTGAACCAGGTTTTCTATCAAGGGAAAAGTTCTCCTGATACAGATTAATAACATTGGAAACAGTTTTACAACAAACCTTTAAGCGCTTGGTCAACTTTTTGTGGAACCAATTTAGTAGGTAGTTGGTGTATTATGCGTTTGTTCAGATTTTAAGTGTACCGAATCACTTCCTAAGTCAATTTAACCATGTACGTCTGTAAAGCTTGTTCGCAAAGTACAGCTTGTCGTTCTCACATATAAGTGAGCATTGTAATAGTATTTGGTCAAACTAAGACAAATGTAAGCAAAAATCGGTGTGCGAAGTTATGCGAGATCCCTACTTTTTTCTAACTTTTATATAACCTTCCAGAAAAACATTTTACATAAATGTTAGTATCACAATAATCTATTGCACACTCAAGTATAAATAAGAAAAAACAATTTATACGAGGGTCGTTCACAACTATACGTTGCCGTCATTTCAGCCAGCAATTTGGTGTAGCGTATTACATAGTCGGTCTGGACTTACAATAATATTTTTACTTGTTTTAATTGTAATTATTTTTACCAAGATTGAGATATGAGCGTATACTTAATACAGATACAAAGTTTAAAAAATGCTCATCCGTAAGCTTGACTCATTATTTTGGTAAAATTTTCATGATTTATAAAAGTCTTTGATTCCAAGTTTCAGACTGATTCTCATGGTTGTAACATGAATATACTCTTTTTGTAGATAAACAATAATATTTTAAAGATGATATAATTTTTCTTCTCAATTAATTTTTTTTGTAGTGAAAAATTATCTCGGAAATAAGTTTTAGTACTGAAAAGCTTTAATCTCAATTTATTTTAAAATTTAAAATTTTAATTGTGGTTAAAAATATGTAAACTTATTTCCTTTTAATACATACATATCTTTATTTATAAGAGAACATAAAAGAAAATATTTAAAAAATCTTCTCCCCCAATTTTATGAAAATCTAACCTTAAATTATATTTAAAAAATCTTACGTTCATGTCTCTCTATTAAAAAAGTGTTATATGCCTAATGATTCCAAGATTATTAATTTACAATTTTATACACACATCTACATATGTATATGTGCATACGATTTTACATTCTTTATTTAGTTTAAAGGTATGAGTTAATTGTACACCAATTATTTTCAATAAAATTTTCATACAAAAAAATAACAATTTTTCTGAAAAACTACACACGATTTACGGCAAACAAAACAAAAAACGTAATCAAACAATTCAACACATTAAGTCTAGACTTTTTGTTGTTTTTGTATGTGTTTGTGTAACTTCTGTTCTTTTTTTAGTTCAAAGAAGAAAAAACAAGTGTTCAGTTTTCGTGTAGTTTTGTTTTGTTTTATAAGTTTAATCAGTGCAAATATAAATTACGCCATTATAAAAGTTTTATTAAGTCAGAAAAACTATGGAACAGTTAGACAACGACTTTTAAGAAACATAAATATTTAGTTTCTTTAAAATTGGAGAAGTGAAATTTTTTTATGTAATGAAATTTGTTTTGGCATCAGAAGTAGGAAGGAAAGGATTTTAATAGACATAATACTGAATGTAGTTTATTAAGGCATTTAAGACCAAGTTAATAAACAATTTATTTATTTTGCTAATTTTAATACGAACATTTTGGTCATGGTCTTTATTGCGCAAGGGCAACCAATATTCACCACCTTTTCCTTCAGATTCTACATAAACTAACTGGACATTTAAAAACAAATGAACAAGACAAATAGCCACATCATGAATTAGAACTGTCCTATTTTAAGGGAGTCTATTAAAGCATAATATGTTATACTGTTGTAGTTTAGCTTTAAAGGAGTGAAATCGAATAATTCTTAAAATACGTATATGTTTACAAAAACGAAACCACAATTTACAGTTTTAAATTCTTTGGACTGAAACTATCACAATGAAATCTTGAACCTTTTTCGGAAACCCCTCCATTAACGTTTTTAGAGTGATTTATGTCACATTGTTTAAACAAGTAGTCCTTCTACCTTTGAAATCTAACATACTTTTTCACTACTTTTTTTGCTCTTAAATACTGTCTTAACAAGAGCCCAATATCTCTTCATTATCTTTAGCTTCAGCTAGTTTGAAGGATTTGTCTCTCTAGATACAAATACTACATGTACCACTCAAGAACTTGTTTACCATAGCGCAAGATGTCAAGTCAGGCCCAATATAAGTGGAAACATTATGAAGTCTTACAAATGAAAATTGCTTTTTGTAAACAATTTTTTATTTATTTAATTTTTTGCTGTTGGGTCCCAAACTTTTCCTCAATATTCTTTCGAGCTTCAGCAACAGTATGAGCATATATTCCATCATACACTATGCAGCAAGACAGAGCGTTCCAGTCAGGAAATTTTTGAGTCTTGTGTGTTTGTAAACCTGAACTATTTGTACTACTGTACCACTAACTAAAGGGGCTGATTTTCTACCGGATGTGTTGGGAGCCATTTTGAAAATGCTTTCTGTGCTTTTGATTTCAGAAGCATCATGTGTATCATCATCCTTTCAGCCAACTTACAAGTTCTTTCAGTACTGTTTATAAAACATTGGAAACACTTTGACGTCAGACCTTTGATTGTTTGGCAGACTTTTTGTAGAAACAATTGTGGTTTTGTTAAAAATATTTAATACATTAAGTACGCAATTTTTTCCGGCCACTTATTGTAATCAAATTAACTACATATTTATTCGTTTGACATAAAACGTAATAATTAACATGTTCCATAAAAGTAACTTGTTAAAAAAAATAGTATTTGGGTAAAAAGTTTTAACAAAAACATTGTATTTAGAATTTTTTAATTAACACTACTTGTAGTTGCCCCAGAAAAAACGCGCTCTATAAGTGGTTTAGTAGTGGCTAACTTTTCCTCTTTGTTAACAATCCCACTACTCAAGCAAAATCGGGTTAGCATGAAGACCTGTTCAATTTTTGAATTTTGAAAGAAAAGTGACACTTTTTTTAATAATCGAAGAAACAAATTGACAATTTTTGCATCGATCAGGTTTAAACCTCGAATGTTTGAAGTATTTTTTTACACAAATACTTTGAATCCTATAGAGACATTCTAGGATGTGTTATGTTTTAAACCAAATTCATCAAAAACGTATTATATTGCGTATGAGTTATATCAAACATTTATATTAAGCATACGTCAATGGTATCAGCTAAAAGTTTCAGTGAATATTATTTTCAAAGATTTCTAGTTGTTTTTAAAAAAAGAACATATAAGAGTTGTCAGTGTCCTTGATCATATATATAAGCAGCAATCCAAACGAAATCAATGTTTTATTTTTGATATTTATCACTTATGAAAATGGAATTCTAAATATAAATGTGTGATAAAGTTCAAAAATCTCGTCAATTTAGTTAAAATTTGTGAAATTTTCTATGGGGAGTTTTAGAAAATGATGTTGAAATTAAAATAATACATAAATTATATTACTTATGAACAAAATGTAGCTCACAATTGTTCATTTTGCCTGATAAATAATGCCAATCATTAAAAAATTAAAACTTTAACTTTAAAAATTTATACCATTTATGGCTTAAGTTCTTTTTTTCGTTATTAATGCTCATTTATGATGATTTGGGTGCATGTATTATAAACTTAAAAGTAATAATAGAAACCCTGCAGTTTTGACAATTTTTATACTGCATATATATACATATATTTTTTGAAGAGTCTATAAACAGTCTAAATATAAAACTAAAGTGAAACAGATCGGTATATTTTGTCTGAGGATTTTTTACTACAAGTAATTCTATTAAATAACTTAACTTAGATTTTAAAACTTCAGGGTACTTTCAATAAGCCCTTACTTATATTTATCTATGTGAGTTAAAAAAAAAAGTTGAAAAAAGTATAAACTAAAACTTAAATTACACATATGAACTTTGGAATTAAAGTAAAATGCGTCTATGTGTGTGTACAAGACAAAATAGTATAGTATATATGTATGTATATATGTTTAAATATGAATGTGCATTATTGTTCTTTTTTTCCTATTTATTTCTTGTTTTGCCCCCCTTCCCTCTTCTCATGTGTTTATTTTCTTTTATGGCAAGTAAATGACTAGATGGTCATATGAAAGTTAACGAGCCCTCAAATAGGTCTCCAGGGTAACGTTAAATAGAAAAATATGACCAAAATTAAGCATAAAGCCAAATAGACAACAACAAACCGAACAAACTTAAAATGTACAAAACAAAAAAATAGTATTTTTTCTTTCTGGCAAGAAAAAAATAAAATAAAACAAAAGAATATAAAGACCACAATATGTAATTATGAAGATATACATATGTATATATATATTAGTATAAACAAATAGATGGTTATATAATGTATGTAATTGTAACTGAGTTGGAAAAACAAAGAAAATATTGGTACTATTTTTTCGATTTCATTGGAAAATGAAGTAAAAGGATTATGATTATGTTCTTACTTTTAATCCCTTGAAGTAGACTTTACTTGTTAATGAATTATGAATCTAAGAATCAATAATTTCTATTGGGCGTATTAAACTCTAACAAAGAATCAATTGGTATCCTATAATTTGTGAATAATCTTGGACCTCGATTAATCTAAGAATTAGGAGGAAATCCCCATGTCATTTCAAATATTTTGAATTCATCTAATTTTTTAATTAATAATTTTCTATATAAAAATAGCAAAATCGATTAACCCCCTGTGACTAACGTGGTAGTCCAGCAGGCTCCAGTGCTATAAAAAATGCATTTAAATTCAGACAAGTTTCATTATAAATAACAAAATAGGATCTTAAACTAGAAGTGTTAATAATGTAATCCAATTTCAAAAAAATACATTTAGAAGAAAACTAACAAAAATCGCACAAAATTACGCCAGTTACAAAGGGTTAAAGTAATCGGTTTATTTACAGACTGACTTATTAAATGACCTTCAAAAATATATTAAAAAAACAATTTTGCTTAAACGACTTTATTAATTTTTAAACATTTTGGCATACTGAGAGTACATTAAAGAAGATTGAGAAGAATATAACCTAAAACATTGTATGAAAGGGTCGATATATTTAAACTATTCAAGTGAAAATCTTTTTCCTTTAGTGGTGTATCCGACAAGCACAATATTTTTGAAATGCTAAGGAAAATTCTAAGTCAGATTCAAAGTTATATTCTGCCATTAAAGTTAAATAAATTATGAACCATCCCTTTTAAATTTTCAGACCTCGACTTAAACTTACATTTATCTTAATTTTTCCGATTTTTATTAAAATACCAACATACATGTGAGATTTATGACCCTAAAAGTGGCATTTGTAAGTTGTGGTTTTAAAGCATCAATAAATCTCCTGACTGTGGCAGAGATAAGTGTGGTTTTAAACCTCAGCCACATAAGCTGAAGTGTTACTTAATATGAGATTAATATCTCCCACCTGTAAACTGAAATTATCAAATAAAACCAACACTATTTCTTTTTAATTTTCGATATTTTGCTTTGAAAATACACCTGATCTTACAAACTCTTTCTCAACATTGTCATGATGAAAGATTGTGGTCCAGAGTATGATCGAATATTTTGATCGTCTTATATTGATTGCTCATTTCAAATGAAACCATTAGCGGCACAAGTCCTTGGTGATAGTCGAACCAACTTCAATACCACATAATTCAAACAATTTTCTGAGTATTTTCTTGAGGTAGTGTTATATACGGCATCGAGGATAACATGGCCATTTTCGTAGCTTTAGACGTATTATTGCTTCACATTTTCAACCATTAAAACATAATTTCAGATATGGGAAAACACATGTCGACGTCTTTGTTATGGAAGTTATATATATATATATATATATATATATATATATATATATATATATATATATATATATATATATATATATATATATATATATATATATATATATATATATATATATATATATATATATATATATATATATATACACTCCTTTATCTAAATAGATTCCATCAAAAGAAAAGATTATTTTCCTCCATTTGGCAAATACCACAAATTAATAACAAGATTTTGGTACTTTTAAGAAATTTAGTACTTTTTTTCGTTTCTGCTCCAAATTACAAAAAAAACGAATCTTTCAAACATCTTTATAAGATAGAAAATTGTAATTCGGATTTTTTAAGTAGATTTAAATGTAAACAAATTGCTTTACATAGATTCTTTGCTACCTTTTATAGTTATTTTTCCTCTTTTCCTTTTCGCATTTTTGCTTGTTGCTGTTATGCTATTAAATCCTTTTATGTATTATTTTCTTATTTTATTTTTATTTCTTAATTTTTTTCTTTTCCCTTTTTAAAGGGAATTTTTACCTTAAGAAATTTATTTATGTTAAGATTAATTGTTGTTGTATGTTAACATTACATTACATTTTAGTATGTGTGTGTAAGTGTTTGGTCAAAATTACACATGTAAATTTTGATTTTATTTTTGGATTTTGTTGTTACAATTTTAGATGCAATAATTTGTTGTCTTTTCTTTTATTATAGTTAAAATAAACATTAACAACTACAAAAATAACACACAATAGATATATAACTGATATATAATACCTATAAAGTAATAACAATAAAAGCTTCCTCGGGGGGATGTTTAAAAGTTTTGTTGTAGCATTTATGTTAAGACATAAATTTATATTTACAACATAAAAATGATTGTTAATATTGAAGAATAATATTGAAAAAATATATAAAGATGTATACTTTTTAATGGAGATATGAACAGGTGAATGGACATTAGGAAATTATAAGGAAATAAAATATATATAAATTCTAAATATTCTATAGGAACACTTTAAAGGCAATTAGAAGAATAAGAAGGTTAATAACAGACCAATCCGTCGTAAACTTCCTCTATTAAAGTAAGTTTCACTAGTTGCTTGAAAACCGAAAAGTTCCCACACATTTCTTTAACCTACATAAGTTTGATTTCATTGTTGATATAAACTCTATTTTCTTCGCTTCCATATCGACATGTCCATAATGATACTAATTTGATTACAATAACTAATAATTATAAGGTAGGGTATCTAGTGAAGATGCTCCGACTAATTCATTTTCATTTGGCCATTCTTCTAACTTTAGAAAATCTGTAGCTTTATTTGTCTCTTGATTTACAATCACTCATTTTACAATCTGGACTCAATTACTCACAGAAAAGTATTTTTAAATTCAAAATTTAAGAGAATCCGATTTTTCTGTAACAGTTATCGAGTTCCTCTCTACCCCAAACAATGGCCAGTTCTTTCACTTGCAGAACTGTACTACAAGTCAGTAACCATGATAAATTCGGTCTTCTAGTATTCCTGTATAGAAATTTAGTTCCATACTATTATTTTAGCTTGAAGCCATCTTCAGAGCAATGAGTTTCCATCAAAGTTTCCTTTCAACGGAAATGAGGATCTGGTAAACATGCGATCAAGTTAGTTGAAATCTCTCGAATCTCTAAATATTATGGTATTATCCTTGCTCTCGTTTAACTTATTTTCACATAGTTTGAAGTAAAAATTTTAAAATACTGAATTTATCTGAGCGGAATTTCACCAAAACAATGCTCAAATGTAATTTAAATAATTTGGAGTAATACAAATTCTCAACAGTGAAAAATGAATCTCTTGTGGAATATTTTAAAATTATAGTAAAAGCCATATAAACGTTTAACTTTTTCTCCCATACTTTGTCAAGTCAAACTTTCTGAATTGTTTAAGAATTTAAAAGGAATTTTACGTGTAAAATTCTCAGATATATTTTAACAAATTTAAAGTATTAAAAGTTATCAACGGTACTCAAAGGGGAAAAGTGAGTCATATCAAATATAAATATTTAATATTAAAAAGACTACAATTCATTACAAAAAAATCTGTTAATTTGTGAGAGGTATCTCTTTGCCTAAAAGAGGTACTTAGATGGAAGGTATAGTTCGACTCAATTTTGAATGTGAATAGACTGTATATATATCCACGGTGAGATAAAACTATCTATCTACTGTTTTCCACATAATAATAGTTTTAACCATTCTGATATTTTTAATTTTTTTTTATTAATCTCTATAGCGCTATTAATAATGGTTAAATTCATCCCATAGTGGATTACCTCAAAAATACGATCCGACATTGATTCCATTAATTTCTTATAAAGATCGGATTTAATTTCCTTCCCAACATGATTTATTTTTCGTTTTAACTTCGTTAAAGCCATTATGCTTTCATTTTGAGTTCTCCGTTGGTTTTAAGTCCAAACTGTGAAACGGTCAATCCAATAGAGATATGTTGTCTTTTTTATACCATGATTAAAACTGCTTTTATACATTACCCTGCTGGAATGAGCAATTTTCATACGCACGAAAGAGAGAAGAGAATCTTCAGAAATTCGTTAAAAAATTGCTTTTTTTAACAAAACAAATTTTATGGTTCGTCAACTGCATCTGAACATCGTTTGATCTCAAACCGTGTCAATAACATGAGTCATGAGTTAGAACAGCCAGAAACTCCTCTGGCCATTTCATGAATAACGTATGAATTTTAGACGATTTTAATAATTCCATTTTCATTTTCACTTCTTCGCAAAATGTGAGGTACGTGTTTGGAAGTGTCTGGAAGATTCAGTTTGTCCTAAACCGTCTAAATTATTATTATTTTTATACTTTTTTAGAGAAAATTATCTTTTTCAACACTTTCAGTGAATCCATAAATTTTCGTGCGAAATTTAGACGATTTTCGTAACGCTATTTTGAGAGCTGTGGCTTCTTCCATTTTCTTAACGTTTTTTCGTAAAATGTGAGCTACGTATTTGAAAGTTTCGGGAAGATTTAGCTTGTTCTTTATTTTCTGTAGAATTTAAATTGTAACGGCTTCCTTCAGATTGATGAATTTTACGATCAATTTTTTATTAGAATATTCTTGGTCATACAAACATTTAATTTGTATTTTTTATCAGACACTGAAACGGTCCCTTGGGCACCCATAAGCGTTACAAAATTTGCCGCTTAAAAGGGAAAAGTCTACAGTAAAATTGACATATTGTCATTTCAAATATACACCTATTTATAATAAACAGAAATTTATAATATTTTGTTTTTGGTAGTTTTCTTTAACAATTTTCAGGTTTGCGTTTATAGAAATATTCCACATTATGTAGCACCAAACTCTATATAGCAGGTTTATTTAAAAAAGTACCGTAAAATAGTCTCCAATTAAAAACTCCAACTTTACTTTTGAATGAGAATAACAAAAATTAAGCAAAAATATAAAGAAGTAAATAAGTTTATAGGAATATGTACCAGTATATGAATTTTCAAATTTTGGTTATGGAGTTTTTATTAGTTTTTTGAGTTAGTGCCTTCCCGATAAATATCTTATGAGCCACAAAAGTCTATTTTATAGCCATTGAGGAAAATGAGTATTTTTGCTAAAGCCTCTATGAATACTGAATTATATAGTCAGATATTTACCCATGTTTGTTATTTTTGTCAATATATAAGTATTATAGATCTTAACTGAAGAATTACAAAATTTGAATATATCGTTATATATATGTTTTTGTAATACAGTCTATTAAAATAATCTGTCATTATAATAATTTGAATATTTATTTTACCTCCCCAATGACACTCTGATTAATATTTAAGTAATTATGACATAAATATTACAAAAATAACTTAATATCGAATATATAGACATTACGATACATCGGTTAAAAGTTGAAAAATTAACATGAACAAAATTAAATAAATCACATGCTGCTACAGTATGTTAACGAAAAAATTGTAACAGATATTTCAATTAAGAAAAAAATATGTAAAATCAAGAATCTAAAATATAAAAAAAATTAACTTGTTTATAATTAATATATTTTAAAAAATTATAATGTTTTCTTTTTTAATATTTTTATATTTTTAAAAAAAATTATTTTGTCTTCACACTTTTAAAGTAATTTACCAGATTCATAACATTTAACTGTTTGCTCGTACTATGGGGCAATAAATGCTAGACATTTTCATTTCCGCACATTAATCTACTATGACAGCACGTGGCGTATGAATAACATAAATTATTTATACATTAACAAAAAACAACAATAACAATAAGAGAGCAACAATCAACTGTAATAAAAATAAAATTCATATAAAAGTATTTTACACATTACACTTGGCAATCTTAAATAAAAGCAGGAAGTCAGACAAAGAAGTTTTTTTTTATAAAAATGTTTTTTTTTCGAAATTTTAATTGAAGTTTAGAATTAAATTGTTTTCTATTTTTCACAATTTTTTTTTTAGATTTAATTTTTAAAAATATATTTTTTATAAAAATGTTAGAATAATTTTTATTTCACCTCGTAATTTTTACACAATTATAAAGTAAATATACACAGATCTTAAAAGAAAAAAATATGTAAGAAAGTGGTGGTCGGTCATGGACGACTTTGTAATTTCCTACACCATATTGTGGGTTATAAATAGTAGCTTTGAAAAAAATTCAAGGGCCCTCGTGCAATTTGGTGTATCGATTTCTGCAAAAAAGGGCAACGCAATATTAAGATAATTTTCAACAGACAATTGACAAATTCGTCTATAGTTATACTCTACACTCCTGTAGGTGGTTGGGTTGTATTACACCCACCTTTAGGTATACCGTTCGATTCAGAATCACTTTCGGAGTCCTTTTCGTTTCGTCTGTCCGTCCGGCTGGACAATTTTAAGATATCTTTATGCAATTTGATACAAAGAACGAAACCTTTAAAATTGACCATGATCTAATATTTCAAGGACCTCCCATACAAATGTTCTCTCAGAATGAGGATTTAAGCTCATAAATATAAAAAGATTTTAACAAAATTTTACAAAAATAAATCTTATGATATTCTAAAACATTCAACCAAATTAAGCAAATAAAAGAGTCGGTCCATTGCTCCCCATACATCTCCCTTCCGTATATTACTTTGAAAGCCAAAAATCTCACATAATCTTTGTTATTGTAATTAAAATTGATGAAAGCAAAAATTTATGGGTGAAATTATATCATAGTAGGTCTTCTAACTTTTCCGAAAGGACATGGTTACAACGATATACTACATATATACTAAAAATTCGGCATATAAACACATTTTTCAGCATGTTACAAATATCTGCACAAATGTATATCACCATTTACGTTTATGTAGGGTATCAGAAAAAGTAAGTCGCTTACTGGTCTTTCACTTTTGCCAAACGAACAATCATTCTTCATGGTACAATAATTTTATTGTGTTTGTGTATTTGTTTTGAAAATTCATATACAGTGTACATTAAATATATATTTTTATACTGTTGATTAACTACAGACATATATATTTACACACACACACACGCACACTAGAATAATAATACAAAAAAATAAACTTACAGTTCTTCAAAGAATAAATAAACATTCTTAAAGGACATCATTAAAAAGAAGGAATAAATGGAATGATACCCTTAAAGATTAATTAAATTTTAGAACTTTAACTTGATATAATATGCAAAAGATGTTTCTCTATTCTGGATAGAATAACATTAAAAGCTTTCAAAGATAAATCTTTGAAATCTGTTCGCACACTTGAAGTTAAATTTTAGATTGGGAAAGAGAATCCTGTACCTTAAGAATAAGATTCTACAGGATTCTTTTAATAACAAATATAATTTAGTAAAAAAATAATGTTTATTTAAAAATTTTATATTCCCTAAAAACCATCTATATTGTGGTTAATCGAAGCCAATTTTAGATAATTTTATTTCAAATTTATTTTCTCAACTATTTGGATAAAATATGATTAATATCAATTTTATTTTCTTAAACACATTTAGTTAAACACTTTAGTTTAATCTGATTTAAAAATATTTGTTATAGAACCACAAACTACCATAAATAACCCAAACGAATCAGGAAAATGTCCTCAGTTTAAATTAAGTCTCCTTTAGGCATAACTGTAGGGCTGTAATCAACATGTCCATGTAGTGTGTGTGTTAAAGTAAATTTGTATGTGTAGGTATGTTTGTAATTTTAATCCTTAACAAGTGAGTTGATACAGATGAAAATATAATAATACAAGTGTAAAAAATACCCTTGGAAATAAAAATAAAAATAAAATATTTTAAGGAGTTTCATATTTTAGGAAAAATAAAAATTATATTTATTATAACATTAGATTTCGTATAAAATATTGGAACCAAAATTATATAATTATTCAGTGTCAGAATGTCGAAACATAAATAAAAATATTTAGGAACTATTTAGAACACAAAATCTTTTATAATCTCTACTATAAACTAGTTCACAATCTCCGCTATAAAGTGATATTCACAATAAATTAGTCTGTAACTTACACTATCACATAATACTATATGTCTTCAACAAATATTATCTATCACTTTACTCTAGTTATAGTTATAACTAGACTAAAGTTTAGTATTTACTTAACTTGTATAGAGTCCAGACTCTAGAGGGCAGACTTTAAACCAGTTTTTTGCTATGAACTATGAACTTTTCTAGAGGCTTGACTAGAGTCTAGAGTCCAGAATATAAACCAGTCCTAACTAGAGTTTGGAATCCTGACTTTACACTAATCTAGTGTTTAAATTAAAAACTAATGTACAGTCCCGAATATAAACTTATTTAGAATATATAAGAGTCCAGACTGGTTTAGAGTCCAGGCTATAAAATGGTTTAGAGTCCAGACAATAAATTGGTTTAGACTGCAGACTAAAAACTGGTTTAGACTATAAACTAGTTTACAGTCCAGGCTGTTATCTTCTTTAGAATTCAGAGTATAAACTGGTTAAGACTCGAGACTATAAATTGGTTTAGAGTCCAGACTATAAAATGGTTTTTAGTATTCAGACTATAAACTGCTTTCTAGAGTCCATACTATAAACTGGCTTTTCGGAGTCCAGACTATAAACTGTTTTTTTAGAGTTCAGGCTATAAACTTTTTCAATGTCCGGACTATAAACTGGTTTAAAGACCAACTTAAAATGGCTAAAAATGCAGACTATAAACTGGTTTAAAGACCAACTTAAAATGGATTAAAATGCAGACTATAATCCGGTTCCAATTGCAGATTATAAAGTGGCTTAGAGTCCTGACTATAAACTAAACTAGAAGTCAGACTATACATTTGTCTAGTGTCCACATAATAAACTTAAATCCAGATTATAAAACATTAAAGTATTTAAAATTAAATAATAAAATTAAAATTGTACTTTTAATCTCAACTATTTTTACAAATACAAAATCCCCCTTTTAACTCTTTTTATAGTTTTTATTATAAAATTTAATATTTTTCCCAAATAAAAATCAACATAATTTTTCAAAATTGTGTGTATGTGTGTTGAAATGAGAAAGTAAAGTAAAAAATCACAAAAAAAATAAAAACTAAAAAGAAAAAATATAAATAATTTTTAACTGTAGAAAATCTACAATTCATTTCACGGTTTCATATGAATTTTCATAAAAATTTATTGTTAAATATTTTATATTTTCATTATTTTACATAGAAAAAAACAAATAAAATTTAAATTTTATACAGATTGTTTAGTATGAATGATGACTACTATGTGAGAGCGTTCTATATATATATGTGTATGTGTGTGTAAAAATGTATATATGTATAGGTGTAAATTAATGTGTATGTAATTGTAATTGATGTGATGACGGTCAAGAGTTGTTGATGTTAATGTTAAAGAATTTTTAATGTATGATTTTTTCCATTTAAATACACAAATAGATACTGATATTTTCACATTTATACTTATGTATGTATGTATGTATGTATGTATGTATGTATGTATGTATGTATGTATTTATGTATGTATGTATGTATGTATGTATGTATGTATGTATGTATGTATGTATGTATATATGTGTTTCATGTATTTGTATTTGATTTTATTTTGTAACATTCACTGTAATTGTAGTTTATTTTTCTAATTAAATAATTGTGTTGGTTCAGTGAATATGTCATTAATTCCTAAAAGTTTTCTGAATTTAAATATAAATAGAAAATGTGATGGAATTACAGATATATGAAAGTGAAAATATATATAGAATTTTTAATCAATTCTTAAATTAAAGATAGAAAAAAACTTCATTTGATATTGAAATTTAAAGCAGTGTTCAGTTTTATATACCTTAATTGCAGACTATAAAATATTTAAGAGTTCTGAATGTAGATTTTTCTCTAGTCCAGAGTATAGACTGTAAAATATTAACAATTTCTAGCATTTTTCGGAAATGTTTTATAATGCCTAAAATATGCTTTTGATATAAAATGCTGGGATTTTTTTTAAATCTTGGCCGAAATATGAACCATTAACAAATGGTTCCTAACTAAAAATATTTATAAAAAATATCGGTTTTAAAAATTTTATTACTAATTGATCATGTATTTCAATTTAAAAAACACCCTTTTAAAATATCTATTCATTTTATTATATAAATGAGATTATATAAACCTCTTAAAACAATGATATTTAATAAAATCAAAGTGAGTTTTCCTCACCACTTTAACTTAGGCGGCTTCTTAAAGCTACAAATTTTAATTTATTGCCTTAAAATTTCACTATTTAATGCAGAATTTTTTGGACTAAAAACGGTGTTCTTTGTTCTTCAGATACCTTTGAATTCATTATAGCTTTTCTGTCCAGAATTTAACTTCATAATGCATCTTTACAAAAGAATTATAATAATTTTAATTTTAGGAATACAAATACTTATTAGATGACCCTAATTTTCTCCTTCCTCTTGCAACAAATTTTTAATTGCCAAAAAGAAGTAAATTACTATACGAAATCTGACAAATAACATCTATAATCTTATTCTTCTTTTACTAATACATATTTGAATTCAAAGTTTAAACGTTTACTTAATATAATTTGTTAGTATAAATCATACGCCTACATTTCCATTACATACCGGATTTACGTGAAATGATAATACTGATTTGATTAGATGAATCTTTCATATACCAGAAAGAATTTAAACAAAATATTATTATGGCATTTATTTTAAGTGATTTTTATCAGATACAAAGCGTTATTCCAACTCCATTTGGTAGTTGTTTAGTTCACATTGCAGATTTCCAGTATTCGTTTAAAAATTTAACCAAATATTAGGTTTTCATTGATGAATTCCAATTTAATATTAATATGATTCGAGTTATTAATAGTTTGCAGCGAATGAGCGATATTTCAAAATTGTCTA
Source organism: Cochliomyia hominivorax (assembly GCA_004302925.2). Lineage (NCBI taxonomy): Eukaryota > Metazoa > Arthropoda > Insecta > Diptera > Calliphoridae > Cochliomyia > Cochliomyia hominivorax. The sequence continues at coordinate 53,943,879 of PYHX02000413.1, forward strand.
TATATGGTGATATAACTCATACGCCAATATGCTGCTATTCACTTAAAATGTTTTATAAAAGTCACTTTCCAAAATTTTTGAACAATAACATTAGAATTTGGACATCACTATCTTCGATTTCGATTAAATTCTATACATTTATTCTCTACACCAATACGAAATTTTAGGTTCTATAAAATTTTTAAATTCGTCTTTTTCAATTTGGTATAACTTTTTGACCAGTTATCTGATTCCTAAGAATTCGGACTTAAATAAATTCTAATTGACTGCAGTTTTTTACATTATCCTTTTTTATAAAAGGATAATGGTGACAAAATTTCTCCTTCATTTAAGGATATCGAAATAAAACCCTTTTCCATTTTCATAAACATTTGTTCAACGATGAACTCAAGTGTCAGCAAAAACACATAAAAATTTTGAGTGGGATCATAAGAGGATTTTGAATTTTGTAGAAAAATATAGAGAGAATGGTATCAGGGAGATAGTATTACATTAAAGTAAGTGTATTTAAGAATTAGTCCGAAATTTCCCAAAGAACAATTGTTCTTTTCTATACACTAACAGTAAGAAACTACAGCTAATTAGCATTCATTTCAGCCCAAATTTTTGGTCAAAAAAATATATTAAATTGAGTTTAGATGGTTTTGGAAAAGTTTAAAAAAAATCGAACTTTGGTCCTCGATGAAATCCAAACGAAGACGAATTGAGAAATGTCCGAGAACTTCAAATTTTTTTATTGGCGTAGAGAATAAGTGTTCTGAATTTCAGCAGAGTGGGAGAAGGTGAGGTGCGGTGCATTGTCGAAAATAAATGGAATGTCCCAAAAATCTCAAAAATCATATCAAAAATGTAACTTGAAATTCATTTTTTTCATAAATTTGTTTTCAAATTTCTGTTGGAAAAATTAAATCATTAAAGACATTTAATTTTTCCACTGAATAGTTCATTCCTGATTTATTTAAATTATTTATATCAGTGTAAATATATAAATTTTACTCAATGTATGTCATATAAAAAAATATATATTTATTCATGTTTTTGTTTCTCTCTCATTTTAATTTATGATTTAATTTAACCCGCATACACACATAAAAGTCATTCCTCCTACCTTATCTGTGTTTTTTTTTTAATATATTTTATTTATATTTAAATATTAAAACGAAGACAACAAAAACAATCAACTTTGTAATTTTTATTGTAATTACAATTTTATTTTGTTATTTAACTGTGGCTTAATGTCAATTATAAACACTATTTTAAATAGTTTTACTGTCAAAGAGCAACAACAGCAACAACAACAACAGCAAACACAATACATACATAAATACGAAAGATTAATTTAAAAAATTTGCATAAAAACCACCAACTTACATTCAAGTCATATATGTTAACACTATTTTATTAATGCACACACACACGCACACGCACACATACATATTTATAAAAAAAAAGATATGCAGATGTTTACAATGTAACAATTAATGCAATGATCTAGCAGTTTTTGTGAGTGTATTGAAAGAGAGAAACTCCAAAGAGACGAAGGTTCTTAAAAAAATTATTTTTTATTTCAACTTCAATCTTATTGTGTGTTAAATGTCTTGAAATTTTTTCGACTAATTGTAAAAAAGAGTGATATTGACTTAAGCTAATCTGTTGGATTAACAGTCGATTTAACAATGTCCGTCCGTCTGTCCGTCTGTCCGTCTGTCCGTCTGTCCAACAGACTGTCCATGTAAAGCTTGTGATCGATGCAGCTTTAAAGACATATTCATAAAATTTGACAAGTATATATTCTTTTGGCTTAAAGATAAAGCCTATTGAAATTTATTATGATCACATTACTATTTAATATAACCCCCGTACAAATGACCGCCCGAATGGTGCTTAAAATTCATGAAAATCCTAAATAAAAACCGCATTTAATACAATTTGACATAAGTAAGTATATAACTCTCATAAAATACCTTTTTTGAATATCACTTAAAAGTGCATAAACATTCAATATAAGTTGCAAGAATGAAAGCTGTTTTCGGACATCCAAATAAAGCATTTTTTTGTGAAGCGACAAAACCGAATGTTTTAAATACTTTTCCTAATATTTCTTAAATAAATAGTAAGACCTTAGGGGGAAGGATTCAAAGTATCAGAAGTGAATACTAGAAAATGATGTCCGATTTAGAGACTTTCAAAGGAAAAAATAAGTTAATTATTATGAACAACAATATATAATTTGTTCCGATCGGTCTCAGAATGGCAGCGGAAAAAAACTATTTTCATTTCTAAAAACATCATCAACTATTCTTCCATTCTATGGGGTGACTAGCAATCCAAATTTTTTGTATAGATATTGACCAACTCTATTGCACGATGCATCCAAATCACATCCTTTTGGAAATACTCACCTAAAATATTACATGTTTACAGCACAGAGGAGTAGAAGATTCTATGTATTCAAGGGTATAGAAAGTGATCCTCAAAATTGAGCCATCTTATGTACATGGATGATCATTATAAGTCTCTATAATATATAACTTAGCTGAAAATCCAACCTAAACTAAGCTTCATGTAGTCAAAATTATTATTTTCCGTGCTAACGGACCTCAATATTAACAATGAAAAATTACGTTAAGATATCTCTAACGGTTCAATGGTTACAGAATAATAACACACTGTGCTACGATAAAAAGCTTTGGATTATTATTGTACAGCCTCATTTTATACTTAAAAATCCACTTTGGAAAAGGGAAAAATACAAATGATTTTAATTTGTTAAAAAATAACGAAAATTTATTTTACTCTCTGATATTTAAACCGACATTACTGATCTGCATTTTAAACAAAACAAAAATAATTTGAAATAAAAAAATAAAACCATATTTTTACGTTACAAAATACTTGTCTGTCTTTTCGGCTGTTTGATATATTTATTCGTTTGTCTTTTTTTTAAATAGTGGAATTTCCGTTACAGTAACGGATATTCCAACAAAAATAAAAATACTCATGTACATACATTTCTACAAAAAAAATTATACTCTCACACACAATGAAAACTTAAAAAAATTATACTATTTATTTCACACTTACATATGTACATATGTGTTTGTGTGTGTGTTAGCAAGTTTAAGCTTAATGTTAAAAAATATCCTCACAATGTCTATTTGTCAGTGTGCATGTATGTATTAGTAATACGACTACAAATGAAATACAATTTAATAGTCACTGTAAAAATAGTGCTCTTATGCAAGAGTAAACAAAAATGCAATTAATTGTGTGTAAATTATATTACAAATAAAACAAAAAAATATATATAAATCCACACATACACACCCACACATTTACACACCCTCACCATAATTCTCACATATTGTTGTGCGAATAAAAAAGTATAATTTTTTAAATCACAAATAAAAATATATTAAATTTATTACATTTCATCTGTGTTGTGTGCTATTTTCCTCCTTTTCACTTCTGTCAGGGACAAATTTTTAAAATTAGTTTTTATTAACAAATTTACCTTCAACAAATTTGTTTAAGTTTTAACAAAATAGTGATGATGAAATGTGATGGAGAAATTTATTTGTTAATTTTATTTCAAAGTTTAAATAAAATAAATTTTAGTCAACTTCAAATAGTTTGAAGGAAATAATATTTAATTAAGCTCTTATATATTATTGCGCTATATTTGGTAAATGATTTTTTTATTTAAAAATTCCTAGAGCTTTACGAGACATAATATTTTTTAACATATTTTTCCATTGCTCCTCAGTGGGACAGAATGTTCTGCTTATAATTTTGAAATATTTATTAATGAGAAACTATAGTATATTTTAAGCTTTATTTGTCCCGATATTTATAAGCATCTTTATACTTAATGTAGACATTCAAATGCTGTTGTCACTTTATTTAGTCATTGTTTTTGCTAACGTTCTCTTCGTTTAATATATTCCCGCCGGCGGTGATTTCTTTTATTCAAAATTCCTAGAACTTGTTGGAACCTTGTTGGTAGCTCTGTTAATAATATCCATATGAAATATTATTTTAACACATTTTTCCATTAACCCTCATTAGACTAGAGTATTCAGCATTCAATTCTAAAGCGCCAGTTAAAGAAAGCTTATAGTTATACCAACCAGATGGTATTTGTCCCGATATTTGTGAGCATCTCTATATTTAATGCAGACATCCAAATGCTACTATCGCTTTTTAAGTCGTTGTTTATGTTAACATCTGCACCATCATTTGTAATCGTTACACTACTAAGATATTATTAGTTATCCTCATATTCGACTGATTGATCTTCCAAAATATTGTTGCAATAATCTTGTGCCAAAGGTAGTTGCCATACTGGTTTACTTTTTTGCTTTATTTTAGAGTCTGTAATCAGTTTGAGTTCCAACTTAGCAGGTGTGTGGCCCACTGTTGCAGGTTCTTGGAAACTGAGACTACTTAGTTTAACAAATTACCTCCAGTTATCGTGTTATTATAGATATTCAGGGCAGGATAAACGTTTACCCCATTTCTGGTCTAATCTTCGTTTAGTTTTATTTTATACCCTTAACTTCGTTACAAGAAGAATTATCTAAAGCACCAAACTTGAATCAAATAAAAATCTGTGTCAATCTATCTATTTAGCGCTGTTACAATTACGCCAAAACTATTTTTTGGGGTTGATGAAATTAGCTAAAAAAGGATTTTGTTTTGAGATGGATAACAATTCACACACACAGCCGACTATGGACAAATTTGATCTGATCGACAAAAAAATAACATCTATAAATAATATAACGACATTTACTTCCATTTAAGAGATCGTAGTGGGTTTTATACCGGAGGTACGGCATAGATTTATAAAATAATATATATGGAAGACCAGCCAGATGGACGGATACATAAGTAATCAAAAATTCTAAAAAATATATGTAAAATATATTTCAAAGTATCTGAGATTTTGGAGTAAATTTAATTCAGTTGTAGGTTCTTTTTTTAAGTTGTTTGTTAAAAATATCTCATTTTATGGATATTCAAATTAACATTTAACTCTTTTTTCCAAACTCTACAATAACAATAATGATAAAACACTTTTGGAAAATAAATAAACTTAACGAAATTTATATTTGTAAGTACGAATGTAAGAACGTCAAATATAAAATTGTTAACTCATAAAAAAATAAACATAAAAAGGAACCAAAAATAAACGTACAAAAAATAAAATAAACATAAAATTACTGCATACAATGATGATCTATAAAAATATTTATCATAAAATATTGAATGATGACTATTTCATCTTCTCATTTTTTCTCCAATTTATATCCTTTTTTGAACTGTTGTTTATTGGGCTCAAAACGGAAAATATATGAAGCGAACAAACTAACTTTATATTGGGTTTTTAACATGTAACCAACCATCGCAATGGCATCATCATCATCCTCGTCAATGACTCAATGACAATTTTTCTGTACCGTTTTTTTTTATTTTTATTTTTTTGTTCACATTGATCAGATGATGAAGTGTTGTATTAAAAAAGCAGCCAAACATTCCAATAAACTTTGCCAATATACATAAAATATTTTTATTTTATTTTGTTCTATTTCTTTTTTTTTTTCGTCTTTTCATTTAATTCAAAAAGGAAATGAGAAAAAAAAAGTTGGAGAAAAAATATACGTTTATTTACTTATTTTTGCAGCCATAAACGTTATTTATCCACTCAACCCTAAAATATTATTTCGACAAACGTGAAATGCATTTTTGAAAATAAAACAAGTTAAAATTCTATAATCGGCTATGTCGAATCTTGAATATCCCTCAACACAAATGCATGTGAAGAAAATACGTTATGTTTCATAGATACACCCTCACACATACACTCAAAAAACTTATACAATATATAAGAGTTTTTCTTATATAACATGGAAATGCAATGTCTCATATAATGAATTATATTTTTGGCTTTAACAGAACCGATTTTGATCATTTTTTGGAATGATAATAAAGTTAGTACAGCTTAATATTGTGGCATAATTTCATTCTAATTTGTCGATTTAAAAATGAAAATTTTTCGAAAGTTATTTGCTTTAACTTAGAGGTTGCCTCTGATATCGGTCTATATCTTTTAATATGCTAAACCGATTTTCCTGGTTTTAAATAGCAAATACTAAAGCCACATTTCTTTGAGCTCTGTCAATTTTTGTTTATGTAAGCGTACCAACAACAGAAAGACACACGGACAAACACACGGTCAGATGGACGTAGCTAAATCGACTCAGATTTGGAATTGATGCAAGAATAGCGTTACACACGGTATAACACAGTTAGTAAAACCTCTTCACCATTATTGTGGTGGAGGGTATTAAAAAATGAAAAAAAAACAAATAAGAATGCTATATTCAGCTATGCCGAATCTTCAATACCCTCCACTACAATGCGTGAAAAAAATTAGTTATTTTTCATACATACACACTCACTCACCCATACACTCATATACATACTCATACGTACATAATATATACAAGTTTAAAATAACACAAAGCACTTAATGAGTCAAAAATTAGTTATGTTTTTAGCTTTTTTATTGACAATATTAAGACAATTTTTTGTTTGAACTGCCTCAGACATCGGTCCACATGTTTTAATATACTTAAACGTTTTCGCTGGTTTTAAATAGAAAACTTCTCATGACTATAATAAATACTCAGTCTGTCTCTGTCAATTATTGTAGATGTGAGTGAGCCAACAACAGACAGACGGACGAACGGATATAGCCAAATCGACTCAAATTTTAATTTTATACAAAAATATATACATTATAGGGTCTGGGATGATTCTTTCTTGGGGTTACACGCAGCATGACAAAGTTAATAAACCCTCTTCACCACTTGTGATGTGGAGGGTATTAAAACACTAAACAAAAAATTGAGAAAGAAAATTTTTTGTATTATTTGTAACAAGTACTATGGGGATGGATTTAAAAAAAATGAATGAAAAATTATTTTAACTCTTCATACCCAAAAATGTTTATAAATACCTTTTTGGTCCCATTGTACTTTATATGAGTTCATGTAAATGTACAAAAAAATTTTTTATGTGTTTCTGTTTGTGTGTGTAAATCGGTAAATGTGTTATTTGTATGTATAAAAATAACCAACAAAATTGTTTGGCAACACTTCATTTAGAAATCTACAATTCGTAGTTTGTTTTGACACACATTTCAATGGGATGGCCAATTGTAATAAATATTTAAAATTTATGTTCAAGTTAATTTTCATTATGTTTTCTAAAAAGAAGAAGAAAAAAAATCACATTTAGCAACGATAAAATAAAGTTAAAACTTATTTTGAATTTTAAACAAAATTGAATTAAAATTAAAACTCTTATAGAGGAAGTTTATTCTAAAATTTTTGAAACTAAATTAAATTTGAAAAAAATAAATAAATGGAAATAAGATTTATCGGTGGTAAATTTTATTATAATTATTACATAATTAATGTTTTTATGATTATATAGGTGCAATAACGAGGGAAATTTGTATAAGGGCTAAACGAAATAAGGGACTGATTACAACTAAAATCAGTCGGATTTATCTTTTCAACTTACTAATGCCTTCGTTCCCAGAAACCCCAGCCTTTCACTACGAAAACACTTTTATTAATTTTAAGCATGTTTACAGTCACTTTACAACACTGTGGACCAGTTCCACTCCAAGACGTATACGTTATATTAAATTTTTTCTTAAATCTAACACGGAACACAAAATGAGTCATAAAATTAGTTATATTTTTAAACTGAACCCTTTTCGATTTTGAAATGGTAATGAAGTACATGCAGCTTAACATTACGACAACGTTTTATTTTAATTAGTAAATTATTTATTAACAATTTAACAATTTTGTTGGTTTTAAATAGGAAACCTCTCAGAGCTAAAACAAATACTCAGGGAATATTTCATTGAGACTGAAAGACAGACGGACATAGCTAAATCGACACAGATTTCGATTTGAAACAGAAAATATATTCATTATAAGGGTCTGAGATGATACCTTTTTAGCGTCACATACGGAATAATAAAGTTAATATACCCACTTCACCACTTGTGGTGTGAATAAATAACGGCATTTAGAGGTTGATTCTTACAACGAAATATGAATTTTTATCAAACAAATCTTGCTTAATAATTCTGCCTCCGTATTATCATTAACGAAAAAATACAAAAATCTCAAATCATATTTCACTGCATCATCTCTGAAATATCCTTTCCCGGAATCGGATAATAATCCGATTAATCATGCAATTTTTTAAAACTAAATAGTGGAGGGTATTCCAGATTCGGCACAAACAAATATAACATTCTTAGTTATTATACTAACCACCACCACTACAAGTGGTGATATTAACATTGTCGTTGTAAATTCATTCCATAAGTTTGTATCTTCTTGCAAAAATCGAAATCTGAGTCGATTGAACCATGTACATCTATCTGTTGGGAAAGTTCTCATGCAAGAACAATTATCCTAATTCAAAGAAATGTGGACGCAATGTTTGTTATTGTCCTAAGCAATTTCTTATTGAAAAACAGCTAAATTGGTTTTAATAGAAAGAAAGTTAAAGATCGATGTCTGAAACAACCCCAAAATTCCAAGAATGTACTTCTCTAACACTTCAACATAAAGTAACTCGATTTAGACAGAATTTAACGACAATATGCTCATATATATATATATATATATATATATATATATATATATATATATATATATATATATATATATATATATATATATATATATATATATATATATATATATATATATATATATATATATATATATATATATATATATATATATATATATTATATATATATATATATATATATATATATATATATATATATATATTAAAAAAAACTAAATTGCTGTGGGTTTTTTTATTTGACGTAGCTTGCATATAAGGCTCTTCCCGGAATATGGATTTAAGCTAATAAAACTCTTAAATATGGATCAATTCAATTGAAATACACCACAATCATTTTTGTAACCAAAGTTAATGAAATTTACCGTCTTATATACATATATGTATCTAATATGACAATTACTGGATCATATTCGGTTGTACCTGAATAAGGTTTTAGTTTTGAAAGGTTTATAAATATGGACCGATTCCATTAAAAATAATACCAATACAATATTTCATTTTGTTTTTATTTATAGTGTTTTCCAATTCACGCAAACATTTGCGTAATGTAAGTGGTGGAGCGTACTTAAAATTGGGTACAGCCGAATATAGCATTCCCACTTGTCTGAAATAAAGTTGATTATTGAAAACTTTGGCTTGCAGCCAATATTTATATGGAAATTCAAGAATATTTTAAAATACTTCGCAATAACTTATACACATGTTTTCATAATGTAGGTGGTGGAGAGTGTTCAAGATTCGGCACAGCCGAATATAATATTCTTAATTGTTTTTTTAATTTCCCATGATATTATTAAGAAACGTTCTAAGAAGGAATCATCTCAGACCCAATAATGTGTTATGTTCTTGCATCAAATCAACCGATATAGCTTTAACTGTTTGTCAGTCTGTCTGCTCTTGGCACGGTTACATCCACAATAATTGACAGAACTCAATGACATTTGGCCAATATATTTGCTATAGTCCTAAGAAGTTTTATGTTTAAAACCAGCAAATTTGCTTCAGTATATTAAAGGGTTAAGATCGATATTTGAAACAACTTATTACGAAGAACTTTCGGAAATGATCAATTATAAATCGGCAAATAAGAATGAAATTTCGCATTAATAATATTATGTAATATGTACTTCATTACTCTTCCAAAAATTATCAAAATCGAATCAGTAGAATAAAGATATAGTAAAAAATATAACTGGTTTTATGACTCATTAAATTTCACTTATTATATTGAAGAAAAATCTTTATATTGTATACGTATGTGAGTGCATATGTACATGTGTATGTAACAAATAAAACACATTAACTTCACATGCATTTGTATTGGAGGGTATTGAAGATTCGGCATGGACGAATATAGCATTTTTATTTCTTTTTTTTTTTGTTTTGCCTTTGTCGCCATAAAAATTAATCTTCAATTGTTTGAACAAAAATTTGAAACAACTTTATTTAATATAAAATAAAATATTTCCACAACAAACTGGTCACTCCAATTGGATTTTTATTTTTTTTTTTTTTTAACGAAATCATTTTTTTTTGCCTTTTTTTGGAACAACAACAATTTTCATTGCCCACATTCATGTACAATATTCTGCCAATAATAAGCCGACAAACTGACAAACTTAACAAACATAAAATACACTTCTAAATACACACGTACAATAAACGAACAAACAAACCGAAAAAAACAACATTTTTCAACTTCAGGACAACAATTTCGTTTTTGGGCAGTAAAACATTATAAAAAACAAATATTTCAAATTTATAAACATATTTTTTTCCTTGTTGACCATAATAACGAACCAAAAAAAATATTAAATCATAAAATACACTTTAAAAAAAAAGTATATAAATGATGGTTTAAATAAAAAATAAATAAAAAAATATTAAAGTCTTTAAATATCCTTCATAATAAACATATATTTTGTTATACTTATGTGTGTGCTCTCTGAAAATAACAACAACTATATAAAATTTATATAAAGATAATAAAAAAGAGTAGTAAATGTTAAAACAATACAAATTTTCAAATGTTTTATTGCAAATAACTTTTTCTGGGTTTATGATTGATGTATGCAGCATGTTAAATAATAAAATCATCCCTAAAGTATGCCTTTAAAAATCGTTGTTTATTTATTTATTTACTGCAACAAAAAGCCTTTAATTACAGTAGAGAAAGTTTTTTGATAAATCAGTTAAAAATTATTTAAAGCAACTGTAGTTGATTTACATTCGAGATCAGTGTGACAGACAGAATGACCATTATAGAACACCCCTAAAGTATGCTTTTATTTTTTTGCTGCAGAAAAATTTTGATTGCGGTTGAGAAAATTTGCTAGTAATTCGCATAAACAACTTTTTAAAGTTTTACATTATATTGACATCTGCATATGACTTACATTCAAGATCTGTGTGACTGACAGGATCACCATATTTGGATTGACATATTTTTCGTTTGTGCTAATATTTGAAACATATGCCCGTTCAATCTTTTGATATAAATTAAACTATTTCCCTTCGAATACTTTGTGAACACTCTATAAATAGCAGTTTTAGAGATATTTTGAAATTTTGACTCATGTTAATATTTTAGGCCACAGAGCCTAATGGTCGTGATTGGTCAAATGTGGTAAAAACCAATTTTATGTAGCTGCCATAAGAATGTCCTCCCATAACTCTATTTAAAGCTCAAACTCTCAGATATTTAAGATTTATGGAACCAGAAAATACACTACATAATTTAACGATAATCTGTCCATAATTTTTTACATACCTCAAATTTCCCCTATTTCCGAATATCACCTCAAACGGCACTAATCTCGCATTTATATAAGGTTACGTTAGTTTATAAAGTAGAGTCTGAATGAGCCCGTTGTTACATGACTTCACAACACGTGCGATAATAAGTGCCAAGTGTACGTCTGATACCTCTTCAAAGTACTAGAGACATCCCGTCTCTCTAAGGTATTTAAGTAGGACGTTAAGTTTGACCTATGATACTTCACAAAGAGAGTTCAGTATGTATTTGCCCAGGAATCTATTTCTTTTGATTGCCAAGGCCGGGCATTCATAAAGGAGATGAAAAACACTTTCCCCTATCTCCACATAATAACAGTTGCGACGCAATGACCCGTGATTACTGAGAACAATATCCATACATCATTACAACTATTATTCAGGAGTTGTCTCATATGTCCCATGTTAAAAGCAGGCCGCATCTGGTTCTCAACTCTGCATGTTCAGAACTACCTTTGGCTCTCACACATGCAATTATGATGAAAATATTTGAAATGTGTTTAAATTTAATGCAGTCACAGATTATAAAGTTAAATTCTCTGACTTCCAAGGGCGGTGTCCAAGAGACATCTCACGTGGGTTCATAAACGACTGGTCCCATTGTGTTACCCTAATAGACAGTTCGCTACTCAGTGATTTACATCACTAGGTTCATCAAACCAGCTAGTACCTGCAAGGAGAGAAAAAACTATCTTAGATTTACATTAACAAGATCACCTTGCTCGAAAGTATAGGTTCCTATCACGGTAGTTCTAAGATCTCCAAGTGCCTGACAGTAACAAAACAGGTAAAAATTGTTTCCTCTACCAGTTCATTGCGACAACTCTGACAAAAGCCATAATGTACATTCTATGAGGGTTGGTCGAAAATTCTTGGGGTATTACACGTTTATATGTAGTACAAATTTAGAACTGTTCAATAAATTACACTGTAAAACTCTATCTAGTGAAAGTAATAGTAATAAGAACGCTCAAAGTGACGTAATATCTCAGCATAGAAGAAATTATTTTATATACAAAAAATGTATAAATGTGTTGCATACTTTTTTGGGAAAAAGTATGAGTTTTACCCTGATTTTGACTTTTTGACAAAGCTTAATCTAATCAAATTTTGATTTTATGTAATAATATATATACTATATGAAATCATATATGTTTTCTTCTTAGATTTATTATATTAATTATTATAAAAATCCTTCTAAAATGCAATTTCTATTGCTCCCTTTCATTTTTCCCTCTTAATGAAATTTTGATTAAATAAATTTCCAAAAAACAAAAAAAATCCTTTTGACATCCTCGTATAAAACAGTTTTACAGGACGAATAAGAAATAGCTACGAAAGAAAGGTATCCTTAACACCATGAAAATAACCAACAGAAGTTGCTGATTGCGATTGATTAAAAATTTTTATTAAATTCATAATTTTTCTTAAACAATTTCATTTCTATGTATCTTTATTATTTCGTGTGAAAAACACTTTAATTATATTTTTAACACAAATCACACCAACAATTTATTATGTAATAAACCATAACTAAAGACATCAAATAAATAAATTTTTTAAATTAAATGCGAAAAGAAAAAAACTCAAAAAAAATTCAAATCAAATATTTTAATCAAAAACAAAATCACTTCCAGCTGAGTATTAGCAATAATAGATTCTTTGATGGTGCTGGTGACTGTATTTTAACCTTTAAAAAGTTTCCTTATTACTTGATTCCCTTCTTGCTTTTGTAAGCTTTTTATGCTCAAGTTTTGTTTGCCTCCCTTTGTTGCATTTGTTAGATACAATTTTTTTCCTTCTTCTTCTTCATCTACTTTGGAAGCGGCAAACCAACCATATTGTTGTTTTTATACTTTTGACGGCCTTTCTTACAAAACAATTCATAAAATAAAATAAAAAAAATATATAAATAATTTTTATATTTTTTTGTTTTATTTCACTCCCCCTTCCTTTACATCTCTTTGATGGCGTTTTTTATTTGCTTTCATTATTTTTGTGTTTGTTTACAGTTTGTTATAAGTTCTTTTCTTTTTTTATACCCTCCACCTACACAAGTGGTGAAGAGGTTCATCATTCCGTGTGTAACGTTAAAAAGAAATCACCTAAGGTCCCATAATGTAAAGATATTCTTGCATTGAATCAAAATCTAAATCAATTTAGCTATGACCGTCTATCTGGCCTTCTATCTGGCCGTCTGTTTGTCTTTTTGGCCTTCTGTCTGGCCGTCTGTCTGCCTGTCTGTCTGAGTATTTGATATAGTTCTGAGAAGTTTCCCAGAAAAATCGATTCAGTATTTTGAGAAATATAGATCGATATCTGATAAGATAACCTCTAATTAAAATTAAAACTTTTATAAAGTTATCTTGATAATATCACGAAATATATACCATATTACTATTCAAAAAATATATAAGATAATACTGTCATATATTGTATGCGTTGGGAGTGACTGTGTTTGTGCATATAATGTACATGTATGAAATATAATGTATTCACTTCATAGGTAATTTTGGGGAAGGGTATTGAAGATTCGGCATAGCCGACTATATTATTCTTACTTATGTCTTCTTGTCTGAATTTTCTTGTTTGAATTTTTATTCTTTATGCCATTTCATGGTTGGTTATTATTATTGTTGTTGTTTTTGTTGTTGTATTACAACGATTATTATACAATTTTTGCTTGATCGAAAATTATGATTACAACAATAACAAGCAACGCCTCTACTTGTACTTTATTTTATTTTTTTCTGTTTCCATCATAATAATCTCTCCACCCAGTCTTACACTCTAACACCCACCACCCCACGTTTATGATGGGTAGCACCCCTAAAGTGAAATTGAGTAGATTAAGAACAATCATAGAAAAATTCCCTATAGATAGAAATGTATCTTTAAGTGTGTTTATTTGAAATCTCTTTATTTGTTATAATTAAAGCCGTTTTTGGAATAGAATTTTAAACTCGAATAACATTTTATAAAAACCCGAAATGTTGTGAATGACCTTTAAATGACTTTTTAAATAATTTTCCGAACGATATCTATATTTACAATCATTTAATAAAAATGCTTTTTTAGTCCAGCATTTTGTTTCTCCTCATGCAGGGTATTTCGAATTCACTTCGTTCTTATATTTCCATATTTTTTTTTCTTCTTTTCAAAAAAAATCTTGTTTCTTTAGAAGACAAGCTTTTTTATAATATTCTATTTTTTTTGTTCCTATTGTTGTATCTAACCTGTATAAAAGTTTCCTATTGTTTTTACCATTTGTTTCCTTTTTGTTGTTGTTGATTATTTGCATTGAAAAATATAAGAAACTCAATGGAGAAAAAATAATAACAAACTTTCTTATGATGGAAACATATTGTTGGAATAAATACAAGTATTATAGATTTTTCATACTCTACACTAAAGTATCAAATAATATGTAGATATTAGTTCAAGATATCATTTGTAGAATAGAAAAATCATTTTTTTCTTCATTGCCCTTCTTGGGATGATATGATTTCCTAAACAGTTCCATTTTTACAATTATTTTTGCGTCTTCCCACGTTAGATTACGTTGTACTAGATCTTGGAGAATTTAACGTTTCTAAGTACTTCCCGGCCGGAATCTTGGAGATTCCACTTAAGCGCCATTTTGTTTATCTTTGTTTTATTTTTGTTTTTATGGGTTCTTCATTTGTAATGTTCTAAAGATCTATGCTGTTCGTGTTATTAGGACGGAATATACTGCAGTTTTTTCGTGATAGTTTTCTCTACTAATAAGATTTCATTTCCGTACAAAAGTGTCGAATTCACACATACTTTAAATTTTCTGATGATTTTCATGTTTCTTCGGATATTTGTGAGCTCTTTATTGAGCCTGCTAATGATACCTTGAACCTTGAATAATGCTTATTAAATATTAATTATTGCACACGATCCTTAAACATTTTTGGCTAATATTGCACAGTAATAAAAATCGATTTTGGAGGTAATCGATTTTTTGGTGATAATCTTTGATCGGCCAGATGTATTTACAAAAAGTTTAACATGATAAGAGCAGTTGAATGTAATATTATAACAGTTAAAGAACTGAATTGTTTTCTACCAAATGATGTCCTTAGTAATAAGAAAACTATTTTTTTAATCAAAGTTTGTCTATATTATAATATAGATTTTGTTTAAGTTATGGAATTAACGCGTATAATTAATATTGATTCCAATTCGATATTTATCATACGTAATGTAGTGAAATAATTAAACAACATTTTGAACAATAATGACACTAATTAAATTCGTATGCGTATGATTAATATTAATTATTATATGATATCAATCATACGTAATGTAATAAAGGAAATAAAGAAAACTTTATCTCATATTTTTAAATTGGTCTATTACCAATACAAGTACTGATAAAGGTAACCTAACTTTGGCAACGCCAAAAAGGAATCATTTTGAGACCCCATTTTTGGTAGTATTTTCACATCCACAATAACTAACCGATTCTTGCGAAATTTGATTTTAATATTTGATTTTAATTTTGTTATTTAAAATCGGCTATATCTGTTTAGCAGGAACACAGTTGTAGACTTAGATCTAAGGCAACATTCAGATGAAAAAAATTTTTAAATTTGCAATTATCGTTCCATATTCAGTAATAACTCCTATTTTATATCTTTTCATATAATTGTATTTCAGGCTTTAATTTCTTAAATATATACAGATTCTAATTAATTGTCAGCAAATAAACTATATTGAATGAAAACTACAACGAAATCTTTTCTTCGGAATCGAATTTTAAGTTGTTAAAATTAGTTTTCTGATACAGTATATATTACTCATGCAAATGTTTATGGTGGAGGGTGCTATAGATTCGGCACAGCTTTACTTATTTCTCTATCATTTCATTTATTATTTTATTTATGACTCAAGTAAATTTTATTTTGATTGTAAGTAAATTATATGACATTTACAGCCAAGTTAAACAAGGCATTGCATATTATTTTCAATCATAAAAATATGGCGTTCCAACAAATTTGACAACAGACGACAATAATTAACCTAAAATTAAAAAAAAATAAGTAAGAATGCTAAAATCGGCTATGCTGAATCTTTAATACCCTCCCCCACTCCACTTAATATTATGGCTAAAATTTTAATTTAAAATCAATTTAAGGACAGACAATTTTACGGAATTTCATCGCTTGAACTTAGAGGTTGCATTATATATCGGTCTATATCTTTTAATTTCCTAAACTGATTTTGCAAATTTTAAATATAAAACTTCTCAGGACTGTAGTAAATATTAAGGCTAAATTTCATTAAGCTCTAGCAGACAGACGAACATAACAAAATCGACTCAGATTTTAATTTGATGCAAGAATATATATTCTGGAGTCTGAAATAATACCTTCTTCTCTTACACATGGAATAAAAAAGTTAATATACCCTCTTCACCACTTGTGGTTGTGAAGGATATAAAAAATTCTTTAATAAAAAGCTAAAATATATGAAATTATTATTGACAAAGTAATAAACATTTTTAAATTCAAAATCAAAATTGTAATTAAAATTTCCATTTCCTTCCTTATTTCTTAAATTATTTTAATTTATTTTTTTCAAAAATTCAAACAATTTATTCCTTTAACAAACTGTTCAAATATGTTACGAGGTACCCAACTGTGTCTTCTTCATCTCCAATTGAAATCAAGTGTAATGTAAAATTAATAACATTATTTTTATTTTTTTGTTGAAAATTATTATAAAATTAGAACAAAAAAAGTTCTTAACAAACTTTTCTCTTGTTGTTGTATTTTTAAATATTTAACACATTTTTAATTAAACAAAATCATGTTAATCAGAATATAATTTATGAGTTCTTATTTCAATTTTATACAATGTTTATGTAAACATATACACACATACATACATACATACATACATACATACAAATGTATGTACATAAAAATATTAACAAGTTTATGTATTTAATTATATTTGTAATATTCTTTATGCTTTTTTTGTGTATGTGTTAAAATGTATATGTGTTTGAGTGCAATGGGTCTTGATCTCATTAATCATAAACATCTGTTGATTTTAACTGATTTATGAATATGAATGAATATTTTTCATTTAAGTTTAAATATGTACAAATAAATAAAATATTATACAGACAAATATGAACAGACAGACATTAAAATGAAAATGGACTGACAGACAAGCAGACAATGTTTAGTATTTTCTTTTAATATGAAGGAAGAAAATGGAAGGCAGTGAGAAAATTGTATAAAATTAATTGAAATTTATTTGGAATTTCCAATACTGTTAAGTGTTTATATAAGTAACTTTAATAACAAGTGGAAACAGTGGTCCAAAATTGTTTAAAACCCTTTATTTTAATTACGTATGATTAATATTGATTCCATTTTAATATTAATCATACGTAATTTTTAATTTGTTTAATTAATAAAAGAAAATCATTAATTAAAGACTTCATTAAATATTTTTTTAAATATGTTTCATCCAGTATACAGTGGGGCAGAATAATTTTTAATAAATTAATTTTCACGAAATTTTAAAAAATTTTGCAAAAAAAATATATTTTTATTTTCACTGAACTTTTGTAAACAAATCTATAATAGTTAAAGTATTAATAATTATGAAATTTAAATATAATATGAATAAAGATGTCCTAAATGTAGGCCAATAAAAGAATTTCCACTTTTTCATCGCTAAATATCAAAAATTCTAATCCGGGGAAAACTTGTTCAAAAAATTCACCTATTTCAATTAATGGACGGGAAGCCGTTATAAAGGTCTTAGTCCGTTATAAATTTCTTGAGTTTTTTTGAAAATTCTGACTTTGATATTTTTTCTTCTCAAAAAACTAATGAAAAATATTTAAAAATTAACGAAATTCCGATAGGTTTAGCGAAGGCAAATAATTCTTTTAATCTCCTTGGATTTTGCATTTACGTATGAAATTCTTTCAGAATTTTGAAAAACATGAGAAAAAGTTGATTTTAAAATGAAAATTTTAACAACTGTTTGAAAAACAATCTGAAAAGATTAAATTTTTTTCTAAATCTTGGTTTCAAAAAATGATAATTTTGATAATCAATTTAACCAATTTTGGACATCCACTTCCCCACCCCAGGACATACTAGAAACCGGTCCTTCTTCAAATCAATTGGAAAACATTTCAAGAATGTACATGTAAAATTTCATTTAAAATATTCAATCGTTACAGAATTACTTAAAAAAAAAAAACATTTTGGAACCACTGTGTTACGGTGGTATAATGTATAATGACATAATCTGACTCGATGTGTAGCAATTTTGAATGTTTAGATTTATTTCAAATAGCGAGAGACATTTTTTAT